>CM040171.1:10800000-11400000 GCA_022606695.1 Vaccinium macrocarpon
CTTTCTGCGCCAAGTGGCGAAGACCCTAACTTCTGCCCGATTTCGCTGCGAGGGGGCGATGCTGCTTGTGTGAACCTTTATCCGGTAGGTTACTTGCCGGGGAATGGGAAGCGATTAATGCGAACACCAGCTGATGCAGCGGGAGCCAGGATATTTATGCACTCAAGTACGAGGGGATAGCTTAGCGAGGCGTGGAGTTTTCAGGGGCGTCGCGAACCTTGTAGCACCCCTTACCTATAAATACGCCTCTCTACGCCTCTGTAAAGGGGCAGCGCCAAGTAAACTCTGAACCCTCTCTCTCTCTCTCTATACATTTGGCTTTTAAGCTGCACTTCCTCTCTCTAGATCTCCGTCTTTCGTAACACTCCCCGTCGCTCATTTAGCCATCGGAGTGCCTCCCCACCACCACCACCCGTCCCGGGCTAGGCACTAACGTGGTTGTTCCCTTGTCTTGGATCTACCCTCCCTCCTGCACCTCGAAGAGTACCGACCATCCTCTCCCAAATAACCCCCACGGTTCTACAACAAGGTCATCCAGGGCTCCTCCCTCACGGTACTGTTCTAGGCGGTCGAAGAGGTCAATAGGTGAGGAATCCTCCCACAAGACCTATCTTGGATAGATTGTTGAGTTTGCACACGTTTATGAAAAAATTTGAGCAGATTTTAGAATTTTTAAGCTAGTTTAAGTGGTTCCCGCTGGGCTTTTCGAACAGATGAACGGCCTTGAACTACTTGGTTTCAACAGTTCATGTGCAAACCAATGCCAAGACACTTGCCTGCGGACTCAGACAATCAATGCTTCAGTTTGGATAGTGTTACCCTAAAGGCAACCTAGAGAGGAGGTTATAGGGTTTGCCTAAATAACGCCCAACTAAAAATTTACTAATTACTAAGCGATTATATAAAGCAAAAGGCAAGATTAACCAACTAATATAAGAATTGAATCCGTAAAGTAAAGAGAAGGGAATGTATAGTAGTTCGGCAAAGCTTAGCCTAGTCCACTTCTCAAGCTTCAACTTAAATTTTCACTGTTCTTCGAATGTGAATTACACACTAGCTTTTCTAGGTACAGCAACTGAGTTCTTGAATTGATTATTGGGTAATAAAATCAGAAATTTAATCACTATCCTCGACAAATAGATTAAATGATGAAGGACTGATTTTAGCTCCCCTTTTTTGAAACGGAGCGTGCTAGGGATATAGAAATAAGTGTTCAGATTTTGCACAGATTTGTTCGGGGACCCACTTTTGGGTCCCACACGGCAAATCCAAACCGTTGATTCATCTCAGAATAATTTTCCATGGGGCTCCACGAGAAATCACCTCGATCCGACGCGTGCAAGTGGTTGATCCATAATTCACCCATTTCATTCAAAAGCAAGTGGTTGATCCAAAACTCATCCATTTCATTCAAAATTGTTGTGAATGAAACGGGTGAGTTTTGGATCAACCACTTGCACACGTCGGATTGAGGTGATTTCTTTCGAGGCCCCATGAAAAAAATTTCTTAGATGAATCAATGGTTAGGATTTGCCGTGGGACCCTAAAAGTGGGTTTTCAAAACAGATCCATACAAAATTGTACACCAAGGGTCTGTACCCTTATGTTTTTCGTTTCGAAATCTAATAGGAAAAACAACTAGATTTAAGCCTTGTTCTTGAATGGATTTTATCTCATAAAATTTACTTTTGATAAAATTTAACATTCTCAATGAGTTTTAGCAAAACTAGATTTTATCTCAAAAAATCATTTACAAAACATTTTTATCAACCCTAGATTTAATCCATTGGGAAAACAATGGCTCTGTTTATTTTTCAGTTTAATTTTAGTTTTAGTTTTGATGACATCATAATTTCTCTCTCTATCTCTCTCCACTCATTATACATGTTGATATCATCAAAACTAAACTAAACTATCTAACTAAACACAACTAGTGTCATTTTATCACACCTTTAAATAAAACTACATTTTATCAAAATTAGATTTTATCTCATAAAATCCATTTAAGAATAAAACAACATGATTTAATCACCCCTCCATAAAACCCAAACTTAAATGAGATTTTTCATTTAATCCATTCAAGAACTCAGCCTAAATGTGAAAGTGGAAAAGTTGAAGGTTGAAGACCTTGATATGGGAACTCTTGGATTTGTATGCTTGAGTAATTTGATTGCTCTTGAATGAGTAATGGATAGCCAATTTGATGCTTCAACGCTTTTTTCCATGAAACAGGGGGTGTTCCACTAAAAAAACTTGTTTTTTTCCAAAAAACGAGACAAGTCATTCTCCACAATAAATCACATAAAAAACCGTAAGAAACCAATTTTTTCAAAAAATCAACTTAGTGAAACACCCCCTGAATATAGCTATTAGATGCAAAATATAGCTATTAGAAATGACGGTTGCTGCAAGATACGTGGACTAGGAGTCCCATCGGTTGACCGGCGACTGATAACCGGCGACCGGCCACCATGACTAACTCTCAGATCTTGTTTCTGGTAATTAGTGAGAAGCAGCTTGTCAACCGGTCTATCATCTGATTAAAACTAAAACACATGTATTGATTCTGTTGAAGAGTGCCTTGATTCCAAAGCATTTCAAAGATATTTATTAATCTTTGAAAACGAATTTCAAAAATTAGAAGGGCCGGGAAGAAGCATCACAGATATTTGTTTTACCAATCTTGTCTTGTGGTTGACTCATTGTTAACCCTTGTTATTTCCCTTTTAGGTTTGTGACATATGATTGTCGTAGAAAGGGGTACCAACCTTGATGGGATATCTAGGGGAGTTCAAGGAAGGTGTGTGTTCATTATTTTGTATGAGTGGTTTCAGTTGTTGTATAGAGAGTTACTGTTGGGTTTGGGGGTGTGGTTTTTCAGGGTTTTGGTTTGTGTGGGAGTTGGTTCTTGTATGGTTTGGAGGGTGGGAGTCAGTCCTCTGGTCATGGTTAGACTATGGTCTTGGTTTTTTATTTTGTTTCGTTGTTGACTTTTGTCGACCTTCTATCTTTTGGAGGCTAGCGCGAGGTTTGGGTGTCAACCTCATTCGTTGGAATGTTTTCCTCACGTTGTAATATCGTCTTGCGCGCTCTTTTCTCTTTAATCATTGTAACATTTGCTTCGATTAATAAATTCCTCTTTTTCGCCATTAACTTCAAAAAAAGAAGAACATATATGTAGGATTAGTATTGTGGAACAAAAGGCCCAAAACCACTAAATAATTAATAATTTAATACTTAAATCCTACTTTTCATTAATAACGCTAGCCAATTTTTCTTCCAGCATGGATAGATCAACGCATGTCGGATCACTCACCTGCAAGGATACATATCATACACATTTAAGTATGTGATACATGCATGTATATCCAAACAAAAGACATCAAAGTGTTTCAATACCATCTGTGTGGAAAGATTTTCGCACCCTCTTATGAGTGAATCTTAAAGGATGATTTCTACCCCAAATGTCCACATTTGATGCAGTTCACTTATGAAATGTGAGTCACTTTTCCAAACCGGTGTTGGGACATGTATGAAAATTGAGTTCAACAAAGTATATGAAAAAATGATGGATTTGACTAACTATTGTATTGGTTGGTTCCTCACTTACAGACTTAATCGGTCGGCGTCAGTACATTCAACTTATAGTAGTAAAGTGGTGTAAAACTCTTCAAATTCTCCAACAGATTGGACCCTATGCCCATACGAGCAGATCAACAAATAGTAGCATAAAAACAGTGCAAGCTCCTTACAAGAGGGTTTTTTTGAATCCCACTTTGATTTTTTTTTTTTTTTACACAAATGCACATATATCACGTCTACATATCCAATGTGCAAAGGGGTGACCTGTGTCGAACCATAATATCGACTTATTTTCGAAAAATTATGTACTAATAGGTGCAAGAATTTGTTAAAAACAAAAAGTTATGATAAATTCAGTATCGTCGAACATAAAGTTATGGTGGCATCTTAAAATATCGAACAACTACTGACTTAGCCAAGCGAACATGTTAACTACAGGTCACCCTAAGCTCTCCCATTGCGAGGCAGTCTTATTGGTGAGATTTTAACCCAGAATTTACACAGAAAATACAAAACCCTAATTTAGAGTTAAATATAGTAATTCAGTTTTCAGTGACAAATACCTCAGATTTAATCACGTGAAGCAACTTCTTGTTTATCTGAGTAGAAACACAGCTAACCACATCAAGTCCTTCTTCAACCAGAATTTCAAGAACTCTTGATAAGGGGAACCCTTCGTCTTCAGACCCACTATTGATCGAAATCTCCACACCACCCCAACACAGGCTCAACGTAAACGTCCCAGAAAAACAATTTTCTGACCTTCCGCTTGCCTCGCTATTATCAGCAATTGAACTCGACATATCCTTTAGCTTATCTCTCTTGATACAAAGTTCCTCGATATCCTTCTTCAATTGCTTGATGTAATTCACAGACTCGTTCATGTGATCGCTTAACGATCGCTTTCCCTGATAGCCAAAATAATTATTAAAAAAAATCATCACAAACCTAAGAGGCTTTTCATCAACCAGAATTTTAAGCACTCTTGGTTCGTGGCTTTTATCTTGATCTACTCAAGTTTCAATAAAATTTTGTTGCCAATCAAAAAAAAAAAAAAGCGGGTTTTCTTTTGTTCTTTTTTTCTGTTGTTCTTTTTTTCTGAGCTGATCAAATTTTCCATCATCCCAATATAGTTCTTGTGGGAAGTAACAAATTAAATTTCTTTGAGAAATCCAAAACCCATTAGAATAAATAAACGATTTTTTGTGACAGAAGATTGGATGGGTGAGGCGGGAATTTCGTCAAAGAAACTCGTTTCTGAGTCTATTATCTAATGAAAGGGAAAGATCAAACAGGTTTTTGCTTACCTTGACATATTCAACAGGGAGTAAAGACCTCAAGGATTCATAAAGCTTAGCCATTTCCTGCCTCCTTTGCCTCTCCACGTCTCTATGCGCCATCATTCTCTGCTCATAGTTCTCATTTTTAGTTGTAACAGTAGTCGTACAACTCCCATACCTAACTGGTTGATTAGTGTATAATTTCTTTCTCTTTCTTTTTCCTGGAGGAGGAGCAGTACTAACTAGACCAGTGGTTTCCAGAGAAGCATGGGAAGATATCAGATCTTGTTCGGTTGAGGAGATCTGGAACACCAGATCATCGCCTTGTTGTAAAGAAAACATCGATCAATTGAAAAATTCGACCAAACCTTCTTCTTCTTCAGATTAATGAAAATGGTATCTTGATTATTGAATCGATTAATGGAAGGTAGGGTGGTTGTGATAATGGTGAAGAAAGAGATACGGCTGTTAGGGTTTGAGATCTTTCATTTTCTCTCAGATCAGATGTCAAGCAAGATTCCCTGAAATCCCTCCCTTATAAAATCATCAATGTGATGATATTTCAATAAGCGACTCACCAGGCCTTTTTTTTCTTTTTCTTTTTCTTTCTCTTTTTCTTTTTCTTTTGTGGTATTTTAATATTTTTTTTTTTTGTGGGTACTACTGTAGTTATGAGCTGTATTATTGTAACTCCACTCATCTATTATATTCACACTTTGGTGGACCATCATGCCGCTGGAATGGTCTTTATGTGTTGATCTAATTCTTGAAGGGAAAGTGATCTGCAAACATAATGACGATATATAATTCCAAGTGCTTTGATTTGAGCTCTAAAAGATTTTTTTTTTTTTCATTCGTCATTCCTAATCTATTACATAAGAGGAGGTAATGAGAGTCGATCCCGAGATACAGTGTGGGACATCTATGAGTTCTACTGTCCGAGCTAGCCATCACTTGCAACTCTAAAAGAATTGAGATGGTGCAAAATCGCTACATCCTAGTGAGAGCTCATTTAAGAAATTCGAATGCCAGAGAGAATGATAGACAATCGGAGTTACAGCTTGATCTAATAACTTGTGCAATGCAGTTATGGGTGGAATTCTCATAGGGAAAAAGTTCAGACCTTCAATATGTGTAGTGTAGGCATTAAAGTAATATAAATTAGTCTAATATGGGATCAGAAGAATATCAGACAATAACATAAAAATAGTTATAAAAAATATGTGATGAAGGCTGAAGTTTGTAACATACAATGTTAGAAGTCAAAAAAAAAAAAGTACCAAATACCGTTCAGGAAAAAAAAAAAAACAAAAAACAAATGTAACGAATTTATATCCTAACATAATGAATTCAAAACGTGTATCATAAATTTATATCCAAATGTTTTGAATTGCATTCTATGAATTTATATATAAAATGTTATGAATTTTTTTTGAAAGTAAAAAGATTTTATTAATCTTTGAAAACGAATTACAAAGATTAACGGGATCTAAGACGAGAAAGACACAACGGGGCAGGAACATGCCAACCGGGCACCCCCAAACACCGCTGATCAAGACAATTCAAGAGTGTGTTACGATGGCTTTACTGAACGGAAGATGCTTTCCCTGATGAAAAAAAGGGTGGATACCGAACAAATAAACATGTACCATAACACAGGAACACTTGAAAGTTCAAACATTTTCTAGAAGCCCTTTTGAATCTTCACACTCAAGGACCGATAACATGATCTCAAATCTTCTAAATCCCACTGTTATCTTTCGATTGGTGCATCATTTCATCAACTTTTGCGCATCTAAACTAATTTTGGGAATCAATTCCAACATCCATTGGCGGAAAATTCAATCAAAGTCAGAACAAAACTCTATATGTTTTTGTAAATTAACTAACTTAAACAAAATAAAGGATCCAGTGAAACAAATTAAGAGTGGTCAAAGTAAACCCAAGGGGTTGGCAAAATTGTCTTGCATTAGGACTTGGGATTTGCTCACAGTTACGGTTTTAGGTTCGATTCTACTTGCCAGCAAACTCTTAGAGTCACTGGGGTTATGTCTATTCATTACCTCCAGGATTTCAGAATTAGTTAAAGTGCACACAAGTGGCCTAGACATCCAGTTAGTCAAATTCGTTCATTTACTCTAGCTTTTTCATTTTGTATGTGTGAATCGGTTTCTACTATTCATTTAACGGCGAATTTTACTTTTCTAAGCATAAGTAACATTAGTTAAATGCGGAGCACGTTTTGTTAATTAAAATAGGGAAAGAGACTTGACGAATCACTAATCAAAAGGTGTTTGTTAATTGCGTATCTCAATAATTGAGATTGAGATAGGTCATGAAAGAAACACCCTAGCACATTGAGGATGACACCTAATAAATTTTTAATTCCACTAATGTCTCTCTTCTCGAGCTATCCTACCGTTCCTAGCCAATTAAGTCAGCAGCTGATTGCCTTCCTTTTTTGTCTTTTTTTTTTCGAGAAAAGAAAGAAATATACTCCCTCCATCCCAATTTGTTGTGCCTATTTCCTCTTTTAGACGTCTCAAAAAAATTTCAATATCTTTCAATCTATAATGTTTTTTATAGTCAATATGAATCTTGTTTGATAAATCTCAATTAATTTTTTAAAAGAAAAATTTCGAAATCGTAAAATATATTGTAGATTATGAAATATAGATAATTTTTTGAGAAGTTCCAAAAAGAAAACAGGCGCAACAAATTGGGACGAAGGGAATATTAAACTCAAAACCACGGCCACCAAAACCGGGTACAAACAAAAACCACCGGCCACAAAACCACCAAAAAATACAACCAGCTAAAAACCACCGGAAAAAGAAAAAAAAATACCGGAAAAGAAAAAATAGGAAAAAGAAAAGATCGCCGTCGTCGTCGAAGGTGGAGATCCAGATCGGGAACCCCGGATCTGGCCCCCACATGTCCAAAAATCGGGGTGCGGTCACCCACACCGGACCGGAGAGGAACTGATCCGGCATGGGGAGTCCCCGGTCACCTTAACAGGCGTTCAAAGGAGGAGAAGAGGATGTGGACGAAGGTGGAAAGGGGGTGGAGGGGGGAGGGAGGCGGCCATGGGCAGCCAAAGCCGGCGACCATGGAAGTGGCTTCTCCTTCTCCTCACTTTCTCTCTCTAAACTTTCTCTCTCTTAAATATGCTCTGATCCCTTTGGGATTTTTGTTTAATGGGCAATTAACCACCGTCATAATGATGGTTTCATGATATAATGACAAAATAAATAATACGGATTTGGCTGCTTGCTTTGCATTGAAAAATGAAGTCCATCCTGAGCCGTTGATGACCAGCAGATGTGATTCGAAACCTTTACAATTTAAATGTCTCACTGAGTAGAATGGGAAAATGAAATTGGTCGAACATTATTTTGATCAAATGAGTACTTAATTAAGGAAATTTTCGGTCCTAAACTATATCCATATTGTTAATTACTTACTTTATATCATTCCATTTTGCTCAAGGGTTTTCTTCCCGCATTCTTATTTTCCCTTCTAATTTTAACATTTGATTCAAGTTCATTTTTTTCATTTTTAGCATATTTTATAATTGCTCTATATAAGCTTGATTGTCGGACATTTTGTCTTTCCTTGTTTTATAATTTTCTACTACATTTTTGCCTTTGGGTAAGTAGTTATTATCTAGTACATTTGTTTTTTCTTTCAAAAACAGGATGGTAATTCTTATGGCTATTAACTTGATTGAGTATCAAATAATACAAATAAGAAAAGCAAACATCGAGTTTTTTTTATTTTTATTATGTGCTTCTGAGTATTTAATTTTCTTGCGTTAATTTTCTTTTTCAATGGGCAATATCATTTTTCTCTATTTATAGCATTCTTCATGCATGCACCGAAAGAAAAGACAATAGTAAGTCTCCAAAAGGCATGCATTGAATGTGTTAGGTTTATTGGCAATTTCCTAGTTTGTCTAACCATTTATGTTTGTAATGGGTTTGGGTGTTATAGTTCTTAGTGTTAGTCTAGATGCTTTACTCTTGTGCTCTCAAGGTTCATTGCCATGTTGATGCCGCACCAAACACTTTGAGGCCTATCCGAAAAGGTATAACCATGCATGATCATTCACGCATTTAGATCAGTCAAATGTCTCATTTGATTGTGCATGATTTTAGATTAACTTGGGCATTGATTTTCCTTTAAAATCCCATATTTTTAGTGTGAGTTTATGACTTTTCATTGACTGCGTTAGCATGAGTCTGTAGACACTTGTTCATCTAGTGGCATCCCTTGACACGTGTTTTAATCTTGACCATTGAGATCATTTTAATAGCGTTTCCAAGCGTCTGCAGACGCATGCTTGTGGAAAGCCCTTATTATGCCAAGTGTCTTAATCCTATCAGAGCATCTGCGCGCGTCTACACGCGTCTGCCAGACTCTTTAAGTGGCCACATGTCTTGTTTTGAGTGGCTATCTTCTTGTGCACGAAAATGTGAGCTATGAAAGACATTTTTCACTCATTTTCACACAATCCACTTGAGAGAAAATCAGCCCTTTTTAGAGAGAGAGAGTCTCATCTCTTTTCCATCCCTTCTCTCTTTTATGAACTTGATGTTCTTGATGATTTGAGCTTGCACTTCTCATCTTTCTTCAATCTAGAGTATTCCTCTTCATGGATCTACTCTAGTTTGATTTTAGTTTTCAAAAAACTTTCATAAAAATTAAATCTTTTTCATACATCATCTTGTGTTGCCTTGTTTCTACGTGAGCTGGTTGGACCAATGCCGAGTTAACTCGGAGATCAAGACGGGTGTGTTTGTGGAGTCCATGGAATCAAAGAGGAGTACGGGGTACTACATCAAAAATTGGAGCTAGGTGTCACAAGGGGCTTGTTGGGTAATTCTTAGTCTTGTTAATTCATGTAAACCTTTTGATTTATGGAATGCATGAGTAGGACTAGGCCGTCGTTTTATGCTTAGGGTGTTTAGACCCTTAGTAGTTTCCACGTATATCGTGTGTTTTGTCTCATTAGTTTATTTACTTTGGATTGAAATTGTTGGTTTGATTATATAACCATGGAATTGGGGTGAATGTGAATCACTTGGTAACATTGAATTTTTAAATTGATAGTCTTATTCACCCCCTCTAGGACTTGTCATACATTTGCATAATTTCAGAATGCATGCACTAATCACAGTTGAGTTAAGAAAGTGAGCAAAATGATTCAGAAACCATGATGATGTCTCATCAAATCAAGAATAGCATTTCCTTAGGTGTCAATAAACCAAGATGCTAAAGCCAGTAAAATGGCATAGTCTATCCAGCATGGAAATTTTTAGAAGTTTCCATTGGAAAATATTGTAAATTGATGCAACATGTTGTCCACGTGCAACAAAAATGATAGGTACACACTTTCTCAACCACTCTCCACCACACCCTCTCTCACATGTGTGGTGGGGTCCACTGGAACCCACCAGGTGAGCCCCACCACACATGTGAGAGAGGGTGTGGTGGGGAGTAGTTGAGAGGGTGTGTACCTATCATTGTTCCACGTGCAATCAAGATGGCTACAAATTATTAAATAAGATTTCCACATTCTCAATGATTAAAAATATTTACAAGATAATCTAGGGCCCAGGAAACTTTGAAAATCAATACAGTGAAACCACCCTTTGAATTCTAGTCAAAAAACTGCGAAAGAATGACTGTACATGAAAGTTTCATAGGCCAAATTCTCTTTTTGTTGGTAATTTCATGACAAAATACAAATTTAAAAGTATTCTCAAATACGGAACTAGTAAAGAGCTATGGGAGGCAAATGCACCCTCGTTGTTTTGGGATTTTTTTTTTTTTATAAATTTTGTTATGAAATACTTTACATATACATGACCAATTGGGAAGTACTTTTAAGAATTGGAAAGTTAAAACAACATTGTCAAAAATGGAGCTTAATCATTTTGAGTATAATATCGTTCGGTATCGAGAATTTGAACAATTAGAATGTATTATCAACCTATATTGATGGTTGATTGAGACTAGAAAATCAACAACCTACTTACTTGTCTATATAATGATAGTACTAGTGCTTACTCTTCATAGTTCAGCTCATGTTCACGAAATCCTAGTTCCGTCCCTCTTTATTCCTATTTATCAAGTTGTACTATTTTTCTAATTGTTTAAGGGGTCCTAATTTCATTTAAATGATTGACAAGGGCTCACCTGTTATAATCAGAAATATCAACTTAATAGCAAAGGAAATTTTTTTCGAACAGCAAAATCAATTTTATTAATCAAGGTAAAGATTACATAGATTAAAAGGAACGAGAGTATGATGGTATCACAATACAAGGCTAATTAGGCGCGCAATATCACAGATATAAGCGCCTAATTAAGTAGGGTAGAATTAGTGCGTTAGACGTGCGTTTAATCCTCATTTTTCCGTATAATGCGTGCACGTGGTTGGTTTTGTGTTTAGGGTTTTAATTGTAGATATTCGTGATGTGTTGGCGTTAATGGAAGGTACCCGAAAAGGCCGTGATGGAAGCTTGAGAGTGAGCAAGGCTGAGGAGATTAAATTTAGTTTTTTGGTTTATTGGATTATTTGATTTTGTCGTTATTCAAATTTTTTTTGCATTTGTTAGTTTTCGGTCGATTTTTTGAGGTTTCTTGACTTGTCTCGACGAGAGGAATCTAAAAAGTATAAAATTATTAGCCAAACTTAAAGTTTTGTGAATAAAGACAAAAATAAACCAAAAAACCAAAAACCAATAATCCAATTTGGTTTATTTTTGTCTTTATTCACAAAACTTTAAGTTTGGCTAATAATTTTATATTTTTTAGATTCCTCTCGTCGAGACAAGCCAAGAAACCTCAAAAAATCGACCGAAAACTAACAAATGCAAAAAAAAATTGAATAAGGACAAAATCAAATAATCCAATAAACCAAAAAACCAAATTTAGCCAAACTCCCCCTAAGTGTTGAAGTTGATTTCGCGTGAAAGTGCTCGTAACCCATTGGGAGAGCTACACTATTTCTCTGGAGCGTTCAAAAAGGGTACATTTTGGCACACAAAGTGAACAGAAGGTCTGGGAGTGGTGTAGCGCTACCGAGAGGTTTCGGGTCAACAATCAAGGGAGGTCCACGGTCAAATGACAATTAAGGGGCTCGGTAGCACTAACTAGTTTTAGGGGTAGCGCTACCAGTTGGTTTACTCAGCATTGGAACGGCAGCGTTCGTTCTTCGCGCAATGGATTTTATGTTTTATTCCAATTTTTAATTGTAACTAGCGAGGGATTAATATAAATACCTCATTACAACTCGTAATTAGGGTTCCACACATTCATAACTGAAGTTTAGTTTTCTAATTTCGGCTGCCGCTTTTCAATTCCATTCGACATTCAAGTTTAGTCCAGAATCTTCAGTTTTCCAGTTGTTGGATTGGTGTTCTAGCGTTGATAATCAAGTGTCTTTTCTTCTGCATTCTGTGGTATCGTGTTTCTCTATTTTTTTCTTATTTCAATTGTTTGAAGCATGTTTAGATCTAGGTTTAATATTATTGTTGCATTCAATAAGATTATGAATGAGTGGTCGCATAGGTATGGTCGCTGGGTGATTAACACGTCGTGGCTAGGGCTGGGTATGTTCTTGCTCCTATTTTCAAAATTAATAATGGGAAAAGCAATTTTAGGTTATTAAAGAACTTCCGTTGGACGAATCCGAGTGTTGTCGGAGCCCATGTAACGCAGGGAACGGGGGACCAAAACTCATTCTTCATTGTACCCGGATAATGGCAATCGCAAGGATTTGCATCTTTCGGGGTATCTTTTTCTCTCTAAAATCAAATGTTTTCTTTAGAACACTGGATAGAGCGGAAATGTCCGGGCCTAGTCACTGGCGTTAGGAACCCCACGACTGTACCTTCTTTTAAGTAATTTAAGAAAAACCAAATTTACTCTAGTTTAGTTAAGTTTCCCATCATATCACAAGGGGTGGCTACCTAAGAGCCGTTTTAAATCTCACAACTCAAGTTTTTAGTTAAGCACTCTCCACCGTCCCTGTGGATTCGATTCCGGTCTTACCGAGTATTGTGCTACACCGGTCTCAGCCCTATGCTTAGGGCAACCCATTAATTTAGGTCTAGAATTTGGTCAAGCAACATGCCACACCCTGGCCCAAAAAAGTTGATAAGAGATCAACCTAAATAAAGTAAAATAAAGACCACCTGTAGACATCCCAATTTCGACCTTCTAGATACCCTTAACTAGTGGCTGATAGGCTCCCTAATGATGAAATGAATTGAAACATCCTTGGAAGTTAGAATGATGCTTTTTCTCTTTAAAAAACCCAAATGAAAACCTTTTCACAACAAACCCTAGTCTACACCATCTTCTAGTACATTCAAAACTCTCTTTATCGATATATAATACGTTTCAATCAGTTTTAAAATGAGGGAGATGCGAGTGTTTTGACCTTTCCAACGCTTTAGACTACACACAAAACGGAGTTCGGTAGCATCCAGGGCAGCCCCGCAAAATTTGGTCTGTTGTGAAATCAACCTTGAGCGCTCAAATCATTGTTTAGTGCGCTCAAGTCAAACTTAAGATTGACCAGTCAAATCTAAGGGCTCAAATCTATTTCGAAGGCTTAATTACATCCGTCATTTGCGACGAACTTTTCGAGCATATTTTCTCAGAGTTCTTTGGCGGCCCACACTTTGCCTTTCCCCAAGCCATGCTTATCCCTTCCCAACTTCCCTCCATTATTTTGACTAATCATTATTTCGCCGTTCAAAAAATATATATATTTTGACTAATCATGAGCTTTTCGAAACTTTTCAAAAATATTTTCCCTCATAAACTCTCCTATAAATAACCCTTAGCATTGTTTTTTGGCTAAGCAAAAACATTTATTAATCTTTGAAGAAAGACCAAGATTAAACGGACAAGGGCACACCGGCGAAAAAACGCCATCCAAGACCCAACTAGCTAGGAAGGCAAGAAACCAACCAAAATTAGAAACACCCAAAAGAGAACAAGAAAACACCTATAGACCCCAAAACTCCAAAAAAACAAAGAGACCCAAAGCATAGATCCAAAAACGTAAAGAAGCTAAAACTCCAAAGAGAGAGAAGCATCATCCTCCCCATCAGAGATCTTATCTTCTTCTATCTCTACATAATTCTTCAAAGCTTTCTTCCTATCAGCAATTTTTTCTTCTTCTAATTCAACCAATTTTTTCAAATTAAAGTCCCCTCTCTCTGAAAAGAACTCCAATTCTTTGTACTCAAAATCCAAAAGAAAACCCTTTCAAAATAATCTTTAGCCTACACCATCTTTTAGTACATTCAAAACTCTATTTTTTGATATATAATATGTCACAATCCGTTTCAAAATTAGGGAGATAACACATTTTAGTAAAATAAATTATTTTTCTGCCCTTCTGAAGGTAAAATGGTCATAAATTTTGATGTATAAATTATTTTGGGTTCAACCATCTAGGTTAGAAAATAGACTAAACAAGCTTTCCAACGCTTCAAACCACACGCAAATCAGAGTTCAGCAGCCCCGCGAAGTTTGGTCTGTTGTGCAATCTCAACTTCTATGCACCAGTTTCAACTGGTGCCCGTGAGTCACAACTGGCGCGCACAAATACCAACTCGTGTGCATGAGTTGATTGCCTAACTCCAAAATTTCTTACAAGCATCTTACAGGCAAATTTCATGATGGGGAATTGATTCTTAGGGTTACTTGGATGCTCTCTCTCCCCCAAAACCCGGTTCCATGTTTTTAGGATCCATTTGATCTCTTTTGGCCCTTTGAACCCCAAGGTCTATAAATACTCCCATTCCCCAAATAAAAATGAGATACACCCTATTACACTCTCTGACTCACTCTCTGACTCTAAAATCCTAACCTACCAGCCATCTTCAAGTGCTAAAAAGCTTAAATCCCATTCTCACACCTCTTTTCCGCACTCCGTCACTTATATCAACCAACATAAACCTCTAAAAAAGCTCCTAAAAATCTATCCCCAAGGTCAAGAGACTCTCAAGTCACCAGAAACATCAATTACTTCAAGTATTTCAACCACTCAGGTCTCAAGGAGCATTGTTCAAGCTTTTTCAAGGTAAAAATTGGCCATCGAGCCATTGGTCTGACCTCTTGAGGGGACCCTCTTTCAGCATATACCAATTCCTTGTCCTGGGAATGTGTTGAAGACAAGGTAAAATATCGTTAAACTAAATTTTTCAAAAACAAAACAGAAGTAGGACTTGTGCACACGAATGCCAACTCGTGCACACCAATGCTCTTCTAGCCAAACAAAACTAAACTAGGACTCGTGTGCACCAATGCTTTTCTGGCCCAATCTTTGAAAATCCAATCTTGTGACATTTTTTGTTGAAGGTTGGCATAGCATATTTTGTTTAATTTTATCTTAGTCTAAAACATTGCTCATTTGGCCTTCTTTCAAAAAGTCAGATTTATCTAAAAATGGGTGAATCCATCAAAAATTAATTTCTGAAAATCGTAAAAAGTTACCAGTTATATTTCAATCAATTTTAGAGGCAAACAAAGAATCAAAGTTGTGTCAAGAAAACACAACTCATGAGTCATGCCCACCAGTTGATACTACTGCGCACGAGTTAAATTCAATGACACCTGAAAATTCTTTTTCCATGCTACTTGAAGTAATGTCTCTTATATCTTTTATATATGTCACATTATATCCATTTTATTCACATCTTCTATTTTAAATGTTTTTAACCTTGTTCCCTATCCCGGATGTGAACAGAGTTTAATAATATAAGATTTTCGTGAAATCTCACGAACATTAAAGTAGAGACCAATCCTCATGTCGAACGAGGGGGGTGCTGTAAAACCCTTCCCCTCTTGTTACCTGGCTGGGAATCCAAAATATTTTTGGTTAAAAGATCAATAATCAAAAGCCTTTTTTTTTAAACACGGCACAGGAGTCAGATTTTTAACAATCAATTGCTTAGGTGACTATCCACAAACCTGTGTGGCGACTCCGAAAAATTAAATTTCAAACTGGCAAAGTCGAGAGCCCTATAGCAGCGTCCACACATGATCTTTTCAAAACTTTCAAAAAATATTTTCTCTCCTAAACTCTCCTATAAATACCCATTTCACTCTACACTCCACCATAAACTACCTTACCCCACCAGACCTTAAAACACACCTGATACACTTCATATCAGCCCTCTTTTATGAGAAAACTTTGTGATTTTAGAGAGAAAGTCCCAATGTCAACATGCCATCAAAGTTTTTCACTAGTACAATAAACTTAAAAGATCACCGGTAAAAACCGTGAATCTTTATAATTTAATCACGGTTTTAAAACCGTGGTTGATAGGCACGTGAAATTCATGTATTTAAGCGCCTAAGTAGGGCAGAGTTAGCGCGTTTGTCGTACATTTAATTCTCATTTTCCATTTTATGCGTGCATGTCGTTGGATTTGGTGGTTGTGTTTAATTTGTAGGAAATTGAGGTGATTTGGCGCTAATCGAAGTTGTTGGAAGGCCATGCATGAGTGTCAAGAGTGAGTGAGGCTGAGGAGGCTAAGTGTTGAAGTGGATTTTGCGTGGAAGTGATCATAACCCATCGGGAGCGCTACCCTATTTCTCTAGAGTGCTCAAAAGTGGCACAATAGAAGTCAAAATATGAACAGAAGGTTCTTAAGCGCTACACCTAAAGTGGTGTAGCGCTACCAAATGGTCAACGTTGTACGGAGCAGCAGAAGATAAGCATGCGGTAGCGCTACACTTAAAGTCCAGTCGCGCTACCGAGGTCCTTTCAATGGCCATCAAATGGCAGCATTTCAGCCTTCGCGTCAGAGTTTTGTCGTTTTTTATTAGGATTACGGGAATTAATAAAAATACTTGTTTTTAACTCGTATTAGGGTTCCAGACTTTAATTTTAGGTATTATTATTGTAAGTTTTCGGCTACAACTTTCAGGATTCAACAATCGATATTCGAGTTTATTTCAGATTTTTAGATTTACAGCTCTTGGATTGGCGTTTCATTTGATAATCAAGTTTGATTTCCCTTGCAATCTGTGGTACTGTTTTCTATTTCTGTTTTAATTCTCAAAGCATGTCTAGATCTAGGTTTCATATACTATCCGCAATTATTATAATCATGAGTGAGTAGTCGTATAGAGTGCGGCTGCGGGCAAAAGCGCTTCGCCACTAGGCTAATTAATGTTCTAGATCGGGACCGAATTAACTTAATTTTTGAGCAATTTTAGGAAATGAAAACTCTTCTAACAAACAAAACTCAGGCATTGCCGGAATTCGAATGCGCATGGAATCTGATGACAAGTAGTGCGCATTTGTTAGGGATCCTTTTTCTTATTCTAAAATAAGTAAAAAGAGTAATTATGGCCCGAGTAAATATTGATTAGGCTAGTTGCGGACGCTGGCTTCCCTCAGCTGTACTCTCATTTTTAATCTGCATTCAGTAAATTAGTCGGTAACTTAGTTAATTAATCTCACCAATCAAGGCGTGGCTACCTAAGAGCCAGGTTAAACTAAAATTCAACGCTTTTGAGTCAAACAATGTTAGTCATCTCTGTGGTTCGACTCTGGTACTTCTGGATATTGTGTTGCACTGGTCAAAAGTCCTACGCTTAGGACGCATCTTTATTTCTAGTCACCCAATCAGTCAAGCAGTGGTTGATGGAGCCATTATTAAAAGTCTTCAAAATTCAACCACGGTTTATGTCTGTGGTTAAATGTAAGTCCAAACTAATATGGAAACACATAAGGCGTGATGATAAACAAGATAAGATGACGGTTTGGACAACAAACCATGGTTAAAGATCGTAAAAGATCACAATTTGAACAAAAGCGTGTTTAAAAATATTATACAATTATGGTTTACACGGCAAACCGTAGTTAAATCAACAATATTATCACGGTTTGAAGATAAAACTATGATTAAATTAGTTTTAAGATCACGGTTTGGACAAATAGCATGATTAAAAACACTATACAATCGTGGTTTGCTCAAAAAACCGTTATTAAATTATAATTATACAATCACAGTTTGGGCAAAATCCCATGATTGGATTCACTATACCATCACGCTTTGGACATACATGACTCGTGGCATCATCTCTACAACCTCCCAACTCTTATCCCAACATGCATTTGCTAATAATTGAACCCCCAACCTCTCAATTCTTATCCTAACACTCCAACCACTAGGCTACCCAAGTCTTCATATCACATTTTCCAAAAAGAATGTATATGTATTATTTTTTTATTTATTCCCTTTTATATTCCACAAATATGTAATAATATTTTACATAAAATATATATTGCATTATATCATAATATATGATATTACATTAAATTAATTTTTTTTAATTTATAGAAATTATACAGTTGGCGACATAAATTTGGTCGTTGTAGATTAACCTTTGACGACACCTAGTAATTTAGTACACTAATGAAAATTTAGTTAGTGACATGTTTTCTTTTTGGCAACTAAAATTTTTTGTCGCCATTATGTCTTAGTCAGATTCTACTTTAGCGACTAAGCTCATATTTTGGTTGACAAAGACATTGCATATGACAACAAACATTTATTTCATCGCCAAAAGTGATGCATAAGGCAACAAAATTATTAAAAAAACAAAAATAAATAATAAAGTATTTACTAGTCCATCACACTTGTAATCGAAGTATGATTAAAATACGCAAACACATTTTATCAAGGTCAAAAAAACTGTGATAAAAAAGTTTTTTTTTTATCACGGTTGTAACAAATTAAGCGTCATTAAAATAAACACATGTTATCACGGTTTGTAACAAAGCGTGGTGAAAATAATACATTTTATCACACTTGTAATCGAAGTGTGGTTAAAATATACGAAACACATTTTATCACGGTTGGAAAAAATGTGATAAAAACTTTTTTATCATAGTTGTAACACATTGTGGTAAAAATAAATACGGAGTACATTTTATAACGGTTGTAACAAAGCGTGGTAAAAATAAAACACATGTTATCACACTTGTAACAAAGCGTGGTAAAAATAAAACACATGTTATCACACTTGTAACAAAGCGTGGTAAAAATAAACACATTTTATCACACTTGTAACAAAGCGTGATAAAAATAAACACATTTTGTCACACTTGTACAAAAATGTGATTAAATTAAGCAATTATAATCACAGTTCTTTAAAACCTGTGATAATTATGATTAATCACTACGGTTTTATTAGCAAAGTGACATTAAAATATCACCTTGCAAATTCTTTATCACGGTTTCATCAAAACCTTAATCTTTCAAATTTTCTTAGTGTGATCTTTATCAATTATTCTAGTAGTGTTTAAGAATTCGGAGTCGCCACCCAGGTTTTTATTTTAAAAAAGGATATATACTTGAGAAATCATTTTTGAAAATTTGAGTGACCTTTGTGCTTTTTATTTGAAAAAGGCTTCGGTCCATTAAAAATAGTGTATTTTGGATTCGGGAGGGAAAGGTTTTTTAAGGTACCCCTCTCACCCAATATAGAATTGGTCTCTACTCGATGCTCGTAATATTTTTGAAAACATGAAATTGCTTAACTTTGTGCACATAAAGGAAGGGCATAATGGTAAATAACACGGACTTATACTACCATGGATGCAAGATAACGAAATGATATGAATGAATAATTTTCGTAAAACAAACTTAATCCTAGTAATTACGACAAGCCAAAAAATTAAATCTGATGTCTATATTTAGACAAAAAGATCTAGGAGCTGTGAAAATTATTCTCTCTCTCTATGGGCCATTGAATATTGTCGTACGGTAATGGCTCGGAGATTTTATTCCCTTATTTTGATTGGCATAAAGACCAGGGCAATTTGATCCAAAGCCAGAACGAAGAACTAGTTTTAGCCTAGTGGCTTCCCTCAGCTTGCAGAAACAATAATTTTCCTAGAAATGCTTGTACCTTCAAAGAAGCCTTGAAACAAGAATCCTTTTTGGACCTTTGAATGGTTGAAAGTGGAGTTTATGGATCTGGTTGTGGGCAAGGAATAAGGCTTGATATAGGTAACTTAGGAAGTTTCTTGGATTGGGTTTATTTTGGGGATTTTATATACTATTTTGCTAAAGTCTTGGCATATTTTTGGAGTTTTTGTAGAAGTAAAATTCTTGGAGATGCTAACTTACTTTTCAAAGGTTTGTAGGAAGAGATTTTTAGCTCACCACCCAAATTAGAAATGACGGGATACAATTTGACACCACCTGAGGATTAAACGAGGGATACACAGCATAGGGGTCGCTCACCACTCCAAGGAATCCTCCCAAGAGATATAGAAATGAAATAAAAGATATACTTCTCACAAGCCAAAGGCTAACTCAAACACTCAATCTCTCTAATACATTCATTAGCAAAGGATTATATAGCATTTGTTGGAACATCCCTCCAAACATAGGAATAATAGCAATTACATTTTCAAGACTCCATAAATGTTAAATAAGATTTTACCATAGACTAATTGCAAAATGTCGTGCGGTATTGGACTCTAGTTTCTCTTTGAAATTTGAAGTGGAAAAAATCTCGCAAAGTATTTCATATTATCAATTTATTTTGGGATTGGACTCTAGTTTCTCTTTGAAATTCGAATTGGAAAAAATCTTGTTGACTAAAAACTAGAAAGACACATAGGAACTCAAAAGAACTTTAAAGAAGCCATAGAAGTTTGACAAACTAGTTGCTGACAGAAAATTATACTTTGGAAAACTCATATTTTGGGAACTCCGGTGTCAATCTCCCTTGGTTGGAAAAGAATCGCCCTTAAGTCTTCGTCAATTTCTTCGAAATTTTCTCTCTTTTTCCTTGTAAAAGCTCTTTTCTCAATCAGTGAAAGTTTCTCCTGCTTCATATTCTCGACTTTTAGAAACAACTTTACGGGTTCATCGTTCACTTCTAACTCATACACATTTTCTCGACCACGATGTAAAACATTGCAATCTCATTGCCACGGTCATCCCAACAAAATATCACATGAGTCCATTTGCATCACATCGCACTAAATCATGTCCGCATATTGATGTCCAATGGAGAATTCAACTAAACATCGCTTGGTCACCAATTCTCTTGCCTCATGGTTTACCTAATGTACATGCATGATAAGGACTGATAAGATTTTCCGTTGGCAGATTCGAAACTGAAACCAAGTTTTGAGAAAAATAATTACCTCCACTTCCCGAATCCCTGATGAAGCTACATTTGAATCCTTGAATGACTCCATGAGTCTCAAAAACATTGGTACACTGTTTTAGAACCGATTCATCAATCCACTCCCAATCATCAACTTTCTGTTTCTTTGAGTTTAAAGCTGAACTTGACGGAACAATTTGGTGGGTGTTGCAAGTAGTTAAACATTTCAGCTCTTCCATTCCATCATCCTCTTCCGGATCTTCATCTTAAACAGGAGGTTTAGACTAGTCAATTTTGGACTCCATAGTTGATGCCATCAGACTTTTGCACCTCTCCTCGTGATAAAAAATTCTTCTAGTTTCATCTCCTTCATGGACTATGCCCGAATTTCGATACATTACAAGCGACACCATTTCATTGGCATAAGTGATTTCATAATCCATTTCCTGCTGCTCTTCGATCCGTCAAGTCATGTTCATCATTTTTTTCAACCAAAGTCACAATCTTACGTTTTGGAGAATAGGAGGCGATATGGCCGTACCCTTGGCACTTGAAACACTTGTGGGAGTTGGTATTAGATGAACTTGGATGGTTGCTAGCAGTTGTATTCTTAGCTTTGGGAGACTATTTCGTTGCTTTTGGCTACAAGTTTCAGCTTTGAAAGCATATTCTTAGCTTGGGAAGCATATTTCATTAACTTGATGGCTACAAGTTTCACCCTTTTTTTGATCCGGAACATCTTTGTACTCAAAAATTTGCTCGATGGTGTGAAGCCAATCGAGGAACTCCTCCGGGAGCATTCTTCCTTCATATTCCGGCATATCTACTTTCCCATTTAAACATTCACACATGCGAGCACGGCGATGAAAAAAATTCTCTTCACTTGATGAAGATTGATTAGGAACACGATAGAAGGGGTTATAATCTTCCTCACTATCATGAGAAGACTCTTTCTCTGAATCATGGTGTGAATCCTCGTGTTCAAAGTGCCGATTCTGTTCAAGTTGCTGTTGAAGTTGCATCACTTGTTTCCTTAATTCCTCTATTTCGATGTTACGAAGATCTCATTCATGAACTAGAGTTTTTCCCACATTAGCTCGACATTTACCACCAGCCATGAAAAACAAGAACTAAGCCAAAACTTTGATACCAAAGTGATGCCGGGTTCAGTAGATGGGGAAATCTAAAAGTAAAAGATAAAAGGATAAGGAGATAAAGACGCTCACCAACCAAGTTAGAAACGATGGGATACAAATTGACACGAACCCAAGGATTTAACGAGGGATACAAGGTGTAGGGGTCATTCACCACTCTAAGGAATCCTCCCAAGAGGTACAGAAACGAAATACAAGACAATAAACTTCTCACAAGACAGGCTAACTCAAAGACTCAATCTTTCTAATTCATTCATTAGCAAAGGATTATATAGCATTTATTGGAACATTCCTCCAAACATAGGAATAATAGCGCTTATATTTTCAAGACTCCATAAATGCTAAATAAGATTTGACCATAGACTAATTGAAAAATGTGTTTGACTCGTTGACTAAGAACTAGAAAGACACATAGTAACTCAAAAGAACTTTAAAGAAGCTATAGAAGTTTGACAAATTAGTTGCTGGCAGAAAATCATATTTTGGAAACTCATATTTTGGGAAATTCGGTGTCAGTTTCATACTAAACTATCAACACATAAAGGATCCTCACATAAATCAAATCATAGTCACGTTTTCATTACTTCGCAACATCTACGTGATCCTCTTTACTAATCCAAATAAACCTATTTGTCAGCTCTAATATTCCATCAATCTCCATATTTTTATAACGAAAAGAATGATATAACAATTATTAACATTTAAGAAGTTCACATGAGTTATTCGAGATTGGTCCATATGACCTTTGGGTTCATTGTAGCTTAGCACATATGTTCATTTTATCAACTTAACATTCTCCGAGGGTTCAATGTTAAACTTTAGTAAAGTCGAGGGGTAAATTTGTAATTTGATAGAGTATAATGGTAATATTGTAAATTAATAAGAAAAAGTATGACATGGTAATTTGAATAAGTATAATGGCAACTTGGTAAAAGTTGGTCAAGTACTGGAGTAAGGATGTAATTTAGTGAGGTGTAGGGGTAAAATAGTAACTTGGTTGAGTAAGGGGTAAATCTGTAATTTTAATATTTAGGGAAAAACTGTAATTTATTGAGTCCATGAGTAAAAGCTTAATTTGATTTAAGTGTAGGGGTAAAAGTGTAATTTTATTAAGTCCTGGGTAAAAGTATTATTTTGTGAGGTGTAGGGGTAAAATACCAATTTCATAACTGTAAAGGTAAAGTGGTCATTTTACGAATCCTGGAATCAAAAGTGAATGACTGAGAATTGGAATTATAAAGGCAATCACGGTTATCATGGTTGGAGTAGCTATTTCGATAATCTGAATTAGTAATCACTGAAATTGTCAAACGAGCTAAGCAAATGGAGGGTCAAAGTTAAGGTCACGCTCCCGACCATGTCGCACTTTGGGTAAAATAAAAATTGGGAAGAAGTATTAGAGCTCGTCAAAGTCAGAGTCGCACTTTGGGTAAAATAAAAAATGGGTGGTAACAATATTTTCTCTACAGATGACTTCTTGTTCAAACTCAACAGTATTTTGCAAGCTTTGTAATTTGTGAAGTAATGGCTTTCATACGGTGGTGGTAATTGTTGTCGTACGGTGGTTAAATTAGAGCTTTCACTCTGGTCCTTGAAGATTTAATGTTTCAAATTTCTCAGGAAAATTCATTTCATTTCATCTCATCTTTGGGGAGTCATCTAACCATGGCTTAAAGATGCCCAAGATTCTCTACATTGGGGTATCTACACCCAAAAACCCTCAAATACTTCAAAACCTTCCACAAATCTTCAAATACTTCAAACCCTCCCCAAAATCTTAACCACTACATTAAAGTACCCAAGTTTTACAAGTATTAGGGTGAGTTTCCGAATGAATTTTATCAAAATCTGATAAAATCAAGCCTTTGATTTATACATTCGTGAAGAGAGTTGATAAAATCTTAGATTTTTGCATTCAAAAATCTAAGATTTTATCAATTCTCTGCACAAATGGATAAAATCCATTCAGAAACTCACCCTTAACTGTTTTCAAAGCATCAACAACTGAGAGCTTTATTTCAAGCAAGAAAAAGGTGAAAAATCTTCTTCAATTCGTTATTTTGTTCAACCTTAAAGGGCGCTACTAGGCTCCTACCAGTTCCTCATACTAGCCGTGGGCCTAGCTAGCCTTTATTGTAACAAAATGATGTTCAAAAACTCTAGCACTAAAAGCCTTCTTGAGCGCTCAAGACAGATTATTTGGGCGCCTGAGAAGGGATTCTAAGCGCTTAGGAGTGTTCATAGTAGCATTGTGTCATCTTGTTGTATTTTTTGTTATTTCGTGATTATTTTTTATTTCATCATAATTAGCTCACCATCCACACATGTACCTACAATGTGTTTATTGTTTTCAATAGCTTTTATTACTTCTTCTTTCCTTTACATGATTAAAAATCAGAAATGAAATGTTTTTTTTTTAAGTCCCACAAACACCAAGTAGAGACCGACATTTGGGTTGGGCGAGGGGGTGCCATAAAATCTTTCCCATTTTGTAACCTGGTCCCAAACCTAAGATAATATGGTTATGACGAACTAGTAATGACGCAACGGAATTCACGAGAGAATAGTTAGCGTACTATTCCAAACGAGATAGGTTCTCGAATCCACAAGATGTTCTCGAATCTACAAGAAAAATAGAGAAACTCTATAAATTTTATTGATAATTGAATAAAAGCTAAATATGCCCATAGGCTACATCCTTATTTATACTAGTAGGAGTCCTAACGAAAAGAAAATTACTTAGAGTTGTGATCAAACAAAGCATTACTTGAAAACCTAGACTATTTGCTAAAAGAAAATAAAATAAAATCTAACTAAAACTAAACTAAAAACGTGCAAAACACATAGCACAAATAAAATATCCTAATATCAATCGTAAATAAAAAATTATTACTAAAATAATAGAGGTCTATATCTTGTCCTACATCATTCTCCTTTTCTTCAAAAGAACTCGAAGAACTCGTCTCGTTGGAAATCTATCGTCTTCCATTCCAAAAGAAAAGATACTTGGAATAGTTCAACTTTTTGATTTCCTACCAAAAATTACTTGCAATAATATTTTCTCGGCATGCTTCAATTGATTGATAAGATCCATTATATGAATTTTAAGAATCCAATCATATTGTTACACTCCAAGAAAATCAACGAAGCCATCTGGACTTTGTGGATACTCATGATCTTATTTCATCTTGGCATTGGTTGACACATCAACAATTGACTCATTGAGACAGGCTGGCTTGACCATAAAGTCATCAGATGAATTAGTAACATCAATTTTTTCCATTGAAAAATCAATTGGGTTGTCAAGTACTTGATCACCAACTGATAAGCTCCCAATGTTGTATATAATCCGGGCTTATCTAGCTCATATTTGTTCTCACACACACGTGATTTCGTGCTTTATATGTTTGATATGCGTGTAGTGTTGTTTTTGTTAGTTATAGGTAAAACACGTGAATAAGCATGTTTTGGAGTGCATTGGAAGCCGTCCCAAGTTACCGAGTGCCAAGTTGCCCCATGGCATGCCACCACCGGGCCTCAAAAGCTAAGAAATGAAGACTCGGCTAAGGCCCGGGAAGTCGAAAAGCCACAAAGCCAACCCGGTGCGTTAAAAGCCGTGTCTCATGCTCTCAAAGACTCTCGGTGGTGTCTGGGAGTTAACAAGCACTCACGAGACCAAACGAGACCAAATGCCCCTCTTCCTAAGGCTCACACGATGTTTGGAAGTGTTTTGGAAGATGCTCGGTAGCACACAAGGCCAATGGATGGCGAAGAAAGAAGTGGCAAGCTCAAATGCCTAAGTATTGATAGAGGTATTGATACCAGTGAAGCTAGGTATCAATACCTCTAAAGAACAAAGTTGGACATAACCATGGGTATCGATACCCCCATCCTTGGTATCGATACCCATGCTTCTCGGGTAGCATTGTAAATGCAGGTATTGATACCAGTATTGATAGGTATCGATACCCAGCAACCCGAAAAAGTGTTTAATCCACTTGTTAGACTTTCCACTTATCAAAACTTACTACTTTTAGTTGCATTTAGGATATTTTTGTGAGAGAAAAGGGTTATATGTATATATATCTCCCTCTCTCTATCTCTCTGATATCTCCTACACCTTTCATTTAGTCTATTTTAGTTTTAGTTGCTCCTCCCTCTCTCCTCCATGGGAGAGGATTTTGAAGCTTTATCTCTCTAGAAAATTCACGTAAGTTTCATGTTTCGTTTAATTTCTTGTGTTTTAATGTTGTAGCTACTACTTAGTTCTTCACATATATTAAGTTTATTTCCGTAAAAATCATGTTCTTCATTTCTTTTACGTTTCAAGTTATGTCTTTCATTCCTATGTTTGAGTAGTCTTAATAGGCTCGGTCATGGGGTGATTAGCACTCCATGACTTAGGTTTAATTCATTCTTCTCGCCAAATTACAAACACTTCTTGTTTAATAAAGTCACGGGTTCATCTTTATGTATCAAAATTCGGGTTTGTTAACCCCTTTGATCACACGTCGCCAAGGGCTTGACCACTTGGCACGTGTGATGCTTAGGGCTATGTCAATCAAAATGTTTGTCTAAATGACACAAGAATCCCAAACTTTATCGAACATCATTTATAGTTCAAAGAGTTAGGATCGATTATATGTATCGAAGTCTAGGTTTGTTAATCTTTTTGATCTCTCGTAGTTAAGGGTTGATTCTCCTTTTAACGTGTGATGCTTGGAGCGATGTCAACCTAGATGTTTGCCAAATGGCCAAGAATTCTAATCTCAATAAGAGAGGAACGAATTAACCTAAGTTATGGTTGTTAAGCCTCCTAGACTTAGCCTAGTTTTAATTCCGTCTTTTCAAGTCATTCTCGTAGTTAAGAGAACTCCACCAATCAAATCACAAACCAAGTTTGCAGCTTCAAGGCTGAAAACCTACACTTGCAAGACAACACTCACGCCAGGTGCGTTCAGTCCCTGTGGATTCGACCCGGTCTTACCGGTTATTATGCTACCACCGACCTAGCCCTACGCTTAGGGCAACACCATCTACGATACAATCTAAGGTCGCAAGCACCAACAACCATATCAATTTTCTGCTTCTCACCCACCTCCATATTGATTTGTTTATCATTAACTTGAATCACAATGTTCTCTTTGCCGCTACTACTCACATCAACTTTCTCTTTAAAAACTTCTTCAACATTGGTAGATGTTTGAATTGTATGTTGTTGCTTTGGCCCATATTTTTTTTCAAAAGTTGTTTATAATTCCATGGCAAAATCTCTCCACCATAATTCTTTTGGTTCTTGACCATACGCGAATATGACACTTTCCCAATTGTTCTCTCTTATCTTGCATATCTAACCACCATCATAGCACTCATCCCATAAGTTTTGCTAGCAAATATTTCCACTTTATTTTAGACGGCAGTCTCACATATTCAAAGAAATCATCAATATCTAAAATTCAATCTAAAATATCTTCAAAATACTCATAACCACTTAATTTAGGCAAATTATCATAAGACCTGAAATCGGGTTCTGATTCCTCACTATCAGCACAGTTAGTTCGGTGTCTCCCAAGTACAATCTGGGTACCAGGCTGGCGTTGGGCAAATCCCACCACGCATTCACGAACCTGGTTAAGAGGACGGCATTGGGCAACTTCCTCTGTGCGATTCTCTACAACCCTCCTTGGTCTTTGGTCAAGGTGAAGAGTCAGCAGCCGCAGCAATTCATGGATTTCCGTCATGATACTTGTTCGTTATTCTTCCACCATCTTCTTCGGATCAGCAAACCTTTGAGCAACATCAAAGGGTGTGACATCTACTTTGTTTGGTGCCATCGAGTCAGGAAGAACCCGCTCTGATACCACTTGACCCAGCGGAATTCACGTGAGAATAGTTAGCGTACTATTCCGAACGATGATTGGTCTCGAATCCTCGAGAGTTCTTAAATCCACAAGAAAAAGAGATTTAACTCAGAGTTGTTATTGAATAAAAACTAAATATGCCTATACGTTACATCCTTATTTATACTAGTAGGAGTCCTAACTAAAAGGAAATTACTTAGAGTGGTGACCAAGCAAAGCATTACTTGAAAACCTAGACTATTTGCTAAAATAAAATAAAATAAAATCTAACCAAAACTAAACTAAAAACGCGCAAAACAGGTAGCACAAATAAAATCTCCTAATACTAATCGTAAATAAAAATTATTACAAAAATAATGTTTCCATAAATAATAGGGGTCGATATCTTGTCCTACATCAGGTAATAAAACCTTTTTCCAAAAAACGAGGCACGGTAGTCATTCAAGTTCGGTTCCTCAAGTAGCAAACCTCAAACCTGACTGCGAAACGAATGCCCGCTCCAAAGGGGTGCCCACACCACCAAAATTCAAAAGGAATAATCTTTTTGGTTACAAATTTAATGCTAGCATCAAGAGCAATCCACATAAATTAGAATCAAAACTTTATTTTCTAGCAAAGGAAATATGAAATATCCATCAATAGCAAAGGAAATATGTAATATCTACTAATGATAAACAGAATTTGATTTGTTATATAAACGAAGTACTCAGTTTGAAATATCTACTAATGATAAACAGAATTTGATTTGCTATATAAACGAAGTACTCAGTTTGAAAGTTAAGTTACATTAATCCAAGTCAAAAGTATGTGGAGAGGGTAAAACCTAATCACCTTTGGGGAGGGCAGAGCATGTGCCCTAATTAATCACCACGAGAGGGTGAATAGCTCAATACCACATAGGGAGTTCTTAAACCCTGTGCCGAGCTAGTTTGGCCATGAATAAGGCCAAAATAATAAGAGTAAACTAATAAGTCAGGATGCACTAGCTCGGCATGAAACATAAAGGGATGCCCTTGATATGGCTAAGCTAGGTAGACTACTTATATAGCTTAATAGCATTCTGGAATACATAATTCAGCTCGGCGTGATAAGTTGAGCTATGTACCGGTTATTCCAAGCAACGTGGAAGCACGGCACCGCCACGTATAGGGCGGTGAGACATTCTAGAATATGCTACAGCGGCTCTTTATGAGTTAAGGAGTAATCCTGTAGAATAAGGGATTGATATGGGAAGTCTTCATGTGAATAGGAGTGCGCCACATATAGGGAAGAATCCTATATGGAAATAAGGACTGTTGCTAAACGAGATCTAGCAATATTTGCAGATTGATGCCTAACAGGAAAGTCCTATTAGGAAGAGGATTCCTAAAATAAATAGGAAACAGAAGGCATGAGATGCCTAAACTCACAAGGCATCCACACCTATAAATACAAGACAATAACCATGACAAAAGGTACACGGTGAAATCCTTTTCATATGCACTATGTGATTTGAGAATTTGAATTTGAAATACTAACTTAGGCATCGGAGAGCCATTGCCAACGAGAGGCAAAGGTACTCTAACCCTTTTTCTATCTTGCAAATTTAGGATTGAGTCAAGGAAGCACGTGATTCAAGCTTACGTAGATTTTATCCCCGTACAGTACGAAACTATAACAAAGTTTTCTAGAGGTCTAGGTCAAGAGGTCAAGATTCTAGTCTGGAAGTGGTACCTATTTGATAGTAGGATCTTCGTTCTAGTAGTATTGTTCACCTCCTAATTCTTTGATATATGGCATAAAATTTTTGGGCCAAAGATAACACCATGAGCAGATAATCATCCAGTAGGTAACTCACACCCACTAACCCTTACATTACAAGTAATTCACATAACAATTTAATAACAATAATAAGACAGCAATTTAGCACGTACTCCAATTCTTTACTAATCTTTAACTTAAAAAATTCTAAATCCTTCTCCCATATGTTAAACATATCGTCCTTCAACATTTTGTTAAAGTCAACCATTGTCCTATGATTCATCACAAATTATGGTTCTCTAATTATCACTAAATTCCATTTATGATCTTCACAAGATTCTACTTTTCACCATTTCAAGATTCAGTTTCCATTTTTACAAGATTCATTTCTTTCAATTATCACAAATTTCAACTACTTTTCCCCTTTAAGAATGTACATACAACACATGAAGTTATACATATAGCACAATATCTCCGGATGCACATATAGAACATGAGATTGTACATACAACACACTCCCACATGATGCACTTACAGCACATAAAAGACGTACATGATTTCCATTTTTCTGCATCAAGGTTGAAACTCCCACAAGTCGACAATCATATGAGGCAAAGGACCCAAAAATATTTGGCATGGTGCCAACAAAACAGAAAATATAAAACGTTATACAATTTATTTTGTTTTATTGAGCTATATCTATGATCTACTTTCTTACAAATTTCAAGGGTATTTTCATTTACTCTGGACTTCTTTGAATAATCCAGTGCAGACAATCAAAGGAAAATCAAATTATATGCAAAAATTCTTAAAATTTTAGTGCAGTTTTTGAACCTATGGGGTTCATTTGAACTCCTTAAAAGGCAATGGATCACTGTGTACCGAGCTTTGAAGTGGCTGAGCTTTTCAAGAAAAATTTAGTAAAACAATACAATTACAACATTTATTAGTAAAAACAATTCCACAAATATATTTTTCTGTTCGCAACTCTAGCTACTTGAGCAACTCTGCAACTCATTTATGAAATGAGCTTGAGATTCTAACTTTTGCTATTTATTATCTTAACAAGTAGAGCTCAAACGAGCCCTTATCGAGTCGAGCCTCTAATAACTCGTGGCTTTATAATAAATAACCCTCAGTTTTTTACCACCTTAAAAGTCAAAGGATCCTGAGAGAGTACCATTGGACAGAGTACAAAATCATGTTTCGAGATAAATGGTGGAGTATGAACTTACTATTGTTGTAACAATAAGAATAACTCCCCGAAATGAAGCTCAAGTGAAATTTCCATGAAACAATGTACATTAACAAGAAATGGTTTGCTCCAAGTGCCCCTGAAATGTTTATTGCTGGCAAACTAAAGAGTGAATTTCCAAAGCATATCAAAGATTTTCATATGTTCCATTGCAGTTGCTCAATAATGGTACCTACAAAATATCAAATCAACATTGTAGGCTTGGTTGCATACAAATAAAATTTCAACTAGATAATTTCGCCCCCTCAACGTTTAAGACGAGTGATAAGAATTTGCTTCAGAGCGATTCTTTCCTATATACCAAGAAGTATTGCGTTAACGCTCCTTCTGCTATCTACGAAGATAGCTAGATTCATCATTACTGGAGATCCTGTTCGCCATTAATCACGCCAGATAGTTTTTGTTGCAGCTCAAATAGATCAATATGCATTAGACCACTTACCTGCACTTACAAAGGAAAAATCAAAAAGGAACTTCACGAATTTAAACCAAAACCCTAAACCTAGCTAGGACTATGTCATTGATGTTAATTCGGGAAGTGGTTCGACACAATCTTGTTTGGATATATATGGTATCCAACCCTATAATCTCTTTAACTCATAGCATTTTCCATACGCATTTTCCATACGAACTCATAACAAATAAGAAAAAACCTCGTGAAAACCTAATGCTGTTGATTTAAGATTGATGTTATTAATTTTTACACCAACTATCGAATTCAAGGCAATCTAAGAAGGTACATGCCGTACACACGCAGTAAAATGTACATGTTCATTGTATCATTTCCTGCATTAGTTATTACCTCGGATCTAATTGTGTGAAATAGCCTTGCATTTACTTCAGTGTAAACATAGCTAACTACATTAAGCCCTTGCTCATTTAGTACTCCCAAAACTTTTGATATGGGCAGCACTCCTTCCTCTCCAAAGCCACAACTACCGATCAATACCTCCACACCACCGCGGCATGGGTTGACCGTGACAGTACTACTAGTTTGCAAGCAATTATTGGAGGAGCTTCTTAATCCAGCTGCGGTGGCTATAGTACTTCTGGAATCGGACGCCTTCTTTAGGTTGTCTCTCTTCATTTCTAGTTCTTTGATATTGTTCTTCAGGTGATTTATGTAATTCACAGCCTCATGCATTTGATCTGATACTGAACGCTTTCCCTGAAAATTGAAGTACCCATCAAGAAATTAAATCCCATATGTCAATATTTAAACCCTACGAAACCTGAAACCTGAGAGAAATTTTCTTTTGGCATGCATGAAGATGAAGATTACTATAAAAAAAAAAATTTACTAAGGTAGAAAAACCAATGAGAGCAATACTTATCGGAATGTATTCATATAAAGAAAACTATACATGAACAACCAGAATTTCAAAAAAAAATTAATTCCCACTGTTCCCTAAGGAGTTTGGATCATGTCTCAGTCTTAGATTCGTTTCTCAAGAAATTTGCAGTGCCAAAGACCATACATATAACTTTGAGACTTCCCAAATTTAGAATATGTATCCAAATTTCTTGGTTTAATCATGTACATATGGAAAAGGCTACAATACAAACCCCTTATAAAAGTAAAGAATTCTTCGTAAAAGTTACGAATTTTATGTTAATGTTACGAATTTTTCGTAAAAGTTACGATTTTTTTTTATAAAAATTACGAAATTTATCAAAATATTACGAATCATATTACTGAAAAGTTACGAAAAAACTTAAAATATTATAATTGTTGATGAGGTGACACAATTTAGACCATACAATAGGTGCATATAGTACACCAAAATAAGAGATATGTATTGTAACTATTTTCTGTACATAAGGTCACCGAAAACAGAAATTCATCACCTTGATGTATTCAAGGGGGAGCAGAGATCGCATGGATTCAAAAAGATTAGCCATTTCTTGCCTTCTTTGCCTTTCGACATCTCTATGCACCACTCTTCTCTCCTTATTTCCCATAGCTGTCCCACCGTTGTCTCCGGATCGTATGGCCAGCGAAGTTTGGAGACTTTTCCCTCTTTTTCCTACGGTATTGGGTGAAAGATTACCACTCTCCAGTATAGCATTACCAACGCAAAGATCAGGTTGCTCGATTTCATCTTCTTTGGAGGAAGTACAATTGATCTGAAACATTTTTTTGGAGAAAATGTTCAAGCTTCAAATTTAAAGCTTTCCTTTGATGGAGGAAGGAGAAGTGTTGATTAGGGTTTTATGAGAATGCAAGAATTATTTTTAGATGTGATAGCTACTGTTCTTTTGACAACTGCAACCCACTTGTAAATTATTCACACAGAGCCGGTGGACCATCCATCAAATCTTGAAGATCTTTGAAACGAAAATCAAGAAAAATTATGGCAAAAGTCCAATTTACCCCCTCGTGGTTTACCCCTCCTGCGGATCACCTCCTTGACATTTTGACTTCATTCCTCCGAACTACCGAAGTGTGGCAGTGGAAGGTTTGGGGTGGGTGTTGGAACTCAGTTAGAGAGAGAGAGAGAGAGAGAGAGAGAGGGAACTGAAATACTGTGTTAGCCCCTACTATAAACAGAAGGGCATTTTAGACTTTTTTATTTTTTTTGTTAACAGAGTTACATGTGTAGTTCACCCCAAAAAATGGTCTAGGAAATATTTTGTTAAGGTAGACGTTAAGGAGGTGATCCGCACGAGACTTAAACCACACGGGGTAAATTAGATTTCGGAGGAAATTTATTCAATGCTCTTGGAACAAGACCTTGTGACACTCAATGTGCAATCGGTACATGTGACAGACTCATAACTTTCGCTTGTAATTATTAAACATCAAAAACTCTAAGGACACACACACAAATTTATAAAAACACATATTCAGGCACTCATATACACACAAACTTTTTGTGTTTGCGTAAATGTATGTGTCAACATATGTTGGTATCCATACTTTTTCAAAGGGTAAATTCAATTCAACAATAATCAATCCACTTTGGCAACCTTTGTTAAAAATTAATAGCTTAGGGTAAATTCAATTCAACGATAATCAATCCACTTTGGCAACATTTGTTTAAAATTAATAGCGTGAACCACATCACATGTAATTCATAAAAATGTCTTCCACTTCCGCTCTCATTCTTCATATTGCATTCATTTCTTTTTCATCTTTTTTTCTATTTCTTTTGATCCAGCATGAATTTCTATTTGATCCCAGCCACAAGCGCTATTCACATTCAAATAGCTCGGTTCACTTGCAAACCTATGTACACGGTGAATGTATGTTATAATTTCGTCGTTATGATGAAGTTGTCATTCTAAAAAAAAAATAGTTACATTAATTGGCAAGTCAACACAACCAGCTATTTCCATGCTAGCTTATACCAACTAAACCGAGCCGAACTCGATTACCTTTTTCAATATGTCACTATTGCCTAGGTTCAAAAAGTACTGTCTGTTTTAACTTTTCAAAAACCATGCGTGCCACCGATGATTATATAATTGAGTTCATATATAAATAATAATTGTGGTGCACGTTTTTTCTCGCTAGCTCTTCGAGATCGTCTATCCAAAAGGTTGGGAGTGGTTATCTAGCTCTCTGTTGGATTAAATAATTCAAAAATTAAAAACTAATAACATTATTGATGCCATGTGAGGCATTTAGACATTTAGTCCAAAATATATCCACTTGCAGTAGATTGTCCCACTCTTTATTACTAATAATTTGATTAACCAAATGAGATTTTATCATGAGAGGATCCTCATTTTGGAATCTTAACCACAAAAAAAATGGAAGGAATGAAAGAAAGCATCAAATTTGATCTCCTACTTTGATCTTAGCTTTTGTTTAAATCTAGAAAAATAAAAATGGAACTGCCAGATGTGTTGATCTTATATTGGATTAAACTGAAATAATTAAATAGATTTCACAATCCTCATTGCCAAATAACTTATACGCAGAGTACACAGGCATAAATGTAATTGTACATTCAACATTTGGTGACCTAAGGTGGCCCCAAATAGCATATAAGAATCAATGATGTTGGGGACACATATTTACATGCAAAGTGTTGTGTCGTTGAACTTTTCCTTGAAGAATAGCCAGATGCAGACCATGTTCCAGTAAATAAAAAATAAAAATTAACCAGAAAATGTTTTCGCGTTAATTGTGTCGCAGAACAATCCAACCAAAATATCATGTTCAAGTTTAAAGTCGTGACTCCAATCAAACTGTATCTTGGATTCGGACACAAATCAATGCATCAGTATGCATAGTGTTACCCAAAAGGCAACCTAGAGAGGGTAAAGGTTGCTAACAATAATGCCCAACTAAAAGTTTATTTACTAAGCAATTATATAAAGCAAAAAAGCAAGATTAACCAACTAATATAATAATTTGAATGCGTGAAGTAAAGAAAAAGGAAGAGAAATCAAACACGCGATGTATAGTAGTTCGGCAATGTTTAGCCTAGTCCACTTCTCTAGCTACGACATGAGCTTCCCCCACTCTTCAACAGCGAATTACAGACTTGCTTTCCCGAGTACAACAAATCTTTAGTTGAGTAAATGTTGAAGTGGAAAAGTTGAGGAACTTGATTTGTGTGCTCGAGTAAAGTGATCGCTCTTGGATGTGTAATGGATAGCCAATTTGATGCTTCAATGCTTTTATAGATGAAACTAAGCCGTTGGTGGTAGTTCTGTAGGCCATTAAATGGCAAATAGCTGCCAGAAATGACGGTAGCTGCAAAATAAACAGACTGGTAGTCCCATCGGCCCACCGACCAGCCACCTTGACCGGCTGTTATGTCTTGTGGCTGGTAGACGTCCGGTAGATAGTGAGAACCAGCTTGTCAACCGGTCTGTCATCTGAAAACTAAAAAACGGCCCATATTGATTCCTTAGAAGTGCCCCTTCATTCCTAAGCATTTCATACATAATTACAACAGTTTATATCTCATAAACATTATGCATGAGCTATTTACTTAAAAGCTCATAACTTGAATTGATCAGAGATTAAAAGAACCTTGTTGTGACATCACAATTGCAAAATACAAATATCCTCATCAAAATTACAATATATACATGCGATTTCTAACACATAGGATGAGACAGTGAAATCCTAATTCTATTGTCTGGAGACCAGTATAATTTGATTTGTATTTGATTTTTTTACGCCACCTACCAATTGGTGAAACCTCTTTCAAAACTTACAAATGTGAGAGATGTCTGTCTTCTTTCTTTCAAACTCAATAAAATAGCCAAAAAGAAAACCGGAGTGGGGGATCAGCAGAAAGAAAAGAAGCTAAATCCTTGGGAGTTTAAGAAACCCAACTGGGGCTCAAAACACCTCTTGTTAGAAGCCTTTGCAATCCTATTGACTGTTTCGTTTGCTGCTCTTGGGCACCACTCCAAAAGGAGGGATGCCTCCTGTTCATGTATCGGATATCCACTTTAGCTGCAGCACATCCCCATGGGGGATCATCTGCAAAGACAATACAGTAAAATAACAACCTCGTTATCACCTTGAATTTCCACGCTTGATAAGTTCATAGTCTTGGCTAGAATGCAAGAGTAACGACTGGGCAAAGCTTCAGCTTGCATCACTGAAGAAGCATAAACTTCCTCAGCAAAACCATCGATTAAGTTACCTTTCCAATCAAGCATAATGTGCTCATAATTGGTTTCGTGAGAACATTCATTTGGTGGAGACAATGTGCTTAAACTTCGAACATTCATTTGTTTTTTTTTTCTTTTTCTAGAGCTGCCATGATTTCCAATCCAGCCGATGCACCTTGCCCTTTCTGGAGATGGGTTCATCGGTAGATAAGAAAACATATTGCCCTTTCTCTCCTAGATAAACCAGTCAAGGCAAGCTGCTGCTCAAAAATTGATGGGATCTTTTCCATCTTGGAAACCTTCCATACTCTTGACTGTCCTGTGTAAAACAAATTGCGAGCTTTGAGGAATGACTTTGAATTGAACTCACTCCCAAAGCACACAGCATGAATCCGTTCACTCCCAAAGAGCCACCATTTCTGGAAATTTGTGACTAACGTGGAAAGTGTTGGAGACAGCATTTATCATGCGGTGCAAATTGTCCTTCGTAGCAAGAAGGTTTTCACAAGCTTTCCCCCCTAAAGGATTAACCATATAGGGACTTTGAGGTTCCTAATGATTTTCGAGACTTACTTGGGGAGGGAGATAAAGGAAGATAAGGCATTGGGCCGCCGTGTTTCACTGATCTGTTTCCTTTCCTTTGTAACTATTTCAAAACACGACAATGTCAATCATTTGACTTCTAAAGTCAAAAAGCATGCGTAGAATTTTATAAATCCACCCCAGACCCTTTAATGGTGGTTTAGGAATCAATATAACTATGGTTAAATTCCATGGACACCCCCTTATCTATTTCATTTTTCCATGAACACCCCCTAACCTTTAAAAATATCCACACACCCCCCATCATCTATTACCGTTAGCCATTTTCACCCCTTCTGTTAAAGATCTGTTTGTATTTGGTAGAATATAATATTTTACAGCCATCTCTCTCTCTTTTCCTATCTCTGAAAATTGTTTCTAAGTCCAAATCATTGGACCAAATGGGTCCAGACCCACCAACTGGATCGACTCACCACCATCTCCTCTCCGGCTCTCCCCCACTGCTCCTTCTCCGGCATGACATGTAACAACATTACTGACTAGGTCGACTCACCACCAATGACAAAACAATCACAAATACCTTTAATTTCACCAAACCCTAAACCCAATTTCAGAACGCAAAGATCCCTGATTTCAGAACCCAAACCCCTAATTCGAGTTGAAATCAAGGAGACTCGAAGCCCAAGCCCTTTGATTTTAGCCAGAGATTGAAACGACCAACACCCATCACTGCCGTCGTTCCCAATCAGAGCATATCAACTGGCAAGGAAGTCTGATTCACCTCTCTCCAGAAGTGCAGTGACAGCCAGAATCACCACAAAGATTTTGTCCGATCAAAATTCAGATGATTCTTTGGTAATAGCATTGCGCAAAAAAGAGGGAGATCGAGTTGCAGATATCCAGAGAGATAGAGATCACGGAGGCAGTGGCAGAGTTGATTGGAAATGGGTAGTTTTATGTGGGTCTGTGGCTGTGGGTTGTGGACTTCATACAAAGGTGGGTTGTGGTTGTGATCTACATAAGGAAGAGGAGCAGTGGGGGAAAGGTGATAGTGGTGAGTAATTCCCCAGTTTGAGAGAGAGAGAGATAGAAACTAAAAGTGGAGAGAGAGGGAGAAGTATATTAGTCGCGGGGGAGAGAAGAGGTTGTGTTTTGCACTTTCAAAATTTTAAAGGGTAAACTTGTCATTTTCTTCCTCCCGTTAACGTATTTTTAATAGAAGGGGTCAATGTGGCTAATGGTAATAGATGAGAGGGTCAATTTGGACGTTTTTAAAGGTTAGGGGGTGTTTATGGAAAATTGGAATAGATGAAAGGGTCTCCGTGGAATTTAACCTATAACTATACACAGATGATAGCGAAGTGCTAAAAACTTTGTGACATTAGAAACACTCACCACTATCCAAGTAGCAGGTTTCATGATAGATTAGTGTGGCCATCACTTTATCTCTATCCGCCTTTGTTTGCAGGGTTAATGGTTCATACTTCATAGTACCTAACATAAGAAGAAAAAATAAATGAATAAATAGCTGGAATTGAGTCTTTCCAATTTAAGCACTGCATTGAGTCCTTCCAAAAGGGATGTAATGTTTTGTTAACCACTGCATTAACATTTCCCAACTTGCATAATTATAGATGCTCTCTATTTTGGTAACTATGGCAAGCAAAAGAAAACCACAAGAACTGTGTTTGTAATTAGTCAACTATGTCACCCTCCCAACTCATGGATTGATCTTGATGTAGCTTGTTAAAGCATCCAACTCAAAACCAATTGGTAATGAGAGGAGAGGCCCCCCAAGCTCATATACTAGTTTTCGAGGTGATAATTAATCAATGTGGGACAAATTTCAACAAGCTAATGTGCCAAAATTTAGACACCTTAGAGCAACTGTGCACGTATTATCGAAGGAAAGGTCTCCATTCAGTCCACCAACTTTCTCAGCATCCCATCAGGCAGAAGCCGCCGACCTAAAACACAGCCAATACATTCATCCAAGGAATTGATGACAGGCAGGGAGAGTAATCTTTTCCATGGATATATGTTCACTTCCATTTTCAATCAACAGAATTGGGTATAACTCGGAAGCAAGGCATGGTACAGAGGACTTAGGGCACACTATTACTGATACTTTGCTAGTATGCAACAACATGGGCTTACAGCAAGAATGATCACATTGTTATAGTAGTAGTTTTTCATTGCAAGGAATTCTTTGAAGAGAGAATGATACACGGTCCTAGGATGTATGGTCAGAACTCTGAATAATAGTCTTTCCGACCCTAATACCCACCAGAAACAACTATGGATCATTTTTTTACGATTTGCTCGTGGCTTTAAAGTGCATCTCAAAGTGGAGATGGAACTCAATTTAATGCAAGGAACTTTCTTGTTGATAGACACAAATTAGACAGAAGCTAGGTTCAAAATTTGTTTCAACTCAATCTTATGGACCAAAACTGTCAAAACAAGCTTGAGGAAACTTACAAATGCAGATGGCTTTGGTCTTGAATGCCTCAAGCACCATGTGGAGCATCACTCTCTTCAATCTGCAGATAACACTCATAACAGTAAATATGAATGACAACCTCTGGTATCAACTTCGAACGATTGTACACTGTCCCTCGTTGCAGAGTTAAATCGCTATACCTGTGTTCCAATAATACAAGATTTACGTCAAACAACTCATTGATAGCGGATGAAAACGTCAAATACAGTTTAGAATGAATCCCAGCTCGTTCTTAGGCAAATCATCAAATTTCTATGAAAATGAACTCTCAATCACTTGCAATGGGACATGGTAACATGTTTATCCTCTTTTTTTGGAATGACATGCAATGGCCCTGGTTGTGTGTTTGTTTTTTCATTATCCAACAATCATTATGGGATGTGGGTGATGTTAATGCATTAAGGATTATAGTTCAACAAGGTTGAAGAAGAATTACAGCCTTTTCTGATATTTAAAGATAGAGGCATATTGTTCCCACTTTAAAAGCTTGTGGTTGCAGGATTTGCAACAAAAAAAAAAAGTGGCTGTTGCAATGTGTTAGGTGCAAGTTATGAAATAGCTTATTTTTTTAGGTGCCAGTTACGAAAAGTTCTTCCTAGAAAATCCACTAATGCAAGGCATGAGACAGGCCATAACGTTCATGAGAAAGAAAAAGAACAGAGTAAAAAACTGTAGGTATTCTCACACAAAAATTCTAGTGGTTACCCCTTGAGATAGTGGTGCACAAAGCATCACCATGAAGCAACAAAAACCTTACACCAACTAAGAAATAAACTCCATAAAATAGATGCGGCCAGATATTTAATGGTCTCTCTATTTGCCTAATCCTAATAGAACAGAGTCCAAAACTAAGAAAGTAACAAATTCCGAAGAGCTAACATGTTCTAACAAATACACCGAACTACAACTTATGCACAAGAAGATTCAGGGCAATACCACCAGGTTCTACCACCCATGTCCAGCAATTGAAAATTACAAAATCTACAACTACTTTAAAACATCGGAAGAGGACAAATTGTTTTCCAAACTTTTCATTCCAATTGTACCCTTGGTAATAAACTAAATTTGCAGTCATATGCTTCCCTTTTAGAAATCGAAACTTGGCAACGCTTTATTTGGCTTTTAAAATCAACACACTAAAGCCGTTTGTGAGGAAACATCATCACTCAAAGGTAAAACTCTTCGCATTCCATTATCTATTATCCGGTCACGATTGTGACGTTTTCCGACGAATACAAAAGGAGTTCTTGGTGTCACCAAACAAACTCTCTTCTCCGGAATTCTTTCATCTCCGAGAAATTGCAACATCAGCAGTCATACAATGCAAACCCAATGGTCTGGTAGTGACTGTGAACCCAACAACTGATCATTGCCAAGTTTGTGCACAATGGGAAGCATACTTCTCTTACAAACCCAATCTCACACCAGGTAATGACCCCAATGTTCAATACTAGATTTTTCTACATACTCCTGTTTACAATGTTCTCCGTTGCCCCCTTTCAAATTCAATTCCAATACATTAGCCTTCATTTCAATTCATTCTTCACTGCTACAGTCCACACAACCTGTACGATGAAATGTGTTTTCCAAATATGAGGTTCCCAGACCTTAACACACTGTTTCCTCCTGACAAAGCATTAAACTTCTTGCGACTTGCGTCGAATTGGGTTCTCTGTGGAGACTGCAACTCACTTTCAAAGTATTTTAGGGGGTGTTCTAGAGTATACTCACTACCTGATCACATCAAATGTTTTTATAATTCTTGTTGTACCTCAGAGATACCCAATATCTACTAAATGGATACCCAATCGAACTAGTCCTTTTCCATATGGAGATGAAGTTAGCTTGTCTGGCTGTTCTTCTATTCTTAAAATGCTTTCAGAATTAAGCTTCAGTTTGTAGGAAATTAGCGTAATGATTAACCCTTATGTTTGAACCTTTTGCCATGAACGTCTTGTACCTTGGATCCTTAAATCAACTAAGCCATATATTGCAACTTAATATCTGATTCTTACATTTAACTTTCTATCTGCTATAGACAATTCATTACTCCAACTTATAATTTTCTTCTTTGCAGACGTATCCTAGCTGTACGATGATGCTTTTCTTTTCAGTTGTTAAGGTTTTGTGGTAACCATAAGATTTCTCTAGAAGATCCATCAACAGAATGATCAATTCAAGTGATTCCACAGCACAAGATGCTTATGCTTATGTCTTTGCATCTTGTTAGAATAGTGCGTATTGTCCCACATTGCTTATCTAAGTTGTGTAATGTGTTGCTTAACTATATAAATAATATTCTCGCGTGTTAGGGTTAATTAACACCCTACACTTCTTTCTCTTTCTCTTTCTCTCTCTCTCTCTCTCTCTCTCTCTCTCAAACAACATGGTATCAGAGCGTGATACGAATCCATCTTAGATCCACTTAACCCTAACACATCACCCACACTGTAGCAGCTGTGAACAGTGCTCGCATGCACTGTAGCAGTTGTGAACAGTGCTCGCGTGTACTGTGGCAGTCCCAAATAAAAACAAAATCGACCCTCCAATCGAAACCCTATCAATCCCGAAACCCTATCATACACCAATCGATCCTCATACAACGCAAAAAACCCTTAATCGATCCGCGTACCATCTTCAAAACCATAAATCAACCCTTAACCCAGTTCGAAATCAACCCATAACCCATCTCCAAGTTCGAAACTCATAACACAGTTTGAAATCAACCCTTATGTATCTTCAAAGCCCAAATCCGACATTGTTGGTTTCTTAATCGATTCATTATATACACTTTCATTACACACGAATAGATTTGAAGTCTCTTAATAGTAGTCGGTTGTTGTTGTTTCATTCGTGTTGGTACTAAATAAAGCTCCGTTAAATTTGTCGGATTAGTGATTCCGCTACCCAGTTTCTGTTCGATTTTGTCCAAACTCTAGATTGGTAGTCAGGTTGGTTGAGTATACATCTCTTGATCTCATGATTTCTTCGCTGTTTTATGAGGTATCAATCTTCATCTCGGTTTATTAATGCCTATTTCGCTCATTGATTGGTGTTCGTCATCAGTTGTAGTTGGTGAAAAAAAAAAGTGCTTGGGTTGTTGGCGTATGCTAATCAATAGTATCGGTAGTAGTTTGGGGCATGTTTTGCTCAGCAGTTTGGTGGAAGTTGTTGAGTCATTGATCTGTTCATTGGTGGTTGGTGGTTGTTGAGTTCATACAGTGGTCGAGAGACGAAGTTGTGTAGTTTGTTGATTGATTGGAGATTCTGATTGGTTGGCCCTGACTTGGTACTATTGAAATTATTGGGCTTTCCTCTTTTGATGATATTTGTTTGTTTCGGTGATTTGTTAGTTGCAGACTCTATGGCTGATTTTCAGTTTATGGTGGTTGTGGTTGAGACCTAATAGTTGTTCCGTCGATTGTTCGATTGTTCCGTTACTGTATGGTTGGTTGATCGTTGATCTATCTAGTTCTATCTTGGCTATTCAGTGTGTTTACGATGGACCCCAGTACTGGTTCCAAATCTATTTCTAGTTATGGTCATTTTGCTGGTCCTTCATCCAACCATGGTTGTGGTCGCATGTCAAGGGGAGGTAGTTCTCGTCGTGGTAGTTCTGATTATGGTACTCGACAGTGTACCTATTGTGGGGGTACAAATCATATAGTTGAGTATTGTTATGATCTTCATGATTTTCTCCAGGCTCAACTAGTTGCTATATCTGAGGATGCTAGACAGTTTACTCATTCTTCTACCAACAGTAGGGTGAATATCTTAGCAGAGGAGTATCAACAGTACCAATGCCTACTGTCGCTTCAGACAAATTCTTCCATTGCTACGTTATCTCAGACAGGTTCCTCCATTACTTGCATAGCATCTTCTAATTCTTCTAATCATTGGATTATTGATTCTGGTGTATCTGATCATATGACTGGTACGCCTTCCATTCTCTTCAGTCGCCAATCTCTTGGTAAACCATCTCGTGTTACCTTAGCTGATGGTTCTACTACCAATGTTACTGGTTTGGATTTTGTTCATGTTACTTCCTCTCTTACTTTGGACTCCGTACTACAAGTTCCTCGTTTTCCATTAAATCTTATGTCTGTTAGTAAACTTACCAAGTCTTTGAATTGCTTAGTCACATTCTTCCCTAATGGATGTGTTTCAGGATCTCAAGACGGGGAGGAAGATTGGTGGCGGTGTTGAACGTGGTGGCCTGTATTACTTTAGCGATGATGTTCACCCTAGCTCCATTGCTCTTCAGTCATCAGTGTCACCACATCAACATCATTGTCATCTTGGTCATCCATCACTTGAGAACCTTAAAAAGCTAGTGCCCTCATGTAGCCATGTGGATGCTTTGTCATGTGAAGTCTGTGAGTTTAGCAAACATCATAAAGTGTCATTTTATCCTAGGGTTGAGAATCGTGCGTCACATCCTTTAGAATTAGTTCATTCTGACATTTGGGATCCAATGCATGTTCCTAATATTTTTGGCTTTCAGTATTATGTTATTTTTGTTGATGATTTTTCTCGAGTTACCTACCTTTATCTCATGAAAACAAGGTCCGAATTATCTTCCATTTTTACATCATTTTATATGGAAATTAAAACTCAGTTTGATACTTGCATTCGCATATTTTGTTCTGATAATGCCCGTGAATATTTTAAAAATACTCTTTCTCAGTTCTTTGATGATCACGGTATTATCCATCAGTCCTCTTGTGCTCAGACTCCACAACAAAATGGAGTTGCCGAACACAAGATTCGACATTTATCAAAAGTTATGCATGCAATGTTATTTCAAATGCAAGTTCCTAAGTCTTATTGGAGTGATGCAATTCTTACTGCTTGTTATTTGATTAATTGTATGCCCTCTACTGTTCTTAACGGTCAAATACCCTATGAGGTATTGTTTGTTGGTCGTCCCCTTCATTCATTACCCCTTCAGATTTTTGAATGCACATGTTATGTTCATGCTTTAGATCCTAACCAGAGCAAATTTGACCCTCGTTCCATTAAGTGCATTTTTCTTGGTTACTCACGGACTCAAAAAGGGTACAAGTGTTATTCTCCATCTTTACGTCGTCATTTTGTGTGTGCTGATGTCACATTTAATGAGTCACTCCCATTTTATTCAAAGCCTGCTAATCCAAATGATAGGTTTGCATCTGAATCTGTATTTCCTATAGTTGTCCCGTCAGATACTGGTCTTCCTCCACCAAAACCCTTGCAGGTATATATCCGTTGTCCTAAAGTTCCACCAGTACCATCTCAACCAGTGTCATCTCACCTTGAGCCATTTGAGCAAACAAGTCCACCTTTGCCCACCGCTCCGTCTTCTCCTCCACTGCAGGATCCAGATGATCTTGATCGTCATATCGCCCATCGTAAAGGTATTCGGTCATGCACTATACATCCTATTGCTCAGTTTGCTTCATATAACCATCGGTCACCATCCCTTCGTGCTTTTACTACTTCGGTTTCTTCCGTTTTTGTTCCTAACACTGTTCAGGAGGTCTTATCTGTTTTTGAGTGGCAGAAAGCAATGGAGGATGAGATGTCTTCTCTTCATCATGATGGCACTTGGAGTTGGTTTCTCTTCCTGCTGGTAAAACTATTGTTGGTTGTCGTTGGGTATTCACTATCAAGTATCATCCGGATGGGACTATTGAGCGGTATAAGGCCCGCCTTGTGGCCAAAGGCTATACGCAGACATATGGGGTTGATTATGCAGAGAGTTTTTCCCCAGTTGCCAAGACCAACTCTGTTCGGATTCTTATTTCTCTTGCTGCTAATCTAGGTTGGCATTTATTTCAATTGGATGTCAAGAATGCTTTTTACATGGTGATCTGCTTGAGGAGGTCTATATGGAGCAACCTCCTGGGTTTGTTGCTCAAGGGAGCGTTCTCGGATTTGTCGTCTTCGCAAAGCTTTATATGGTCTGAAGCAATCCCCTCGAGCTTGGTTTGGTCGGTTTAGTGATGTTGTGCTACAGTTTGGTATGCGTTGATCCCATTCGGATCACTCTATGTTCTTTTTCATTCAGAGCATGGGAAAATCGTATTGATTGTGTATGTCGATGATATCATTATTACTGGAGATTGTCAGAAAGGTATTGATGAGTTGAAGCAGTTTTTACAGCGACAGTTCCATACTAAAGATTTGGGTAAGCTACAGTATTTTTTGGGTATTGAAGTAGCAAGATCCAAGGATGAAATTAGTTTGTCCCAACGGAAGTATGCATTGGATATTCTAGAGGAGACAGGTTTATTGGGAGCAAAATCTGTGGAGACCCCAATGGATCCTAATGTGAAACTTTGTGTTGACCAGGGGGAGATATTTCCTCATCCGGCCGGTATAAATTAAGCTTAGTTGGTAAGTTGAATTACCTTACCAATACACGTCTGATATCTCTTTATTTGTAAGTGTGGTGAGTCGATTTATGTCGACTCCAGTCTTCCACATTGGGAAGCTTGTCTTCGTATTGTCAAATATCTTAAGGCTCATCCTGGACGTGGTTTGCTTTATCGGACTAATGGTCATTTGCGTGTTGAAGCATTTACCAACGCTGATTGGGCAGGATCACCATCTGATAGACGGTCCACTACTGGGTACTGTACTTTTGTTGGAGGCAATTTAGTCACATGGAAAAGCAAGAAACAAACGGTGGTCGCAAGGTCTAACACAAAAGCAAAGTATCGAGCCATGGCACACAAATCTTGTGAGATTGTGTGGTTAAGAGTTTTACTCAAGGAGTTAGGTTTTGATGTGGAGTTACCTATTCCTATGTATTGTGATAATCAAGCGGCGATTCATATTGCTTCAAATCCAATATTCCATGAGAGAACAAAACATATTGAAGTTGATTGTCACATTGTTCATGAGAAGATAGAAGATGGTGTGTTATCTACTCCATTTGTTTCTACAGGAGCTCAGTTGGCTAATATCTTCACCAAACCATTGTTTAAACCGCGTTTACAATTTTTATGTAACAAGATGGGATTTTGTGATATTTATTCTTCAGCTTGATGGGGAGTGTTAGAATAGTGTGTATTGTACCACATTGCTTATCTAAGTTGTGTAACGTGTTGCTTAACTATATAAATAATATTCTCGCGTGTTAGGGTTAATTAACACCCTACACTTCTCTCTCTCTCTCAAAAAAAAAAAAACACCTCTGTTATAGCTCTATGCGTCATATTAGAAGAATTTACAACACTGACAAGCATATAATCCATGGATGATCTTTCTCAGATAAAAATACATGGAAGACATCATTTGGTCTCAAGTACCCTCTCTGTTTTGTAGATGTTAGTTTGCAAATTCTTGGTAAGTAAGCCATGGAAGAAGTAAGAAACCAAATAAAGTACCTACCACAGATGATGCAATATCCAAAGAACACTTTATTTCAATCTTAGGGGAAGTATGTTAAATTTGGGAGGGGGACAACAAAAATGGCCAACATGCTGCAAATCTAGATGACCAAAAACTAGAGTGGTGTGACAAAATCTTCATGAGATTCTATCGCATCAAGAAGGGAGGGGGACTTCTAGCCACAACATTCGGGAATGACCTAGATTACAACTAATTCTCCATTTTTCGTAGATTGCATGGGCATTTTTTTCTTGGCCAATAAAATGTCCAAGCACCGAGGCTTGGCCCCAGAAGTGTAGAGATTTTGATCATATACCTCCTTTTTAAATTTCAAGGTAATCTAAGCCCCAATTTGAATTCTTTTCTGGTAGAAATATCTACTAGGGTAACTCACTTGTGTCAAAAGCAAGTTCCCTCAAATTTGTTTATGCCTTCATCATTTTGTTAAATTTTACCAGGTGTCCAGGCCAACTTATGCACACCGGGGCAGTAACTCATATTTCATTCAATTTTTAAAAATTAGGTCATTTCTTTATGATCTTAACAAATTTTAAACTATTTGATTTATTCTTTCTTTCGTTTCTCCAAGAAAGTAAAAGGTGGAAATGGCATATTCCAAAGCTATATTCAACTTTAGTCAATACAAAATCCATATTGCCAAAATTTCAGTTAACCTCTGTAAAATGTCCAGAGTAGATAATCTTTTGTTGAACTCTTTGTTCTCTTATGGTGATGCAAACAAGAGTAAAATTGGTATGTTGAGTGCTTACGACAAATAGAAGGCAAATTTTCTTAATAATGACATGACTAAATAGTGTGATGTAACAAGAAATACAAGATTGACACCATTGAAGCTACCCCCATTTTTTCTGGTAGTATGAGCATTAGGAAAGCTATCTGTCTTCTATTTTTTTTGTTAATGAATTATCTGCAGGTGTATCTAAAAGGAATTTTAGTTGAAGATCTTTTGAAGGTATTTGGGTTGGATTTGGTATTTTGACTCAATGTTTTATATTTAGGGTAAATTACACTAACCTCCCCTAAGGTTTCTGACTTGTACACTAACCAACCCTACTTTATCTGAAATAGCACTGACCTCCCCTGAGTTTTATATTTTAGTATCAAAAGCACCCTTCGACAGTACCGACGGCGCCGAGGACCCCCTTGTGGGTCTCCAACGGTCGATCAGAGCCGTCCGTTCATTCCAAAATCGAATTCCGAGTGGGTCTATGCGAGAATCACCTCAATCGGACAGTCCTAAGTGCTCGATCCAAAATTTTTGAACAAAATGGGGTGATTTTGGATCGAGCACTTAAGATCATCCAATTAAGGTGATTCCCGCCGACCCACTTTCGAATTCAATTCGGAATGAATGGGCCGGCTTCGGTCGGCCGTTGGAACCCCACGGGGGTCCCCGTCGATGCGTCGTTGAAGAAAGTGTTTTGATACTAAAATATAAAACTTCGAGGAAGGCCGATAAAGTATAAAGTAAAGTGGTCGATGTACAAGTCGAAAAACCTCGAGAGAAGATTAATAATTACCCTTATATTTATGAAGTTTTGATATTCATGGTATATCAATAATGAAAGTTTGTTATTTGTTTCCGAAGTTCAATGAAGTTCATTGTTGGTTGTATTGCTCTGAAAGTTGAATGAAAATATTTGTTTTCAAGTGGTTTGGCAGTTTTTCCTTTTCAAATTTCTGTCTGGGTGTTTGTGACAGTTTTTTCTTTTTAAATTTGTGTCTGGGTGTTTGTGAGATAGAGAGAGAATGTCACATAATTCGTAATCTTAATTTGTTTTATGTTTGACATGCAAAATGTCATCTAGAAGCTATTACCTAAGCATAACCGGAAAAGAAAGGAGTTGTTGAGGGATTGTAGTACACCTCCTTTTTTAAGTTGTATGCTTAGGAGATTTCATTAAAAAACAGTTTACTAACAAAACTAAAACTAATGAAAAACATGAAAATTCTCCAGCATTAAACTTGTATAAACACAAGAAAGTCCGTAGAAATTATTGTGTAATCCCTATGTGCTAAATGTGAAAATAGAGACTTATTCTTTTCTAAATTTCACATTCTGAATCATATACAAAAGTTTATGATTATAATGTCTTAAAAGTAGGTAGTTAATTACTCCCTCTGTCCAATTTATTTGTCCCCTTTGGGAGTCCATGCCACTTTTTAATTGATTATATCTCATAATTTACATTATTTTATATGATTTCGAAAACATTGTCTTATAGAATTAATTAAGATCTATCAAACAAGATCTATATTGAATATAAAATTCATTCTCAATTTAAAGTTATAACTAGTTTTTTATCCGGTTAAAATAGAACGAGGGACTAAAATTTGGGGACAAAGGGAGTAGTAAGTAGTAAATTTTAACCGAAGACAAACAGAGGAAATGAGCTACTGAGCTCAGGTAAGATAAACAAAGTTGACAAGCTATGAAGTCTCAAGCAGAAAAGTTAGGCTTGTGACAACCCAGGAAGAGGTCGTGGTAGTCTAGACCCACATCAGCTGGATATCAAAGGAGTATTCGATATATAAAGGAACGCATCACGCATGCTACTTGAAAACTTGAGCTTATGTTTTTGGGCCACATGGTTAGGTCCCTAAAGGTTGTTAGGCTAGCAAGTGGTGGGTCGTAAAAAAATGGTATCAGAGCCCACACCAACCAGAAGAGTGAGGCAGGTCGGCTAGGGAGACATGCTTGGAGGGGCCTACAAGGGACTAGCTTGAGGTGTTTGCGGAAGGTGTATTCGATATATAATGAAACCACATGCTACTAAATAACTTGCACTTAAACTTTTGGGCCTATTAGGCCACCAAGTGGTGGATCGTTACACGGCCAGCAAGTAGCATTACCATTAGTTAAGCCTTTTTTACTTGAACAGAAACTATTCCCCGCATACGGAAACAAAAAAATTCTACTCATAGTAGATCCAATGGAGCAAATAGAAGATAACAATACAACTTTCTGTGTACCTTGCTAACTAAACACCCAGAATAACCCGCTTTTCACATCACCAATCAAGATACTCCCAGCTTTCTTCACCAAGTGTTTCCTCCTCTAGCCGCAGCCTCCATTATGCACCTGCCAAAAAGGTCAGTGCCACACAGAAACAAGTTTCACACTATCATGCTCTTTTCAAATTTATAACCTGGTCAACTTGTAACCCAATAATGTCCTCAGACTTTCTTTCTTACAGAATAATATTAGCTCACAAGGGTTTTAACATGGTATAGGTGATCTAATGCGGTTAGAATGTCTCATCAAAAAAAAACTGTTACAATGAGTCGTGTAGATTTCAAAGTTGGTAAGCTCAGGATATACTTTTAAATTCTTTATCAGAGTAAGACAAAAAAATCAATGTGCACTTGCAGTTGCAAGTTTACTTCAGACCACGTCATAGAAAGTTGATTAGGAATAATCCCTACCAGCATGAAAAAATTGCAGGTTTATGCTCCTACAAAAACTGAAACCCATTCACTCTTAAATAGATGTCCTATCCATCCATAGGTTTCCCACCCAAGAGACTAATTTTGCCAATACAATTGTTCCTAACTAGTCGTTTATTACTATGCTTCAGATTGGTCCGCATTTACTCGGATAAGCATGACACAGTGGAAACTTAAAAGCAGCCCAAAAGTATGGTTATGAAGTGCAGAAAAAGAGACATACAACTAACCTTCAAGTTATGTTCCCATGGTTCCCAAAACCATGTTACGAGATATATCACCCCACAGTTAAATAATAGTCACTACAAGATAGAGCACAAGAAGCATGATTGTTCACACAACACTCCATCATATGACCAAGTTCAGACCTAAAGAACAAATAGTAGCTGAATGTTCTCTTCTGCCATCCGTACACCATTCTCTTTGTCAAATAAAGTTAACACATGATCTTTAGTTTCAACTTTTTTCTAGCTGGAAATGTTCGTGGAAACACACATAATTGCACACATTGTTCCAAGTTTTCGGCCCCACAAGCATCTGGTTTTCCAAAATTGATTTTTAGAGCTTCTTTAGGGGTATGAAAATTTTAGGTTGTTTGCCAACAGCACCATCCTCAACCACTTGACCAACAGGCTTTCAAATATAAGCCCTGAACCAGAAGGAGCTCAAAGCATAAGTTTTTTAAAAAAATACCTTGACACTGAAGCAGATGAATAGCCCGACATCAAAACACTTTCTGCTATGTTTGCAAGCATGCAATATCTGTTTAGAACCTTCAATCTTTCTTTAGAGGCCCAATAACTTTGAAGTCCTGCTTAACTATTGTTTCAGTGAGTGTAACTTGGTTCCTAACAAAACAGACTCATATCTCAGTGTGTTCTCATCTCTAGTGGTATCAATAACTAGCAGGTCAGTGACTAGTACTAATACACAAATGCCAAACCTTAGATTGAATATCTGCAAAATCTATTCAATTTAATAACGCAGCTAACAATAGAGTCGCCCAATTACTCTGCTTCTCAAGGACAGGGATCACACGTATTTAAGGTACACCGCATCAGTGAAACCAATTGTCTCATTAATTGTGATCCAAATATCACAGGAATCCGTACAGACAAATGCCAAAAATGAAGTTGGGTCACATATCTTTAATTTTATTTTTCACAGGTGCACTACGGAATGATCCTCTTGAATTACAGTAGCCAAAATAGTGACAACATCACAGAAAGGAAAGAACTTAATAAATGATTCTTAACTGAGGAGTAGTAGCCAAGCTAAAGTAAGGGAAGGGTAGAACTCGAATCCATTAAACAAGTCAGTCTGGTGTTTTACATCAATCAAAAGCTACAATGATCATGAGAATTGGAACATCAAAATTTACACACTCACCGGCCCTTCTTCTGTGACTTGAATGGAAAACGGGAGGGAGTCGAAGGGGAAAACTCAACAGGTAGCCGGGGAGGTTCTAACTCTCCAGAAAGCATGCCCACAACTTCTTTCATTGAAGGCCGGCGAGCAGGTGATTTCTGCAGGCAGAGAAGCGCAATAGTGATGCACAATAAAGCTTGTTCTCGATCCAAACACTGAACAGACTGATCAACTAAATCAAGAAGCTTCCCTGCACGTGCAAGCTGCTTAGCCCAAGAAATCAAATTAGCCCGTCGGAATTCAGACATGGGTGAACCGGTCACCTGAAGCGGCCTTCGCCCGGCAATAAGAACAAGCATTAGAACCCCATAGCTGTAAACATCACACTTTTCTGAAATAACCCCACCACCACCATACTCAGGGGCGACATAACAAACAGTTCCCCTCATACTTGGTGTGCTACTAACACCACCACTTTTGGGTATATCTCCACTAGCAGATTCATGACCACCACCTCTCCATAGCTCACCACTAATTCCATCCAACCACCAATCCACACTAGTTCGACTACTGCTCCTACTCCTACTCCTCCTCTTCTTCTTTCTATCGATGTATAAATCCTTGTCCATCGGCCAAAACTCATCCCTACTACTACAGTCAACGGATGACGTCCCTTGTCCTCCTTGTTTCTTCTTCTTCTTTTTCTTTCTAGCTAGTTCTTCACAATACTCCTCCTTCCACCACTCCCTCGCTGGTCTCCTCTTATCTCTCTTCACAACCTTATCCTCATCCAAACTCGTCCACCAATCCAATCGCTTCCGTTCCTTCTTTCTCTCCGGTTTCTCCGATTTCACCATCCCCGTCCCTGAACTCGAACCCACAATCCATTCACTCCTAGGCCTCTCCTTGTTTATCTCATTCCCAATCCATTCCATCACATAGTCCTTCACAACACCCCCAGTCTCTCCTCCTCCATTATCTTGCTTCCACCACCACTCCTTCGCCGACCGATTCTTCTTCAACCGTTTTCCAGACCTCTTGCCCCCACCACCACTATCACTCTCCACACTTGCCTGATCGAAATTCCCCTTGCCTGGAGACGCGGTTACAGCCGTCCTCGGGGAAACCTCCTCCACCACGGCCGAGGCCTCAACCGTCTCTGGCGAGGTTTCCCCCACCGTAATAACCCTAACAAAACTCTCCGGCGACTGATTATTGCAAAAATTGAACTCGTCCAATCCACTTGCCGTCGTCACACTCTCCGTGTCTTCGACCACAGATCCATTATCCTGACCTAACTCCTTCGTTACACAAACCTCAGCCTGATCCTCCGTCTGTTTCAACCTAGCCAATCCAAGATCACCGATCTTCGCGTTGAAATCACGATCCAGTAACACATTACTCGGCTTCACGTCGCCGTGAATCACAGGCGGGTTACAGTAATGGTGGAGATACTCTAACCCTTTCGCTACCTCGATCGCGATTTTTAACCGATTTTTCCATTCCTTGAGTTCAACGCACTTGCGATAGAACAAGCAGTCTTGTAAGCTGCCGTTACTCATGAACTCGTACACGAGCAACATGTGGCGTCGTTTGCGGTCAGAGGAGAAGCCCTTAACAGAAACAACGTAGTTGGACTCGATTTGTGCGGCGAAGAAGAGTTCGGCTTGGAACTCGCGCTCGCCCTGGAGGAAGCCGGCGTCCATGACTTTAACGGCGATTTGTTGGTTGTTGGAGAGGGAGGCCCGGTAGACGGAGCCGAAGCCGCCTTGGCCGATGCGGTGGGAGGGGGAGAAGGAGGAGGTGGCGCGGCAGAGGGCCGAATAAGAGAACCGGTGGGGGGGTTTGGTGGTGTCGGATGGAACGGTTCGTTTTCGGGTCAGTTTGAGGCGGACCCACCAGATGGTTAGTAAAACGACGACCGATACGACGGCGGCGACACCGCCGGCGAGTGGCGGGAGTAAACTGGTGGTTTGGTGTTGAGGCGGGTTTAACGGCGGCGGTGGTAACGGTCGAGAGGGCATGATTGTGGGTGAAAGGGAGGGAATCAAAAAAACTTTCTAGCATCAACCTGTAGAATTCACGTACTTCCGATTCTTGGCAGGAACTATTTGAAATATTACCACTATGATCGAAGCGATCAAAATTGATGATGAAGAAATGGGTTTTTGACTTAGCAGCGTTTAAGCAGTTAGTGCACTGCTGGTAGTTGAAGAAAGCAGAGTCTGTTCTGTTGTTTTCTATCATTAATCCGAGAATCATCAATCGGTTTCTTTCATCTACTCAGTGACGGCTAATTTGACTAAAAATGATTTTTAGTTTTTTGATTTTTTTTCGTTTTTATTTAAATTTCGGTAGCACAAATAATCTAAGTATTTCGGTTTTATTTAAAAAAATATTTAGTTTGACTACAAATTTATTATTAGATTTGTCTCGCCCAGAGAAATTCAAAAATCACAAAATCTTGACACGAAAATAACAAATGCTAAAAAAATTGAATAAAGACGAAATGAAAAAACCAAAAACCACTTTTTTGCCAAATTAGCCCTGAAGATTTGAGAGTTGTCCGGCTACGGATTTTTTTTGTTTTCATTTTTTTTTATAAGGAGGATGTTCAAGGTTTGGGCGAATTGGGAAAATTAGTTTTTTGGTTTTTTTAGTTTTGTCCTTATTCAAAAAAAAATTGCATTTGTTAGTTTTCGGTCGATTTTTTGTTTTGGATTATTTTTCGTCTTTATTCACAAAACTTTAAGTTTGCCTAATAATTTTATACTTTTTAGATTCTTCTCGTCGAGACAAGCCAAGAAATCACAAAAAATCGACTGAAAACCAACAAATGCAAAAAATAATATTCAATAAAGACAAAACCAAAAAACTAGTTTTGTCAATTCACCCAAACCAACCCTTAATCTCCAACAATTTTTCAGTACCAAGCGGGTAACACATGGTACCCCTCATCACATCTCTTGGAATAGGCCATCCATTTTGGCTTTGAGCGGTACGAATTTGGAGAGAGAAAGAGGAGAGTGTGAGGAGAGAGCATGTTTTTTAATCTCGGCCATCTAATACACTTTTGGACAGTCCGGATGTAACGTTTGGGTACCACGTGATACCCAGTAGGTACCCAAAAAAATTTCCCTTAATCTCACTTACCAGTTGCAGAAAACTGAATTAAAGTTGGAGGCTCGAGCCTTGGAGTAAAGTTCTATATAAACTGAACTCATAGGAGTTTAGATATTTCATTGTGTCTCAACAAAGCACTCATTTAAAGCCGAAGCAAAGTTTCTCACGGACTACCTTTGAGAAGTTTAGAGGTTTTGAAATTGAGTCCGAAAAAATCTCTAAGTCTCAGTCTTGACCACCATGCAAACCGGAGTTCTTCTCTATTCTATTTTTTAGATGAGGTCTTTGATTTTTTTTATTATTATTATTTTTTTGTACCTACCTTGGAGTACATTTTCTCTGTATATGATTACATGAATCTAGTCATATTTGAGTAAATATAATTTGGGTTTGGGTGGAGAGGGTTGAGTGGACAACACCAATGTGATGGAATTGAATCAATTGATTATCTTTCAAACGATTCATTATTTATTTAACCAGTTTAATCTTTTTTTAGCATTTAATTTGGAGTTGGGTGAACAACACCTTTATGAACACGATTCACATTATGGATTTAACCAATTAATAACATTACTTTTCACATAACCCTTCATATATCTTTGTCCTGTGGGGAGATATCATATTTGTTATTGTATTTGAGAGGGAAAAAAATGAAGAATATAGTCCTTCTGAGTTAAATTTTTTTCTCTTTGTCCTGTGGTTGCTTGATTTCTATTATTTGACTTCTTTAGTTCTCTCCATGACAAAACAAATTTTTAAAAAATATGCAAGCTACAAAATCGAGTTAGAGAAAAGATATAATTGAAAAGACAAAAAAAATAAAATGGTCTATTTGAGTTGTATTTATCATTAGTGAAGTTTATTAGTTTTTGAATTGAAAGGGTAAAAGCTAATTCCAAGGTTGTGCTGTCTACCCTTACCGCTACTAAAGCCTTTCATTTTCTCCATCGATCGAGTATCTCACCCGTCAAGATCCGTGGTAAAAGCGAGCCTCCTGAGGACTGTATGACTTGTGACTCTCAAGCTTTTGTTTCGGGCCCCTCCACCATTGATGAGTTTGCAAATGCTTAGGTTGGTGTGCCGGTTCTGATATCAGTTGGGTTTCAAACACCATTTCAATCTTCCACTATTGAGAAGCCTCCAATCAGTTTAGAAGCTAATCTTGCGCATCCAGGTTCAAATGTGAGGAACCTCAAATCTAAGCATATAATAGCTTTTAAGGAACATGTGTGACAAGGATGTCCTTTCCCAGAATTCTATGTTGAACACCTCCACTACTATTGAGAGTAGGATCACTGATTTTGTGGATGGAGGTCATCATATGGCGCGTTCATCCAACCACATGTTGAGGTATCTCACGTCTATGCAAATGAAGGCATCTAGGGATAGTTGTGCCAAAAAGAGAGGGCATCGTTTGGCTAGTATAGACAAATGCAGTGCTCTTAGCCATAACACAAGGCTAAAAGTGTTTGATGATGGTCGAACTGTCAAGGCTTTCCAAAAATTTGCAAGGCATAAATGCAAACAATCACATACCATTGAAGATAACTACTTCAATATTCATGTCTTTCGTGCACTGCAGCGTCGCACACTACACTAGTATTGATCCTTTATTTGCTTGTTTCCCTCTAATAGTTTTTTTTTTTTTTGGCAGGTACTAGTGTATTTTTCTTATGCTCGTGTTAATGTGTGTTCGTTTCGAACCTTGCATACTTATTGAGAGTAGGCTTTTTATTTTTTGTTAGTTTTAGTCTTTTGGTCTTATCACCTCCCAATAAGGTCTGTCCTTGTAGTATTTTCTTTTTAAATATATTTGTTTCTCTTCTTAAAAAAGATTTCAAGACTGGAAAAATACATAATGATAACTAAGAGTAATGAAATAAAAAGTAAGCAAAAATATGTGAACAGTGGAATGTGGAGGAGTTAAGTGACATTTCTTTCTTGACTCAGAGCATAATAGCTTATAATTCAGGCCTTAGCACCTGAAGCTCGCATTTTCAACTTCGACCCTCACCCTTGGCTGGAAAATCCTTTGGAGCCACTTGTTTATTTCGTCGCTAACTTCAATGGCTCATTTGTTTGCTCAGAAATTAAAAAACTAAAATACTTCCTTTGTCTACATTAATTTGTTGGTCCATTTTTTATTTTCATGCCATTTTTTATTGCTTATATCTCTTAATTTACAATGGTTTTTCATGATTTTGTATCAAAGAACTAATTGAAATTTATCAAACAATATCTATATTAATTGCACATTTTTTTAGATAAATATTAAAATATATAAGCAATCAAAATGACACGGATTTCATAAATAAACCAACACAGGCAGACGGATGGAGTAGGATATAAAATCCTTAGGATTTAGGTGAAATATAAACTTACTTGGAATATAGAAATTAGGTGTTTGTTTTGGTTAGAACTGTGACAAATATTTTCAGTTTCACCCTCATGCAAACCAGACGAGGACAAAACGAACAGGACAAAACAGCCAAATTTTGTAGTCGTGGTTGATTAAAGGGATATGGAACCCCTCCAGCGCCCCCTGGAATTTCATGTCCTAGGATATAGGCTGTAATCCAATTTATAATAATATGGTATCAAACACTTAAGACTTTTGTTCGGTGTTTTTTAGGATTGGTTTTACCGATTTTTCGGTGGTTAGAAGATTTCATCCGGTTTACTGTCAATGGTGTGAGCTAGGCTCCCTTTGGGATGCTCTTTTACTAATCTTAGACGGACTCTACACTGACACATTGTGTTAGTCTGCTTCATGCAATACGACAATCTAGAGCTTGTACACCCTTTTTTGGTTTGTGTTCGTGTCTTGTTTTTGGTAGTTAGGGTTCACTCCTGTAATTTGTTTGAAATCTTATAAATAAAATGCATATTTCTCTTGTTAAAAAAAGGGGGAAAAAAACACTTTGTAAGCTTCATAGACCGAGCTCCCTTTTCGATTGATAATTCCATGACACAATACGCATTTGCGTGTATCCCTACTTTATGAGTTGCAATTTTTGTTTTCATTATTTTAAAGCATTTGTTTAGGATTGTGGAAGGGAATCAATGTTTAATTGTTTTGAGTAGTCTATATATTGATGTAAGTCAAGGGTGTCGAGTTTTAAAGTCATATTTAGTGGTTCTAGCAAAGTGCTCAAGCAATTTACATGCCACAGGTCGAGCATTGAGTCTGATAGTAAAGTGCTCGAGCAACTCGAAATGTGCTTGAGCAACCGAGTTAGCAGCATATAAAAGCAACTGCTAGGGTTTTAAAAATTAATGATTGGGATGCCATATTTTTTACATCTAAGAAGAGAGAGAAAGCGGCATTTCGATAGGGTTCTTCCTTTGAGTCTTGGAGTTCAAGTTATGAATCGTTCATTGAGCAACACAATTGAAAAATCCTAGATCCCCTAGGTTTTATAATTTGCTAGGTTATTTTATCTCAATAAAAAAAAAATTAACATCAATCAATTATGAACCAATCACAAACAAAAAGCAATTAAACAGATGGATACCAGATATACGTGGAAAACCCCAATACGAGTAAAAACCATAGGAAGAAATCAAACATTATAAAATCATTGTGTAGTTATAAGTAATCTTACCGTACGATTTGAATCACTCACAATCGCTCTAAGATGTACTTATCGAATCCTCGTACACCACACCCAGTATTTGATTGTCGCTACCTCGAATCCTCAAGCCTTCCAAACGTTCTTCCGGAAAACAACTTGAACTTGATTATTGATTGATGTAGAAACCTCTTGAAGCTTTGATTAAAGTTTCATCGATCTTGTGCTTCAAGATTCACTTTCGATAAATTAGGGTTTTTGTGGCTTAGAGAACAAACGGCTTGAATATTCTTTTCAGCCAGCCCCTAGATCTAAAACCACATGATGTTTTTATAGAAGATGTCATTCTAATCAATCACATCATAAGTCGATTGATCGGACTATTTTAGATCCGATTCTTTTGGAGCTGACGATTAAAAACCCGATTGATCCCTCTATCAATCCACATGCTCTGAAATTGCCTCTATGGCCTGTGTTAAATCAGAGTTACTTGATTGAGAAACCAATTGACCCCCTGGTTGATTTTTCCGTTCCGAATGCACCATATTGATCAAGCGACAACCGACGAAACTACTAACTCTCAAATTACATTATAAATAGATTCCTTCCACTCTAATCCTATACAAACTCGCTACTTAGAAAATTAAGGAAAAATAATAAAATTACAACTCGATAAAAATATGTGTTTTGTCATATGAAATTGCCAAAACAAGACAACTGCGGAATTTGGTTCTTACAACAATCAACTCCAAGAACTTTCCTACAACCTAGATTCATTTCTTGCATCATGCTTCGGTGGATTTCTAAAAGATTTTCTGAAGGTTTGAGCGATTCAAGTCGGTGGCAATCAAGCATGGGGTACGATGAACGAGGATTCGGCTATCGTTCTTTTAGAAAAGATAATTCAAGTTATCTCAGGCCATATTTTACACATTTAAATTAATTCGTGGAGTTACTCTCACAACCGTTTCAGACATGCATGTTAGTACTCCTAAATCTTGTACGTGTCTAAGACAACGCGAGCAACTCTTGGATTGATTGGATGCTCGTTATCATCTACTTAGCAAACCAAGTTTTTCAATATGTACCAACAAAAAAAAAAGTGTAAAGGAGAACTTACCCTCCCACATGACCAGATCTGGGGACTTTGTCGTCCCTTTGGGAAGGCAGGCTCTGCCACTCGATCTTGGCCATTCAAATACGTTTTGGACGGCCCAAATTTAAAGAGAGTTAAAATACTTAAAACACCATTCGGCACCTCTCAAATTTAAACCGTCCAAAACATAGTTGGACGGCCGAGATCAGGTCAACATGACCTGTCATCCCTAAGGGACAGCAGAGTCTCCATCCCCGAGTTCCATGTGACCCACAAGTAATTAGCTCAAACCTCTTCCCACCCCACAACAATAAAGAAGAAAAATGAAAAGGGGAAAAAGAAATGGTTAGGTTGGCTTGAAGTTGAAGCTGATTTTAGAGTAGTCCCATATTCTTCAACCTCTAACTTTTTTAAAGGTTCTCTTTCTCTGTTTTACACTGAAATTACAAGTTGGTGAAAGGTCGTAACAAATTTACCAAAGAAAGGGCAAAAAGCCACTGAAGAAACCAAATCATTGACGAATCTTTATAGTAATGTCAAGCCAGCCCGCCTCTCTTTTTTCTTTCTTTCACTAATTATGGAATCAATTAATAAATATGGTAGGTATGAATAGTTATTAAATTGTTTGTCCATCCAAATCCGTAAATTTCACCAGAAAGTACGTAACTAATGTATTTAAAATGTTTCTTTTTTTTTTTCATAAATATTACTCCCTCCATCCTATAAAGTTGTATCACTACGAAACTACGTGCAATTTTCAAACTAAAAAATAATGTATTTACCAAAATAATTTTTGAATTTTTTTGCATCGTATAAAAGTTCTCGATGAGATCTATCAAATAAGATCCATATTGACTAAAAAATTATTTTCGTAAGCACGTTATTTTTTAGCTTGAAAATTGCACGTAGTTTCGTAGTGATACAACTTTATGGGACGGAGGGAGTAGTATCTTGCTAACTAGGGTACAAAGTTTTTGTAATTGATCAAGTCACTTGGATTTAGGTGAGCCCAGGAATACTTAAATGGATGGGATCGCTTGATTTTAGTCTTACATGCATTTCGTTTTCTTTAGTTGTATTACTTTATACTTGGTAGATTGTACTAATTTTTATTATCAATGAAGTTCTTACGGTTTCACTTAAAAAATTTAAAAGAGTTTGCGTACTCTACTTTGTAAATTTAAAAGAGGTTGTTTTTCATTTTAGCTAGTCAATTTTTAAAAGGGGCGCTTAAAGATTGTCCTCCTCACAGTTGCACTTAAATTTTCACCTCGGTCACTTTTGAATGTTAAATTCTCATCCCGTCTAAAAATAAACCTGAAGTTTTGAATATTTCATTAAATACCAGCCTGTTTTTTCCCCCCTTAATACTGTATATAGGCTAGAGTTTTAGAATAAAAACCTAAACTTTAACTAGCATCAAACCCGTGCTATGCACGGAGTCGCAATACACAAAAAAATTTAACTATTGATGAATACTTTCAACATTAAAATGGCCTTGTTTGTTGCTTGACCGTTCGGGTATCTAATAATTAACTCTAATTTCGTCCCAAGCGCAGGACTATAGACCGGTGCAGCATAATAAATCCGGAAGTACCGGAGTCGAACCACAGAGACGGTCAACGGTGTTAACCCAAACAATGCTAGATTTTATGTTTGCAAATGGCTCTCAGGTAGCTACCCCTTGTTCAGATGACTGATTTAATTAACTAAATTAAACTAATCAAATTATTGAACTCTTAATTAAAACAGAAGAGCACAACCGTGGGCACTACAGTGTCCGCAACTAACCTAATCCACATTCACTCAGGCCACAATTATTTAATTAATAGGTTTTAAAATACGAAAAGAATTTCCAACAAATGCGCACCACGTGTCACCAACCACTGCGCGCATTTGGAATTGGCAATGCCCGGGTTTGTTTGTTAGAAAAGATTTCATATTGAAAAACTGCGCGTTAATTTGAAGGATTCGGCACCGAGGTGGAACGCAAATTAGCCTAGCCACGGGACACCTTCGTCCCGCGGCCACACTCTGTACGACTACTCACACATGTTGAAATCGATTGCAGAAGATGAATTCAAACTACAACTAATCATGCTCTTAATTAATAAAATATAAAATCAATAAGATAAATACCGTAATTGCAAAAGTAAAACTTGAATGTGAATATTAATCCGCCAAACGAGCTCAACAATGGAATTCCGGAAATTGAACTTGGAAACGTAACGACGAACGAAGAACTTCAGATCCGTAGCCGAAAACTTGTAAAACTGAAAACTAGCTAAAATTCGTGGAACCCTAAAACAAGTTTAGTACTGACTATTTATATTAATTTCGGAAAACCTCCTAAGAAAAACAATAAACGTCAGAAAATATTCCTCGCGGCCAAACGAAACGACGGCGTTTAGAGTATCCCCAAGCCACTCGGTAGCGCTACACCAATTTCCTGGTAGCGCTACCTCTTGTCTTCCACACATTCTGACCTAAAACGGCACCGTTCAACACCTCCACAATAACCTCTCGGTAGCGCTACTGAAGAACCTGTGTAGCGCTACCGCCCTACTCAGCGCGTATGTTGACCGTTGACCTCTACTTCTAACGCGATTGTAGCGCTACACCTATTCTGGTGTAGCGCTCAAAAACATTCTGTCCATTTTGGGACCCTTTTTAAGCTATCTGGAGCGCTCCAAGGTATTGGGATAGCGCTCCCGACGAGTTTCGACAACCCCATGCATAACTCACTTGCCTTCAACTTCTGATCAACGTGCATGGCCCTCCAAAATATTAAAATCGCACTTGCGCCCCTCAATTACCTGCAAATCACACTTGCAACACAAAAACACCACATACACGCATTAATTAGAAAATAAAGCTTAAACCGCATGTAAACCAAGCCAAAACCCCCTACTTGGGCGCTTGTACGCAAGCTTCTCACGCGCCCATCATTTGTTTGTTAGTTTAGTTTTCCACACAAAATCTAGCGTCGTACTGTGTTACATGATTATATGCTTGGAGCACTTTGATTCCATAATCTAGCGGAAAACCGTGCTATGTATGGGATGAATTAATGTTATCATATACCAATAATTTAAATTTGTATGGCAAGAATAGTGTTATTCTACAAAACACATGTATTATTTTTTGTATTAAATATATTGATGAGTGATTAATCGATGAAAGTGTGTAATTTTTGGGTATTAATCATGTTGATGATGATTAACCTATGAAAATGTGTATTCTTTTGGGTATTATAAATAATTAATCTTAGAACACTTAGACCCTTTTTTTTAAAACTAATCCCTCCATTCGTAAAGATAATCCATTGGTAAGAAAAACCTCCAATTTCCAAATAGAAAAATAAAGCACCTCCGTACATGATTTACACATTTCTTCATACAAAATTAAAGAACTAATTGAGATTTTTATCCAAAAATTGCACGTCGCTTTATAGTTAATAGACTACTCTTTAGTGGGATGGAGGTGGAAGAATATTAATTTTAGGAGCTACCTCTGAGTCAAAATCCTGACTCCGTCCCTAGGTATTACTCTCTAATATAAATTGTCAAAAAAATCTTAGCATTGTTCGTTTTCCCGTTTAGTTTTAATTTTAGTTTTGATGACATCATAATTTCCCCCATTTCTCTCTCTATCTCTCTTCACTCATTACACCTACTAACATCATCAAAACTAAACTAAACTATCTAACCAAACACAGCACTTATAAATTGTTTAAGTACCTCAAAAAATCAAACTTAAACGAATCTTAAAATACCTCGATCACAACCTTCATATTTTGCTATGGGGCTTAACTCTTTTGTTTATGGAGCTGGACATTAATTGTAGTGGTGCAATTGTTATGCTTAATGTATGGTTAGTTCAAAATATTAATTCAATCATATGGATATATATAGTTTCTTATATTTGAATCTAGTTTTGCAATTATTACGTATCATATGTGTAGGGAATATATTTGAGTTTTAAAATTTTTTTTTTCACAATATAATTCAACTGTATTCTATAGCTTCTTATTTTGTTCATATATTAATTGTTTAAGTTAGATAGATATTCATCATTCTGTCTTCAAGTAGAGTATAATACTATATGACACTTTGTCAGAAGAAGAAGAAGAGAACAAATTTTATCCCACAAAACTCAAGATAGATTGACTATAAGAATTGTTAAGATCTTATTTGTCATCTGATAGTCATATAGTAATTTAGTATTGTACCTTTCAAGATCTTAGCAATAACAACTATTAATTTGACACTTACTGCTAAATTGAAAATAATATTCTAATTATGTAACCCTTTGACCATTTTTGCGTTCAAAATGTTGTTTTGACTATTTCAATCGATTGTTTCTCATCAAGGTTCTCACATCGATCCTGTAAAAGCTGAGTCATTTTTTAACAAACATAAATTTCGACATCGAAAGTTATTAAAGATTTTTAAAAAATGAATTAACAATTAATAGGAACTGAAAAAAAAATATTACAAACTAAGTCACCGTTACCAAAACATGGGTTATTTGTTCATTTTCACCAAGCCAACCATGGCCCTAGCCAAAGTATAAGAACAACAATAAGGTTTGCACGAAAATATAATTGGTTGGATTGAGAGACTTAAGAGTTTTTTAGACTGATAGTTGAGAAAATGGGGGATGGACATTTTCATTTTTATAATTTTTTTATGTATTTGGGATTTAAAATTAATTGATTATTGTTTTTATTTGCAAATGTTGAGTGATTTTCTAAATTATTTTGAAATTTTTAATTAGCTAATTAATTGTTTCATTTGTAGAATTTATTGATTGATGAGTATTTGAAATTTAAAATTATTTGCCACATTATTTTCTTTACAAATCTTGAGTGGTGACTGTGATTCCTTAAATCATGGAACTTGCTTGAAATATAAAATTACCTACTTATGGTAATTGAATTATTGTCACATGTGTCACTCAAAATTCTTTACGACAAACCAACTATTTTATGCCACTTGTCGCGATGAGAGCCTTCCTCATAAAAAGTCATTCTGATATACTATATAAGATGTCCTAAATACCTTGCTCTATACATGAGATACGTTTGATATATCACCTAGAAATAATGGTAAAAAATAGTTTCATACTTAGTGGTGAATTTTTTTTTACCAATGATGGCTGGAAAAAAAATATCATTATAGCCCAAAATATTGTGTCGTAGCCCGTACTTATGACAAGTGATAATAAAAAAAGTAATTGCACTCCAGTAAATACGATAAATTTAATAAGAATTAGGTCAATATGATAGTTATAATCAATTACCAAGGAATCATGGTTAAAAAAAAAATTGTGTAACAACAAACATGGTAAAATTGATTTTGCATAAATTTACACAGGGTTTCAACGAAAATAATACCAAATTTATTATGATAAGTTCAATAGACATTCTGAAAATTGGTTACTCAGTTATTCCTTCATCTTTACTCCCTCTATTCCTTAAAAAGAGTTGTGTATTCCATTTTCGGATACTCTTAAATAAGTGTGATGATGAACAGTTAGTGGGTAAAAATTGGTACATTTTCTATTTTGCCCTTAAAAATAGATTCATTTTTGAAAAGTTAGTGAGTAAAGTTTAATGATGATTTTTTCATCACGGGCAACAATGGAAAGTAAATATAAAAATTGATGTAAACGGTGTAATGATAATATTTTCTTAATAAGTTGAAATTACGAAGTTAAACACTTAAAAAGGAAAGGAGGGGATATCATTTTAATAGTATTGATGACTATAAAAAAATGCTGTAACACCAATAACCAAAGACTTCAAAAACAAAAGAGTAAGAACTTTAGTCATTAATTTCTATATTCGTTTTCTTATTTCAAATTTCAAAATTAGGCATTGGAATATTTTGCTTTCACAAGTCGAATATGGAAATTGGAACACTCCTTTTCAGATGGTTTCTTCAAGTAATTCATAATCTGGATTATTGGATTATTCATTTTATCTTTATTCAAATTTTTTTTCCCATTTGTTAATTTTGTGTCAAGATTTTATGGTTTCTGGATTCCTTTCGACGAAACAAATCTGACAAGTATAAATTTATGGTCAAACCAAATATTTTTTTTGAATAAAGCCGAAAATACTTGGATCATTGGTACAATTTTGGCTTTATTAAAAAAATTGAGTTTTGACCATAATTTTATATTTGTTAGATTCATCTCTTCAAAAGAAATTCAGAAATCACAAAATCTTTACGCAAAACTAACAAATGCAAAAAAAAAAAAATTTGAATAAGGACAAAATTAAAAAATTAAAAAAACCGGATTAAAGTTTTTTGCCAAATCTTAGTCGTCACATCAGTAGCATCTTGGGGTTTGCTCAGGCAAAATAAGTCCAAATGGGTTCCACATGCTTCTTCCACCCCGGAATATTAAACGTGGGCCAGCCCATTTTATGCTAGACCCACCTGGCTGAAAGCTATGTCAAGCCCACCTTTTCTTTTTGTTTTGAGAAAGAGATATCTTCGAAAGTGAAAGCTCCTGCGGGCCCGTTTAAATTCACACAAGAAAGGTTCCAACAAAAAAGTTACTCCTATTTCAATAGAAATTAATAAACATATATTTGAACCATATTTATCAGTCAGGCAAAAAATAAATTTATCGTTGGAGTCATATTTATATTGACTCTTTTCGTAAATTACGAGAATTGAATCTCTTAACAATCATTGTTCAATCAACTTGGTCTTATGTTTGAATGATCTTTCTTGAAATGAAGGCTATTTGATTTTCAGTTCTATTTCAAGCTTTATACCACGTCGCCAGCTATTGTCAATTATTGTTTTAGATTGGAACACTCTAAAAAATTTAACACGGCATCATAATTATATACTATCTCCTTAATTCGTACCTCCATGTGCATCTACCCTGCATGTGAGGAAGAATGTGAGACTTGACAGTAATCTATTTTTTTAAAGAAATTTTGAAACAAATAATCCACTTTTTTTTTTATGAAAAAATCAACTACTATCTCTGATGAGGTTTGCATATTCCGGCTATTTTTCGGCGAACTTAGGTAGCTTTCGATCTCCATTTTCAAGTAATTTCAATTGGGATTGGTGAGTTGGCAATGATGGCTTGGCTATAGCCATCCTTGATTCCAAATATAGAACTTTGTCATTTTACAACCCATTTTCATCATCATTGGAGCATTTAGTGGTATAATTGGTGCTAAATTATAATTATACAACCCAATTTTCCATCCCCATTGAAGTAGCTCAAAGAATCTAACATAGAACCCTCAAGTGGTTGGTTCTCCGCCTAAGTCAATTGTCTCACCTCATCAATCCATACTTACAGTTAAAAAAAAAAAGAAGATGAAGAAAAAACTTATACTTCCACGTGCGTCTAGACTTTTGGTAAAGGGGAGTATTAGACTTTGTCCCACATTGTTCACCTAAACCACCCAATAATCTAGTGGTTATTTGACCCTTGGCCAATTAATTTTAGGTTGTAACCCTCCAAGAAATCTAATGCATATTGCTAAAGGCCACTTTGGCACAACTTTTTTTTTTTTTCTGACTTCTTGACACCATTTTTTTTCCCCTCTTAATTCTTACAAGATTCTGGTAAATTTTAGATTACAAATCGTTAGTGTCAATGAGAGAAATCAAAAAAAGTATGAAATATAGACCAAGATTGAAAAAAATTCAAACAAGACGATGAAAAAAAAAAAAAAAACAGGGTCCATAAGTTTTTGGAACTTTTTGTTTTGGTGGGAAATAAATTGTAGTCTCTTACAGCTGCACCTAACATATTTATACGAGGTAAATACACTCTGGCCGACCAACCAATTTTTGGCGCATTCAAAGGCAATGGGCCACATGTGGAACACCGCAAGCACAATAAACGTTTTTGTATTACCAAATGACAAATATAGTCAACTACTGTACTATCTTGGCATGCAAATTCAGAGTTTTTCATTTACTTTTTCAGAAATTACAAAACAGAAGAAGCCGGAGTCGATGACGGATTGAAGGGCGGGTGAATCCAGACGACCATTCTACCTACGTTTTAAATTTCTTTTAGAACTATTGTATCTTTTATCCCCAAAACGTTAAAATTATGTGTGTGTTTGCCCAACATCATTTTGAACAATCAAACACACATCCAACCAAGAGTTCTGGGAAAAAGTGAGACATTTTTAGAAAAAATTTCACCGAATACCTATATAATATGTAGTTTTTGTAGTCCTTTTACAGCTTATATTGGCCAAAATTAATATCGCTACGTATTACAATTTTTCCTTTAACATTAGCCCATCCAATCTTGAAATCCAGTTTTCGTCCCGGATCAAAGTCCCATTTTTGCCACTGTTGTTCGTATTCAGATTCAGAAAAACACTGACGAACTGTTTTCCAAAATTAAAACCACACTGTGGTGATCATTTTGATTCGTAGGCGTGATTCGTGAAATAATGTCAATGCAGATAAATATTTACTTGATTTTTCAATTTCGATAGTTAGACAGATGAAAACGACGAATTAAAGGTACTCATTTATGTTACAACACACCAGATCAACTAAAAGCAACATCAGGTATTTGAGGATAAGGAAAAGTAATATACAAACTCTGATTGACCAGTATCGGTGCCGAATGGAATCAATCAGCTTTATCACCAGAACCATTCGTGTTTCGCGTCAACTGCTTTTGCGTTTGTTGATACGAGCGGCATCATCCCGTAGAGGGAGATGAAATCATTCAGGCATTTGTTTCTTGTATTGCCGTGCCCTTGTAAACTGCTAGTGCCTGATGATCCAATATCATGCATCTTCCCTGCAAAATCATTAGCAATCTTTATTACAGAATTTACGAGAGGCCACCATTAAAGGCAAATTGCTAAATATATTTGACATAAGTTGTTGACAATAAAGCTGCACTAATATGTGGTTTCCCATGGATTTTTGTCAACAAAATAGTAACAGGAGCCCGTCAACTAACTGATACTGAGAGTTTCTTTGGTAAATTTGAAACAGGAAAAGCAGGAAAATACCTGAAAATACAAAGAGCAATTTCGACATTTTGAAATACTTTTTCATTGAAAGAGGTGAGGCCATACCTTTGACCCAGATTGGAGGGGCATTAGTGATATTTGCAACAAGAAGAGACATAGCAATGTCTTCACAGTTTCTGCCAAAAAGTGGACACACTAGCTCGTAAATCGACCATAAATTCAATCGCATATAACAAAAGGACAGTTATTCAAGGTGATACCTCTTTGTGTTTATGTAATCCTGAATCGACGAGGGCATTTTGTTAGTGTACAAATCCAAGTACATCCTGTGAAAGAATGCTGCTTTTGTGAGAACCATACTGTAACTGCCCGTCCACCAAACTGACCACCACCCTCCATACTTATACTATGTCATGCTACTTTTCTGGTTTACAATGGAAAAAGAAATTCAATAATGTCATGGAAGACGGAGATTAACTTTTCATTGTCGAAAATATACGAAGAGCTCACATCCCAGACTCCCAGGAAATGCAGCCAAGTTATATTGACCATGTTCGGTTGGGAGTTTTGGGCCGGTTTTGGCCCTGTTTTAATTTTGCTTACATCATCATTTCTCTATCTCTCTCCACTCATTACACCGGCTTACATCATCAAAACTAAACTAAACCTACTAACCGAACAAGGCCATCAGAATTCCAGGGTCACAAATACAGATGCTATGAGATAGAAGGTGATTTATCAGATAATGAACTAGCTGTTAAATGGAAAGGTGGAATTCTTAAGTCAAGTATTTTCCTGTTCTAAAAAACATCCATATATGAGTTTCCCCAAAAATAATTGTTAATATGCAGCATATTCTCTATGCTAGCAGTAGGATTCTTAAGCTGATTTGATAGCTGGAGTAAACAAACAGAGGTAATACCAGCAGCCACAGAACACCAACATATGAATTCAGAATGACATGTTCAATAGCTTGTACATTTCTATTGTTTTCGCTTGTAATAGGAAAACAATGATCGCAAAGAAAAAAGGTAAAATGAATTATCGTATAACATGGGCATGAAATAGGTTTGAATAGCACAATATTTAAAGCAATAGACAGGGTACAATAAACAGGTGGTTGGAATCTTATAGCCTTAAGCTAGTGCCTCATCACGGTTTGTTTTCCATGAAAATTACAAAAGCGAGAGGTGATTGTTTCTGTCACTGAAAATGAAAAGAAGAAAGAAAAAGAAAGAGCTGATTGTTGGTTGAAAGCCATGACTAGCTCACGTACCAATTGAAACAGAAGAAGAAGAATTCAAATGTCCAAAGGTTGCCCGGACATCTCAGTCAGCTAAGAGCAAAAATCTATAGAGAGGACTAGTTTAGGCAAACTAAAGTTTTGATACCCATAACCCATCGGATCGCTTATGCTAGAAATTTCCTTAAAGCTCGACATAAACACAAACATTCAACATGTTTCAACCGGCCATCCCATTAGTGAAAGAAAATGAAAAGCATGCATAATGAAATGGTACAAAAGGCCGTTTCGAATTTCAGTAAGTGATCCAGTCTCATGAAAACCAACAGAAAACTGGTTTCGGGAAGAGCTTTTTTCTTAGCCCATTCCTGCATAGATGGTAGATCCAAAGCAATACTGAAGTAAGTAGTTTCAGCAACCACGTCACCACTAACCAGTCAGCCTGATCTGGTTACCCATAAAAAAAACTGGAAGAAAATCTCATAATGAGATAAATCACTAACCTCCTGAGCAAGCCAATGCATGCGAGGAACAAATCCCACCATAGTGTGTGGAGCGCTTTGCCAGACAGCGAAGGCAAAATCTAGAGTATGACATGGAACAATCACATCATCATCTACTGAGAAAATTGCATCTGTTCTGAGATCCTTAATTGGCTTAAATCTATTGTTCAAATTATCCTCCTCATTCAGATCAAACATGAAGTTGGGCTTGTGAGCTGCCTGTGACTTTAACAGCACAATTTTCTTCAGAAAAGCTTTCAGACTAGAGGATGGTGGATCACTTTCACTCCACACTACATGTATGGCATCAGTCCCACTGCAGGATGCATAGTGAGCAACAGATTGCTTAAGAAGAGTATTCTGTTTCCACGTGTTGATAAGCACTGTGTAGCCACCCCTAAAAATATCAAATATGGAGGTCATTCGTAATACTATGACACAATATCAACGCACGTTTTCATTAATCTTAAACATAGTTCTAATTTCAAACATTATTGAATCTTCTAGAGAACAATAAACTGGATGAACTTTTTTCCAGAGAAGAATTTACATAAGAAATGCTATACTAATCAAAGCAAACTATAGGAAAACGTAAAAGACGCAATGAAGTGAGCAACAACTAAAAAGATTGAAGCTGGGAAAAGATTGTTGCAGACTATAGGCGGAAACAATGTGGGAGCAAGATTGGTGCAGACTATAGGCGGAAACAATGTGGGAGCATGGGAAAACATTCCAACCCAAAATTTCTCCTGGTTTGCATAGGAAGATAACACAGAGATAAACAGAAAGCTCATTTGTCTAAAGCTGAAGTGGATTTAATCCATATCAAGATAAAAATAGGGAACTAGTGAGAAAGATAATACCCAAACACAACACAAAAGGCAAAGAAAAAGCCTAAAATGATCCTATTTGAGCACCTAGTCAAGGTCATGAGACTCATGACCACAACGTTCCTCACGAGCATCAAATATTGATAAGCAGAATGTAGATACAATAAAGAAACTCAAAAGAAGGAATTTTTATTTTGTGAAACAGAAAAAGCAATAAGGTCAGGATGATAAACACTTTCTGTAATTTGCAGCAATATAAACAAGAATGCAGATGATCAGATACTTTGAAAATAAAAAGATAGTAGTAAGCAAAATTTTAGAAATAGTTTTAAAATAAGTACAATAAGATTCGTATGGGCAGAGGATTTTCATTAAACTTTTAATAGGAAATGTAATTTGGCTTACATATAGCCACAAGATAGTAACTAAGGTAGAATTTTAGGGTATGATTAGGTAGTTTACCATATGTTATTATCAGAATCACAAACCTACTCCCATGAATCAACCAAGGTACAGTGAAGCACTACTAAATTGTTTGGATCAAAGAGTCCACATCTTCACAGGGAACATATGGGGTCTTCCCTACATGGACTTTGAAATATAGATTTTCTTCCACAAAAGCTTTTATTCGGTTTACCAAAGAACTAATAAGTTATGCAGCAAAACAGCATGCATTTAAAATCTCTCAACACCGAATTATTACCAACAACTAAATTTACTCCTCAACGTGTGCTACAGCCTACTGATAGCTCAACATCTCAGCAATAACCGAGAATAGAATGCAGATTCATTGTATTAAAAATGAATAGAATTTTCTATAACCAGTTAATAAACCGGAATCTTTCCAATTAAGTAGGATACTACACTACATCACAATCTTCAAGTCCATGGAAAAAACAAGGGTCCGTTTTTTGGGAGGACATAATAAAGGGGTTTTTAATGAAATAAGGACATCAACTTTTTCCTTAATGCCAAGAGGACAAATCACATACACATTCAAAAAATGCTCCCACTAACCAATGAAAGGGCCTAAACCCCCAAACCTAATGAAAGTGCCTAAACCTAAACCCCAGGATACCCCTATGAAAGTGCCTAAGACCCTAAGGTACCCTATGAAAGTGCCTAAATATAAATCCTAGGGCACCCTAAAGAGCCTAAAATCCTAGGGTACCCACGAAAGTGCCTAAACCACTAAAACTCTATAAATAGAAAGTGCACCCTAAGTGCTTAAACCAACTATATCCTACCCCAAAGAGCCTAAATCCCCTAAAATTGAACCCAACCCCAAAATTAAATAGAGATAAAATGGCAGCCATGAGAGAGAGAGAGAGAGAGAGAGACGGGATTGGGTCTGCAAAGCGCACCACCACCATGCACGTGACAACTGACAACTGCAACTTGAATGGAGAAGTGCAATGGCGGGTCATTGTCGGGGAATTTTCATTGACAATGACACGTCGCTTTCAATTTTTATTTTTTTTATTTTTTTTTTATAGCAGTGCATAAAGGACGCGCATGGAGATGATTTATTAAGGGTATTTTTGTCTAATGTTGTCCTTGAGTCCTCAATATTTTTCCATTAATGTATTGGAAGCATTAAAATAAGTTAAACTAGACTAAACACTATTTAAAGACGCAAACTTGTCCTTTAGACCAATTTACTGAAAAAACAATTACAATCAGAATCCATAGCTTACGATATTCCAATTGAGAATTTACACTCAAGGTTTTAAGTGGCAGTAGCGGGACACATAATGGTGGCGGTCACAATGCAACGGTATCAGATGCATCGAAAGATAACTAACCGGAATCGGACGTAGCGGTCATGAATTTTCCCATGTGTCAAAACTGAAAAAGTGCCCAAATCACCAGTGACGCCAGCCCTGAACTGCTCCGTGAATATGAAATACTAAAAAAGACTGATAGGTAACTGAACCAGCTAATACACATGCGAATTTCTATATCAGCGGAGTGGAAAGGCTACAAAACCGTTACGTATCGACCCATATTTAAAACCTTGACTCCAAATCAATAAAACTGAAAGAACCACGACCTACCTGGAAGGATTTGAGACCGAAGAAGGGTAGTCAGTGTACCAACCCATAATAGGACCAATTCTAGAGGAGAACATAACCACGAAGCTAAGAGCGAAGAAAGAGAGAAGCAGATTGGTCCTTAAGCCACCGAGAAGAAACCGGAAACGGCGGTAGAGGAGCGGCGAGCGGCCGCCGTAGACTCCCCTGTTGGCAGCCTTCTCCTTAGTCGGCGAGCAGAGGCCGTCGTAGTCGGCGGCGGCGGCACCTTCTCTGATCGCGATGAGAGTCGACGACATTGGAAGCCCGCTCGATGGACGGCCGTGATGTGACTCGTTTTCTAGTACTACATTCATTTTGTTTGTTTCGATGGTGAAGAGAACAGTTGGGGTTTGCTCCGAATCCTAAATGTTCTGGTCTAATTTAGATTTTCGTGTTGATCAATGTTGGGGGTGTTCTATTGAGCTACTTTTTTAATAAAGTAATTTTTTATGTGATATATTGTAAAAATAATAATAATTTGTCTCAATTTTTTTTAAAAATAGTTTTTTTTATAGTGAAACACCTCCTAAATTTTTGTTTCCAAAATCATATGGAGTTTTTTTTTTTTTTGTCACTCATAGTTCTTATTCCTAATTTATTTATTACATACAGAAGAGGAATGAGACTCGGTCCCGAAATACATTATGGGGTATCTAAGAACAATCATGTTATATATACAACTATTTCAGTTCCAATCATTTACAATCCTCTCATATACATGTGGATTCCACACACAATTATGAGTGTCAGCCCCACGTATATACATGGAGTTGTAAATAATAGAAACCAAAGTAATTGTACAAGTAACATTTTTTATTCATATGGCATGAGCAAACTATCACATGCTAAGGGGGTGTTCCCCTAACAAAAAAAACTGTTTTTTTCAAACATCGAGACAGGTCATTCTCTCACAACACATCACATAAAAAAATCATGAAAAATCAATTTTTTCAAAAAATTGGGTTAGCGGAACACCCCCTAAATGGAGTGAAAGTACTTTAGTCGAGAGTTTTATTTCTTGTATCTTACGCCTGTTGGGTAATGGCCCAAACTTACTGAATGAGCTGAAGTTTCGGCCTTTTCCATAGAGGTTTTTAGAGGCCGGTCCCGTTTTTCTGGCCCAGGCCTAAATTAGTCCACACCAAATTATTTCAGTTTTTAAAAGAGTCATGATTCTAAATATGAGCGCATCTAAACATTGGAAAATTATTAAATGCTCATGGAGCATTTTTCGTATGGTGCACTATTAACGTATGTTTTCTTTTATTATATATAACCAGATGTTCGGGCCACTATGCGTGCACGTCGACTAATTCTAAGGCTTTGGAGGTAATGATCAAGCATTATCCCTATTGGCCCAAGAGTTTGCTAGTAAGGGGAGAATCAAACTAGAGACCCTTTTTTTTTTTTGAAAGGTAGAAACTAGGGGCAGGAAAAGCAACAAGCAAATTTACCAATCCGAGACCCAAACCAAAAGGAAAAAAGCCCAGCTAAAGGCATATAGCACAACATCTGTGAGTCAAAATCCAGATACAATGATAAGCACAAAGACACCCCATGGGTTGAAACCCATATAAAACATTAAGCACAAGAGACCCGAAACCTCATGGGCCAAGCCCAACCAAAACATCTCAACACTAATTGCAGCAAACCACCTCAAACAGCCACCGCCACCGCCACCGCCCAGAAGATGATGCTTCCATGTCCTAACCAAAAGTTGTCACATCATCTTTGGTTATCCATTTAGAGGTTGCTAAATTTAGAAAAGTCAAGTCCTACATTAATGTTTTTAGTTCATACTAACCAAAAACAATGGACCCTCATCACTTTTTCAAATTAGGATAACCAAAACTTTGCTATCACTTTTTCAAACTACAAAAAATAGTTTTTGAAACTTTTTTAAAAAATAATATTTTAAAAACCTATTTCAATACAAAATAGTTTTTTGAAAACAAAAAAAAATTAAGAAATAGATTTTGTAAAACAATTTTTTTTTTGAGTAAAAAAAATTATATAGAAAATAGTACACTTGGGGGGAGGGAACTGTTTTTTAAAACAAAAATGTTTTTTTTTAAAATAGTATTTTGAAAGCAAAAACAGTTTTTAAAAGACAGTTTTTTAAAAAAACATTCTTTTGAAAAGAAAAAAAAACAGTTCTTGTTCTCAAAAATTGTATTTTAAAATGAAATTTTGAAAACATTGTTGAGAGAGAGAGAGAGAGAGAGAGAGAGAGAGAGAGAGAAGGTTGTCATTTTGTATAATATGGGTGAACTTGATCGGGTAAATGTGGGATCTACTAAATTTGGTTATTGCCAAAAGGTTGATAGTTTTGGTTATCCAATAGCCAAAATTTGGTTAATTGATGGGGTTGCTAAGGTTGGTATTACAATGTGAGCACTTTTTTGAACAAACATTGCTAACTTTAGCGACCTTTTGGCTTTGATTAGGCCACTGTGAATGCTCTTAGGTGGGAGAAAACTCTTAAATTTCAAGATAAAACCACTTTGCCAATCCATAGGGGTTACAACTAACGTATGATTGGTCTTTTTTCTTCTTCCGCTTTCATGATTTTAGCAACATATTAATACGTGGCATATGGTGAATGGTTGGAAAAATATTTTACCACTAGATAATTGTTGTATTCATTAATTTCTCTCTCCACTTTCAAATTTACAATATCATATCTTTTGTTGAAAATATTGAACTTTCAAAGTAACTTTTTTTAGAACCTATTCAACGAGATCTACCAAACAAGATCCATATTGTATAGAAATTACTTAAAAATAGAACAAAATTATTTGAAGTGAACAATTCATTACCTAAACTATGTGAATCGTTGTGAAGTATGCACAATTAATATAGCCCCACCACACACTAAAATACACAGTTCATAAATCTTTTTCAAGTTCGCATAGGGTTATGCAGTTCACTTAACTTCACCACACTCACTTCATGTAGCCCAACCATACAATTCATATAAACACACTAGAATACACAATTCACATAGCCAATTCACCTAACCGTATCATACAAACTTCACAATAAGGTTATACAGTTCACATATACACTTTACATAGTCTCATTACACACTTTACATAGCCTGATCACACAATTTACATAGCCCACCCATACTAAAATACGGTTCACATAGTCTCATCATATAGAATTCACATAGGATTATACAGTTCACATAGCTTCATCATAGTTCATATTTCACATATTTCATAGTTCACATAGTATTTACAGTAAAAAATTAATTTTTTTTATCTATGCACAATTTCATATTGAATATGGATATCATTTCGTAGATCTTTTAGAGTAGATTTTGAAAATAAAAATTTTACTAAAACTGAATATGTACAGTAAAAATTATGGCATTTTAAATTTTATAATATAAACAAATAAAAAATGACAACATAGAAAAATGCAAGAAATAAGTACAAGAGTCAATTGTTACACTCGCGTATCTAGGTTTGGACATAATAAATAGGGTTGGGATCAAACGGGCCTAAAAATAAGGGCCAGCTAAAGTTTTGTGAAAACAGCTCGGATCAAGTTCTTCCTGGTTTTTTTTTTTATGATTTCTCATGGGAATCCTAAAAAACACATTTTAAACACATTGGATGGTTCGGATTATTGAAATTCGATCGGGATCAATGAGGTCCGTAACTTAACAAGTTAAGGGACTTTGGAGGGGAAGTGGACTGATATACATATACATATATATATATATATATGTATGTATAATGTGGTTTTTGACAAGAGGTTAGGAAAAATAGTTTGTTCTATATTTGCTCTCCAAATTTTAACATGCCATTACTTTTTACTCTCTCTTTTGGAAGGAGAGAAAATAGAAAGGAAAATGAAGTAAGAGAAATAATACAAATTTTAATAGATGACATGCAAAAATAGATAGTATTGTTATCGTTTTGAAAAAGAAATAAACTAGATAATTATAAAAACAAGCTTTTTGATATACAAAATGACTATTATTGTTGTTGTGCATGCTCTGACACCTCTTCTTCCTCTTCTGTTACTGGTCCAGTGAGGCTATTTTGACTTTTTGAAAACTTGCAATGCAATGCATATCTAATTTTCAAGACTAGCCTTTATTATCTACTAAGACTATTTTCATCATATTCTCTTTTACGGAGAAATTTTTTGTAAATTTTAACAATTTTTTATTTTAACTTTTTTAAGACAACTAAATATTATGAAACATTCCAAAATGATATAATGAACCACTTACATGAAGAAGATGCCGAATGGCTTGAAAAAAACAAATGTAACATCACAATTTAATTACACAAAAGGGGAAACCATTCCGCGTAAAATTGCTTGTGCAAATTATTATGTTATAGCTTTCGAACACGTATTATATAGCTTGCAGATTTCTAAAAGACAATAACTTTTATAATTCTCACAAAAATAAAAAGCAATATCTACACAGAATGGTGGTTTTAATTTGCCATACTTTTTCTCTCTTTTTAGGTGGTGTGTGCCCTACTTTCATTGCATGGCATGTCCAGCCGAGTTTGCATGGAGGTGGGTCGAAAGGCCCTCTCGGCATGGCATGTGAAGCTTTGACCATGCTTTTAAAAAGTGTCAACTTATCTCCATAACATCAAGGAGATTCGACACTTAAGGGAAATAAAAATTCCCGTTATGCTTGATGGTAAGATCTATGTAGAATTGACACGAGACTTTTCAATCTCAAATTTGAATTGGAAATTAAATACTAGTTTTAGTTAAGAAAAATGTTAAAATCAGCTTACTAAATTATCGTTAAGGTTTAAAAAGATCAGGTGAGCATGCCTAACACGAAAAACAAGATAAATCTATATAATTGAGCTAAAAATTCGTAGTACTTGTATGAGTAATATTATACTTTAGATATTGGTTTGATGAACTGTCAAGTAAAAAAATTAAAAAAATAAGCTAAAAATAGGATACTCAACATGACATGATAACACGAACCGGACACGACCCGAACATGACACGAAAAATTTGGTGAGTTCAAAATGTCGTCGGAATTCATACATAAGATTTTGATGCATAACAAGAAAATGACAAAAAATTATATGTTGTCCACCCCTTATTAAGTGTACAAATGTGTGTAAAAATGAGTATAAAAAAATTGCAAAAAGTACAATGGGATATGTGCTTTTTTGTCTTCTTCTCGCCTTTGTCAGCGGAGTGAACTAACACTAGAAGTACCCCTAAGTACACTCTGAAGTCAGTATCTATGGAAAATAATGAAGTTCGTTTGAAATTACCTTGCAAGAAAAACAACACATTTAAAAAATGTTTTCAACGTTGGTTAGTTCTCTTACAAAACATGACCTGAGTCTATGTTTCACACCTAATTTCAAACCATGCTATTGGATGAGTAAAATGCAGATACAAAATGAGTAGCAAATCGAATAACAACATTTTATGGTCTTTTATACAATAGAATGTTATAAAATCATGCTTTGCAAACTCAATGCCTTGATTATCATCAACCAATCATGATAAGTTGAACACAATTTTTGTAGCTCAATTTAAACTTCCAAAAGCAGCCTAAAAGGCCACAACCAAAGAGTGTAAATAGTAGTTGGATTTTTGGTTTAGGATTTCCAGAAAAATGAAAGAGGAAAGGGAAATGAGAGAAAAAATTAGCCTCACAAATCCCCTTCCTTTAGCCAAATTCCAAAAAAAGCATTTATCAATGGCCAAAACCACATAGCCAGCACAGGAATTCTATAGTAAACCAACATGATTCTGATAAAAACACAAAAAATAGTCCATAATAAAGCAAGTTTTACTTAAGTACGAAACCTAGGTTCTATATGTAACATTGCATCTCTTATGTCAAATGGATGTAATTGTAATAACCAAGTTCCGGAGTCCTTTGTTTAGGAAACCCTGATTTTTCAGTAACTTTAGCAAAACCGAAACGAAACATAGCTATACCAGACTCCCAATTCAGTTTTAGAGGTGTATGGGCATTTTGTCCACCATGCAACCCTGTACAGGCCACCTATTTCATACCACGGCACCAACAGAAAAGTTTTTGTACGTTTTATTTATATCTTAATACTTACACGATCAGCTCCTCCTCAGATCAACGACTATGACGCTGATGTTGTCAGAGCTTCTCCGACCCAGAGCGAGGCGCGTGAGCAGCGTGGCTGCCAATGCACTCCGAGACGGGTAGAACAACGTTGCAGCCCCTTCATCTTCTTGCATCCAAGGTGCAGCGGGAGGACTCCTTTCCCGAAGACACTCACTGGCTATCTTACAAGCCAAGTTGTTTGATAGGACGTCCCACAGTCCATCACTCGCGAGAATCAAGCACTCATCTCCCGGGTCCCGTCTTGTGAAGGAAATTTCCGGCTCTGATATCACAATTGGTTTCAGATACTTGTCTCCTGTTTGAAGAAACAACAAACAAAAGAACAATTAAAAAGAGAGAAATAGAGGAATGGAATGCATTAACATCATATTATTTGTTTTCGCCTTTGGCTGACTGAGCTAGCTAGCCCCGTTGGTTACACAAATAGTACCACATAGGGAAAAAAACAACGTACCCATTAAAAGCCAAAGGTAAACGTTATCGAAAGCAAAAAGTAAAACCAAAACTCTATCCAACTTGTTCATTTAGATTAACCATTGAAAAAAATATGGTGCGGACAACTCAATGACAAGGAATTTGGTCTCAAGAATCATGATCCGAATTATGGAAAATAAACATGTTCAATGAAATAACAAAAAGAGAAAATGGGTTCATTCGTCATTTAATGACATAACAACCAAATGCACTTGCTTCGAAAGTATGACACGCTTGTTTCACTTTTAGAAAGTGCATAAACGGTTTCGAAAAGAAAGGGGTCCGGGAAATGTTTTTATCCTAACAGAGTATGTCGGAACGCTAGTTTTGGCAGATGGAACATAATGCGACAAGTAGGAGGGTAAATGTTCACTCATAGGCTTATGGCTGGAGGCTAAGACCGAAACTAAGATCTCTTGGGTTCAGGAGCTAAGTTACGAGAAGGGAAGGTTTTTAAAGCACCCCTCTCCCCCGGCACAATATCCAGTCTATACTAAATGTTTAAGGGATAACGAAAAACATTACTTGAATAAACTTTATCCACAGAACAAAGTGAGACCACGTAATATGATCATAACATCAAAATGAGGAGTGTGGATACATGTGATACGTGTCATGAGTGAATGATGATGATCATGAAGAATGACACGAAGAATAACAAGTAAACATCACAAAATAGCATATGAGGACCCAAAAATCACCCCCATACAACCCAACACAGAGAATATATCACACCCTGAAAACTTTCTAGGCGCCCACAGTAGGATAGTCTGGGCACCCATAGTCAATCTGGGCACCCACACTAGCAAATGTAAATGAACGTCTAAATTAAGGAATAAATCCTAACAATCTTGTATTAGTCAACCACCTAACTAACATATATCACAACAACCAAGTGAAAAGGACGAGTTTAGGGGGGGTGTTGTGCATGGGATGCACAGCACCGTGTTGTGCAGCCCCACGGCAGGTTGCGCCGGTGTTTTTTTTATTTTTTTTATCGGAGACGTTCACCACATAGATCTCGTTGAGTACTATAAGTGTAAAAAAATCAATTCGATCGGATATCTTTAAGTACGTTATCGGAACACAAATACTTTGAAAACAAATGGAACACAAATGGACACAAACATTGGATTGAAACCACTTTTTCATGTTATTTGTGTGTCGATGAGGCACTTAAAGATATCTGATCAAGTTGATCTTTGGCATACTTGTAGTATTCGACGAGGTCTACGCGATGAACATCTCAAATCGTCAAAAAAATGCTGGCGCGACAGCGTCGCAGGGATGCATAGCATGGTGATGTGCATTGGGATGCCCAGCACCCCAGGTTTCGAAAAGGTCACACTTAATAAATCGGGTTGTTAATGACCCTAAATCAAAGGCATGTTGTCGTGACCGTAAAGGATAAAAACCTCAACAATCGACAAAAGTAAGATATCTATATCTATTTTGGTAAAAGAAGATATCCTACAAACTAATGCGAACATAGACAAACTTCTGAAAGAATAAATTCCAAGCAATCGACAAAAGTAAGATATTCAATTTGGTAAAAAGTAGGTCAACAACAAAATGACTTAAACTTTTCAGAAAAAGATACACGTGCGCACGTCCGTGTATGTTTTTTATCTGTAATAGAGTCTTTAAGATCCAAACCGTTGATTTGTTGGTACGAACGGTCCAGATTTTGTTCGTGCGAGATGTGTGGGCAACCAATCCACACGCATTGCCGAACTGTAAACTTTTTACATATCCGTCAAATGCATACATCCGCCAACAATTCTAGAATCTACATAAATTTTCATGCAAATCCTGCTAAGACGAACTATTATCGGTATATGAACAGTCACTAAAGTTTCCATGCAGTTCATAACTTAACGTACTCCAAAGCTAAGACATGAATAAATGGTCATTTCAACAGCTTAAAGTGAACACATTCCTGATTCTTCTGCATGCTTGAGAACACAACTAAATTCTGATCATGTCACAGAAAGAGATCGATCCATTTTATACTAATTAAAATGCATGTAGGATTCAAATGATGCCTGTAGCGGTCGGGTTTACGAGGGTCAGCGGAGTTCACTCCCCACAACCACAAAGAGCTAAAAAGGGTAATTGTCTCATAATCAGCGGAGCTGAATGCAATTCGCTCCGCCTCGACGCTGCCGAGCATATATGGCACCCTCGGCTAGGAGCACGTATGCGTGGTTTCGGACGAATAAGGATTTGAACGATCTTCACCGAGCGAGAAGTGCCCAAGGTGTGGCATTCTCCGCTTGGCTCTTGGAATACCCTCGGGACCTCCGCCCACGGCGTCTTAAGGCGTCTGAAATTTGGGAGCCACTTTCGTGTGCGAGGAATGGCCGACTAGCGGATACGCGGGCTGGAATTCACTTGGTTGGGAAGCGTACCATCACGCGCTACCACGTTCCCCCAATGGAGCATTAAATCGCGGCCGGTCACCTACTACCCGCACCACTTGCAGCAGCACGTGGGTGATGGGGAATGTCTCAAGGGTGATTGGACTACTCGAGCCCACATGCCATGACGTCATCCCAGGCATGGCGTCTGTGGTAGGGACAGAGGTCACCTCACCTGTCATTCCGAGCGCGAATGACAGGCGCGTGGGGAGCACCGAGCACATGGGATGCACGCTCTCTCTGTCTATAAATACCCACTCATAACTACCACTAAAGGGATATCTCTATCCTCATTTACTACCCTCTTAACTCCTCTGTTTCACTAAGTCCTTTAAGGCATTTTTTCCCCTCCGGTGACTGACTTAATCGTCGGAGTGCCTTCCCGGACCACCACCATCCAAGTTAGGCTCTGACGCGTTTATCTACGTGTGCAGGTCATCCCCACCGGTGAGAAGAAAAGGCTCAAGGGCGTACCACTCAGTCCACCCCAACCCCCAAAAGGTTCAGAGAGCTCATTCCGGCGAAGACACTCCCACAATGCCTAACACTACACCAACCGGTAAGCATAATGCTAATACGAGCTAAATATTGTGAAAAAATAAAGGAGGACCCTCCAAAACTTAAACGCGGGGAAAATTAATACAACTCGATCCAGATTTGGAAAGCCAATCAAACATGAATCTGTACAGTAACTCCACAATGTTAATGAATCTAATCATAGATGGATCGGATATTCCTGAGCAAACTTTCAATAGAAGATTTAAACAAGAGACTTGCTCAAGACAATACAGGTGACTTATGGATCATTCAACTACTATATACATCTGCATTATTACAGTAACTTGAAGTCAGGAGTGATTACCTAAGGCTCTGGACATAGCAAGGATTCCTTCAACTCGGGGTCCATTCACAAAGATCACTCTTCCCCCACAAGCTTGGATTCTACTGAACTCATCTGGTCTATCGGGCTGCAACCACAGTTATTAACATTTAGATTTACACTCTTTTCTTTTCCCCACCTCTTTTTCTAGTTTGCAATGGCTTGTTTGCAGACAATCCAGTCACATGGATTAAGTAAATTGGAAGGAGAAAAGACATGTGAATTTCACTTCACAATCTGTTTTCAATGCCAGAAATCAATTTTACCAATAGCAACAGATACTGCATGCAGAAGATTTTTTTTTTTTTTAATTAAAAAAAGGACTGATGGGCCACAAAAGCAAACACATGAAACCTCATGATGTAATCGTCATGCAATTAGTCTGAAATCTGAATTGAGTTTGACCGAGTTGAATCAGGAAGAGAGAAAACTAGAGGTTCGCATTGTACACTTGTCGTTGTATTAGCACGCTCAAGGATAGAAGCATCGGTTACTAGTTTGGGGACGCTGGACCCTTCTGCGTATCAATTAGCCACCACCACCAACTCCTTTGAGATTTTTCTAACTTCGTAATTCCGTCCAAATTTGTTAGTCTGGAAATTTCAACTTTTATTCCATTACCTTTTGAATTTGTTAATTTATTATTTTATCCTCAATCACTCTATTTAATACTCTCTCCATTTTAATTTGACTCCAAAATTGCGCGCAATTTTCAAACTAAAAAATAAGGTAGTTACAAAAAAAATCAGTTTATCAATATAGATCTTGTTTGATATATCTCATCTCATTGAGAACTTTAATACGGTAGAAAAAAAATCAAAAAAGTAAACATATTATTTTAAAAAAATAGTTTTTGAGTTGTTATTTTAAGTTTGGAAAAAAATAAAATTTTCATATTTTATCTTTTAACTTTTGAAAATAGACAAACATTTTAAGACTTGAAAAAAGTATGTTTGTAAACAAACAAATCCAGACGAAAGGAGTATTAAATGGTGAGTTGTTACCTCAAAAGATGCTAAGTGGAACACGTGTCGACCACACTCAGCGAGTACATGCTAAAATGGAGAAAAATTTAGGTGCGGATGGGAAACCACGTGGTATCCTTGCACAGCATCTGAGCCATCCAAAAATACAACGGACGACTCGGATTAAAAGTGCCGGACGGATTTAAAAAGAAAAAGCAACAAGAAAAGGAAAAATGAATTTCAATCCGAGCCGTCAGTTGTATTTTTGGATAGCTCAGATGCTGTGCAAGGATACCACGTGTACTGTACCTTATCCGCACCTAAAATTTTATCGCTAAAATGAGTAAGAATTTTTCCAATACCTTGTGATCGTCTGATAGAGGGACGGCCCTACCACCACGGCAAAGGACGGCGCGTGAGTCACCGCAGTTGGCCACAACAATGTGGTTAGCCATTAGAATGGCCACGACGGCGGTGGACCCCGACAGGGCCACCTCCATCGGATGGCATCCGCACGCGCACGTGTTGAGCGCCACCTCGTCCATCCGTGCAAAGCACCTCTTGATCGCAGCCTTGATCGACCACTCTGCCCCCTCCTCTCTGGTACTACTGCTGCTGTTGCTGCCAATCCCAGCCTCGCCCACGCGTATCAGTTCCTCCTCCATTAACACGTGCATCTTGTCCCTACACAGCCGGGCGACCTGGACTCATCAACCAGATGTTTCAGATTAGAATTTTATTCAACCAAATTCTATGACATCAATGCCCCTACTTGATTCAAGATTTTACATCGTAGTACCAGAAAATGTAACGTATCAGTAATATCTAAATAAAGATATTGCAGATCTACAATTATGTTGCGTGACTGAGACGATTGATAACGTTTCAAATTAAAATCCTGATTGCATGTTTTACTTGTCAAAATGTGGGTTTATTCGTCATTTCAGATCTAGGTTTTTTCGTTTGTGAGGTTTTTACATGAGTCCCTCCATGTCCGTCGTAAACCCCAAAGTAATGCACCGGTAACCGCCGGTTAAGATTCGGCCGACAAAGGTTTGTCCGTACGAAAATCGCGTCCTCCATGTCACGTGACCTTCCTGCGACCGACATCGAACCGAAAACCGGCGATACAGTTGCGGCAGAAACTTGAACCGGAACAAGAATCCTTCCGGCCGACGACGATCCGGCCAGCACCTCCACATCATCACCGGACGACGACGACGTCGAATCTCCAGTTCCCTCCGCCCGTATCCTCTTGCCTTTGGAAACATCCGAAGCCGCAGGATTCTCTCCACTGGCTGGTGACGCCGATAGAGACGAACCGGCCATCACCATCCGCCTCATCTCGATCCTCCCGTGGCGGCGCTCTCTGCATTTCATCGGTGAGTCGTCATCGTCTTCGTTCATCTCTGGGTGTCGGAGTCTCGAATGTACAGTGGTCATTGCCAGTCGCATCTACCATCAACAACCGTCCTGCTCATCGTAGCGCTGTTTCCGGCCGCTACCATCTCTTTCCAATAGGTTTTAGAGAGAGAGAGAGAGAGAGAGAGAGAGAGAGATCGGCGGATACGTCTATGTCAACTTATATATAGAGGTAATTGTAGAGAGAGGGAGGGAGAGGAAAAACTAAAAGCAAATCTCATGGAAGCAACTCCGGTGGCCAACTCAGTCTGGGAGTAGAATGCCCGAATTGGCCCCAAGTACCCTTTACCGACCAAAACAGGCTGTCTGCCTGCCACGTGTATTTTTCGACTCTTCCTTTTTCTGCAAACGTCTTCCACATGCTTTCTTCCCTGTAGTCAATTTATCGTTTCGCGATATCATACACGTGGACCAATGGTATGAGTCCACGACTACCACGTCACTGCTTTTTGTGGGGACGGGTGACCCACACACGTACCTTTTAGCAATTCTCTCCTCGGCAAAAAGACTCCCTGTCCCTCTCGCTCCTCACGTACACTTCTTTTTCTCTCATGGAACTGAGGCTTTGGTACGTACGTGGCAAGCTGAGACGAAAGCAGTACCGAGGAGCTTACGTGTATGGTCCAACGTTGACACGCAGAAGAGGCTGTCAGGGAAATGATGCTTCGTTGATCGTTGTTCTTGTCATTATTCGTCGCTGACACTTTTACAAAAAAAAACCGGTTTTTTTAATTATTTTTCGTCTTTATTCACAAAACTTTAAGTTTGGTTAATAATTTTATACTTTTTAGATTCCTCTTGTCGAGACAAGCCAAGAAACCATAAAAAATTGTCCAAAAACTAACGAATGCAAAAAAAATTTGAATAAGGACAAAATCAAAAAAATCAAAAAACTAGTTTTTTCAATTTAGCCAAACTAAGCCTTAAAGAAGTTGTCAAATTTGGAACTCACCGTACTACTGCAACTTACTTAAGCTACCCTTGTAGGGTCCATCAAGAATGTTAAACTGAGCGGAAAAGATTTTTCACCGGCGGTGGTGCACCAACTACGTACCGACGTTGTCGGGAACGTCGTTGTGAATCCTAATCGATAGATCCAAGCAATTGAGTGATTTTGGATCGAGTTCATAAAACTCTCCGAATGCCTCGATTCCTACGTAGACGCCCTCGGAATTCGATTATGAGAATGATGAATGGATCGGATCGATTAGTTGGGACCCACAACGGTGCCCCGACACCGTCAATACATGGTCTGTGCAGGTAGAAGGGTTCAATCTGAGGTTGGCAAAAAATTGGTTATTTGGTTGTCATTGGGATAATCAAAAGCAAACCGAACTACTGCAACTTAAGCTACCCGCGTTGGGTCCATCACGAATGTTAACCTTTGGCCTTATTCTCTTTCCTTTTTCTCTCATTTTTAAAAATAAAAATAAAAAAGATTATTTCTATTAAAAAATATTCCCTCTCCACTCATTTCATTATTATTTAATTTCTCTCTCTAATCATTATCTTATTATTCTCATTTTCAAAAACTCAACCAAACACATTCTTAAAAATTCTTCTAAAAAATTTCTTTTAAAAATCCATCCAAACACTGCCTTAATCGTTTGGCAAAAATTTGGTTATTTGGTTGTCATTGGGATAATCAATTACGACCTTAGCAATGCGGGCCTAAAAAATAACTCATTGAAGAGAATAACCAAACTTAGGTCTTGTTTTTTATTTGTTAAAATGGAAATTTCATAAAGTCAAATAGATTGATTATAGCAAATGAGAAAATCATTTTGCTGAAATCAAACCATTTTAGAAAATGGAAATAGATTGATTTAGCAAAACCATTCATTTTATGGAATTCTCATTTTAGGAAATGGGAAACTATGTCAGTAGCCTCTTAACCAAATCAAAATTTGAGTTTTTGGATAATCAAAACTAGCAACATTTTCTCAATAACTAAAATCATTGGACTCTACATACAAAAGCTTTTATATTTCCGAAGCACTCAAAAAAAAAATTGATTCTTATGTTTTTTGTTGTTTGAAACTCACTCTCCAACAAATTCTTTATTAGCAGGTGGATATCACTCTCTACTTTGGCAAGTGGTTGTGCATTTAACGATTTTTATCACTTTATGGATTAATTTTAATAAATACTCTTCACTTTCACTTATTTTACCAGAATTTCATTCAATTCAATTATAACATTAGATTGAAAATAATAAAACTGATAGTTAGATTTGAATTTTTGACAACTTATCTTAATGGAGTAATACTATTGTGACAAGTTTTTTATTATTCAAATTTGATTATATATATAAGTACCTGTGACGATGGTGGGGGCGCTCGAACGTGAGGCTAGTGCGTTTTTTCCCTCATCCGGCACCTCAAGAAAATGAGGTTGGTACGACACGTGGTGAATTGAATGAATTAGTTTGTTTGGATATCGATAGTTATAAAAAAATAAAAAATAAAAACTCATATTTTTAGTATTTTGATACTTATCAATGTCTAAACAAGATACTCCCTCCGTCCCAATTTGTTTGCCCTTTTTGGGGAAATGGATTTTTAAAGGGTGTGAAAACTTTGTATTGACTTTTCTATTTTGCCCCTAAATCCAGTCAATATTACTGTGACCACATTTGTGAGGCTAATTTATTATATGAAAGTCAAAACATATTCAATATGGATCTTGTTTAATAGATATCAGTTAGTTTTATTATACAAAATTTTCAAAATCATAAAAACCGTTATAAAATAAAAAATAATAGACTAGCCAATTAAGATGGGAAAAGTACTTTTTAAGGGTAAAACTGAAAAGTGAACCTGTTTTTATGGATGTTTTTAGAAGTGGGACAAACATTTTAGGACATTCCAAAATGAAAAGAAGGACCAAGAAATTGGGACGGAGGGAGTAAATTTTTTATTGAATGGTCTTCTCAACGTGTCCTACGACTCTTATGGTTCAGATCAATGGGTTTCCAAACCCACAATTTTATAACTTTTCTTGAAAATTCTTTCAAACTAGTAGGGTCCTGAATTCTGAATGAAAATTAAAGGAATAAGATGAATAACTTAAAAATATCCAATGGGCCCGAATTTCAAGGAGAACACTTTAATAATTATTTTAAAATTATTTAACTGTTCAGATCGTTTGTATGAGACCCAAAAATGGGCCCCACAAAATTGCATTTTTTTGCAAAAGGCTTGGAGTGGCACAAAATGGTGGCATTTTGGGGGCTGGGGCTGGGACTGGGTTTGGGACAGGCTTTCGGGACAGCTAATCCGGAGCCTCTTCACCCAAGGGTTTGAGTACAAATATGGCAGAGTACACATGGTGTCCGAGCGTAATGTCGGCTATCCAAAATATTTTTGGACGGCTTAGATTTCTCATTTTTCTCTCTCTCAAATTAATTGGACTGTCCAAAATAATTTTGAGTGATTTAGATGCATGTTTTGTACCACCACATGGTAGGGCTGCTAAAAAACCGGTGAACCGTGAATTTGGTTCGGACTGAACCAATCCGCATATTTTAGATTTTCACCGTGGATTAACCGATCCGGACTGTGAGATTTTTATTATATATAATATTTTTAAATATATATATGTAGTTTTTTTATTTGACTTTGATGTAAATACTGAAGTATTTGTATTCCACTCAACTAAACTGCCTTTTTTTTTTTGGTGCTTAGGAAACTAACTAAACTACCTTTATTTGTGAATTAGAACTATCTACATACTAGGATAAGTTTGTAATCTTGATTGGCTTCTATTTTTGCTAATGCCTTCATTTGTGAATTGGAACTATCTACGTAGTACTAGTATAAGTTTGTAGTCGTAATTCGTTTCTATTTCTGCTAGTGCATAACGTGCATCTGCTACTTGATTTTCTTCATGTAGGGTATGAACAGGGACAAAATTTGAAATTGAGTTGTTTTTTTTTTTTAGAATAAGTTGAAAATCCGTGGATAAATACGGAACTGATCTATGACTCGCGGATCGAATTGAAATTGAACCGTGAGACTTTTGAATCGAACACGAATTTTATTTTCAAAAAACTATGACTTCCAGATTAAGATTGGATTCATACGGATTGGTCTGAATCCGAACCGTGAGCACCCGACCACATGGTGCCCGGTCGGCACTAAAGTTTCCCTCAAGGGGAGGCTTTTCATTGTTGATTTTTGTGTGGGACCTTGAGTTTCATTTCCATCCAGATAGTCTCCGATTGTGGGCGGATATAGAAAAGAAATGATAAGGTTTAATTTACATGTATCTCCTGAATAATTTTCTTTTTTTCAACGTATCCGTTTCCAAAAAAAAAATGTTGGTGATCAACAGGGGTGGAACCAGAATTTTTTACAACAAGGGTCAAAATTTAAACTGTTAATAGGTTTGGGCAAAAAAAGAGGCGTGAAGTGGGGTTAAAATAGCAAAAATCTGGTAAGTGGGGTCAAAATTTGAACTCTTAATAGGTTTGGGCAAAAAAAGAGGTGTAAAGTGGAATCAAAATAGCAAAAATCTGGAAAAACTATAACAATCCCTACAAAATTTGAAACTCAAGGGAGTCAACTGACCCCGTTTGTCTCTTCCTCCCTCCGCCCTTGTTTATCAACAGCTTGAAAGTGATGGTCGCTAATGGAAAATGCGTTGAAAGTATTTGTGCTTTACCATGAACAATCCGATACCGTTATCGCTAAGTTTATTATGTGAACTTAACCATTTTGTAGGCTTTGTTCAAAAACAAATTAGTACAAAAATTAATGCGTAATCTTTGATATGATTTTCCTTATTTAAGAGTTTTTTTTTTTGTAACTTTAATGATATTTTTTTTTATATTTTACCAATACGTACATGTCGGAGGGGGGAAAATGTGGAAAACACATTTCAGATACGATTTTGATAACTTTTTTTTCCCCTCCTTTTGGAACCAACTTGAGTCAATTAGCTAGGTGATGCACGATTTTGTTATACAATTAATTCTCCACCAATAATACTGGTGTGGTATATTTAACAAATACTAGTTGGTTTAATTACGACATTGACTTTAATAAAACCTACGGAAGAAATTTGGAGGAAGTTTTCGAATACGATCTAAAAAGTTATCAAAAAATTAATTAATGCGTAATCCTTGATCTGATTTTTCTTATTTAATAGCTTTTGTCTAACTTGACTAAGAGAGGAGATTTCAGATCGAAGTAGAAACACGTAGAGAGAGAGAGAGAGAGAGAGAGAGAGAGAGAGAGATTAAGGACCGTGAAAAAAAGCTCGAGCTATTGGCGCCGTGAACAACGAAGAGTTGAGATCAATGAGATGACCTGGGTTTTGGGTGAGAGACGAGAGTTGAGAGATGAAGTGTGGGGCGGCTGTGATTGTGATCGTGTGAAGTGTGAAGGAAAAAAAAAAAGAATATTTACCTGGAAAAAAAAAAGTAACCCTAACTCTAAGTTATAAATATCTGGGAAAAGAATATTTTATGTATTTGTAATATAAATATATATTATACACACACACACACACATGTATATATAATAAATTAATATATATATATGAGTGAACGGGGATGCGGGGAGGGTCGGGGAGGTGCGGGGAACGGGGGGGAGGGGGGGGATGGGGGAGGGATCGGGTAGGGGACTAACAATACCATCCCCTACCCGATCCCCGAATTTTTTTAAAAATAATCTCCATTCCCTACCCGATCCCCGAAAAAATCTCCGAATTCCCTCCCCGAATGGGTAGAGGACGAGTTGGATAGGGACGGGTCGGCTGAGATGACCCTCCCTACTTGACTTTTACATACATAGCTTCTCATGTTATGGCTGATATTCTTTTTTATGTTTTACCTTTTACGTACGTACACATTGGAGGTGGAAAAATGTTGAAAACACGTACCAGATACGATTTTGATAACTTTTTTTTTCTCCAAAATTTTGATAACTTTTTTTTTCTCCTTTTTGGCTCTCCTTTTACAACCAACTTGAGCCAAAATACAATTGGCTAAAGAAAAATTAAGACTCGGTTTACTTATAGAGACTTGTTATTGTGCCGAGTGCATGATGAGTGTTACATTGATTTTGTTAAGATGTTTTTAGAATTTTGTGAAAGTTTAAACTTGGAGAATTAGGGTTGGTTTGGGTGAATTGAAAAAATTATTTTTTTGATTTTGTCATTATTCAATTTTTTTTTTGCATTTGCTGATTTTTGGTCGATTTTTTGTGGTTTCTTAACTTAAAAATCCTCTTTATTCACAAAACTTTAAGTTTAGCTAATAATTTTATACTTTTTAGATTCCTCTCGTCGAGACAAGCAAAGAAACCACAAAAATCGAGCAAAAACTAACAAATGCAAAAAAAATTTGAATAAAAACAAAACCAAAAAAACCAAAAAATTAATTTTCCCAATTCACCCAAACCAGCCCTTAATCGCCCCTAGAAGCCCCTAGAAAGAGATGATAAAATTGCACTATATATCGTCGACGCATCATTGTGAACTTTTTGGACCACTTTCACGTAAGTAATGTTTGGCCCTTTTTCTTGTTGGGTGGGTTGACTTTTGCATCACATGAGAATCTGTATATTAATCAACAAAATCATTCAGGATTGGTTGTGGATTATCTGATATGACAAATTGGTGATATTCAATAACTATATTTATTGAAATTTGCTTTACAAATGGTTATATGTAGGGCTATTAATGAACTGAATTGTTCATAAACTATTGGAGGTTCGACTCGGTAAAATCTCGTTGGAGTTCAAATACTAAATGAACTGAATTTCAATTTCAATTTTAGATTCGTTTATTAAACAAACCGAACATGAACTTAACAATATTCGACTCGATTAAACTCGCGAACTTGAAATATATACGTATATATCATAAGAATTTACTATACAACCTTGAATATCTATAAACTTTCGCATATACATAATGAAAATTTTATAACTTGTAAATGTATGAACTTAGAAAAGTAATGTAAACTTAAATTTTTATATGTTTTTATAATTTTATATATATGTGTAGACTTCCACGTGTACAAAATAAAAAAATTATTTGAAGTTTTAGATTTGTATGAGAGCATAAAAATCTAATACATTTTTTACTCGTAAAGGTTCGTAAGCAAATTCGAGTTCAACTCAACTCTCGACAAGTTCAGTTCAAGCTTGGCTTGTCAAACTTTTATTGAGTTCGAGCTTGGCTCAAGTTCATTTAAGAATTTAATCAAACGAACCCGAATATTCTAAAGCTCAACTCAATTTGACTCGTTTACAGCTCTACACTTATATTTATGTTATTAGAAGGGACGATAACATTTTAGCGTGAGTTTTTACTATAATATTATCAGTATTTCAAGTATTTCCCATAACACACACAATTTAACTGACAAAATATTAAAAATACTGTAGTGAAAATTTATCCTTTGGTCAAATCATGATACCTTATCTGGTTGATTTTTTTTTTTTTTGGTACTTCGGAAATATATTAGAAACTATAGATCAAAGTTTAGCCGCATCAGGAGTGTGAGCATTACAGTAGATAACCAAATTAACATAATATGAGTCATAGCTAAAAAAGAGACAAAATGGTGAAGGTTGAGGTTGTCCCTTATCATAGCTTCTCTAACAGCTAGAGGGGGAGTTGGTGTCACCACAAGATCTTCATTTTGGCTTGCTCCCAGGTGGGCAAGACAGTCAGCAGTTTCGTTTGCTCCACGGTAGATGTGCACAATATTGCTTCTGGTACAGTTGATCAAATATTTCCCATCATTCAAGATGTTACTTTGAGGATGGTTAGCATTTGTTTCCTCTGTAAACAGGGTTACCGCAGTTTGGGAATCCGATTCAATTTGCACGTTAGTCCAACCTTTCTCAAGGATGATGTTGAGACCCCAGTATATGCCCCATATTTCCGTTTCAAGGCTTGATGAAGCTAGCATTTTTCCATAGTAGCCTATCTGCCATTCACCTCGATCATTGCAGAATAGCCCTCCAAATCCATCATTGCGGTTTCTATCGTACCAGCACCCATCCGTGTTGAGTTTGAGGTTACCTGAAATGGGAGGACACCATGGTGTTAGTCTGGTAGGATTGGGGCCATGGATGAGAGGATTTTTAAAAGCCTCCACTATCTCTTTAGCATAAGAACATATCAGATTGGTACTCACTTCTAGATGCAGCTCTATGTTATCAAAACTTTTACGATTTCTATCTTTCCAAATCTGCCATAGAGCCGTACAGAAAAGTGTGTTCCAAGGGACATTGGTTCCAATGTTTAAAATTCTTTTCTTTTCAAGTTATGAGAAATCCATTCCATAGTGGTGGTTCCAAAATTCCTTCTCATAAGGTGGCCCGATGGGAGTTTATCCCAAGAAGCAAATGCTTTGGGACAATCTCGAAACAGGTGTTGCAAAACTTCTGGAGAATTATTACACCTAGGACATGAATCCAAAGTGTTAATTCCCCTTCTCGCTCGGAGGTGATTGGTAGGGAATTTGTCGTGAAAGATGAGCCAAATAAAATTTTTAAATTTTTGAGGTAAGTGAAGTTTTAAATTATCTGGTTGATTTTTGCAACTTCTATATTAGCAGAAGTTGATTTTGCTAAGACGAAAGTTAAAATTTGAAAATATCGCAATCCATTTAGTTTATTTTGAATTATTCTTTTCCAACAAAGTCACAGACTACACTAAACAAGCTAAAACAAATTTCAAAACTAGTTTGGCTTTTTTTTCTTTTTTAACACAAAGCAATCGCAATCACATCCATTTCAAAAGACCCAACAGGCAACAGCACTTACTTACGAAAGAATCCACCTAAGATACAAAGATTAAAAACTAATGCACAACCCGATCAACAAGATAGACAAATAATATCATACGAAATACCTATCATCTTTCAATCAGTACAAAAACATATATTTCAAAACAAAACCGACACACGAAGTTCGATCAAAAGAATTAGTCAATAGTTCAAAAAGTTTAAACTAACGCATCTGCTGTGTTGTCTTTGTTTAGTCGATAACTTCTGGTAATTTAATCACGGACAAAGACATGGATCGTTGGTGCCTCGATTACGCTTTCAAACTACGTTAGTTAATAGTAATTTCAAAGCTGCCAGAGTTCGTTCCAGTGTCATTGGTTTGAAAAAATTTTGGTTTTGTTTTTATTCTTTCTTCTTCTTCTTTTTTGTGTTTGTCGTCTCGCGAGAGGAATTGAAATTAAGTAAAATTATGACTTTTACCCAAATATTTTGGACAATATCTAAGAAAAAGTATGAAAGACAGCTTAAGCCGGCTTGATACAAATCCAGGCTCCTTGGAGTCTAATTCTATAGGTAATGCAAACACTTTTTTTTCTTTTTTTTTCGTTACACGCCTGATTGCTTCGTTTTTCTTTTTTTGGTTAGTTGGATTTACTTGAAATTAAAGTTACAAAATGAACATAAGTCTCGGGTGTTTAACCCTAGCTACAAAATTCCAATGAAGTTGATCAACAACAAATCTAGTAGAAATCTAAAGCAAATAAATTCAGTCATCATCATCCGATTCGGTCCTAGGAGCTTTCTTTACCTTAACATCAACGCATTGATACACAGGATTGGCACTCACACTTCATTACTCCCTCCGTCCCTTTTTAAGCGTGTAGCCTCGTAATTCTAACTTATTTTTTCTCACATCAACTTTTATTCTTTAAGTGGCTAGCTCATCCGGTAGAACTCTTGGATGTTTCATACTACATTCCGGAATCGAGTCTTATTCCCCCTCCCTCCATGTAATAGAGTAGGAATGAAGAATGACAAAAAAAAAAAAAAGAAGAACTCTTACAATTTTTACATCTACTTTACAATACTTACTCTTATCAATATAACAATACCCATCAACTTTTCAAAAAAGAATCTACTCTTAAGGAAAATATAGAAAATGAGCCCATTAACTTTTTAAAACATACACTTATTAAGGGACAACCTAAAATGAAAAGTTAAAACACTATGGGACGGAGGGAGTATTAAAGACTTGCGATGGCAAATTATGTTAGTGTGTAAATGGGCCTTTTTTTATGTTAGTGTGTTGTGTAGTTGGGTCTTTAAATCGGGGAATTCCAAGCCGGTCTCGTTTTTGGTTTTTGTCCCATCTAAGCACTTTAATATGCTTCTCTTCCATAAAACCCCCGTGGCTCAGCGCGTGTGTTTCTCCACGTAGCCTACTTTCGCACTATCGGTGCAATCGGTGCACAGTGTCATAATGACTCTACTTGTATAGTGTCATAATCACTTGTACAATGTCCTACTTTCTCTCTCTCTCTTTTCTTCCGTCCCTCTCTCTCTCTCTCTCTCTCTCTCTCTCTCTCTCTCTCCTTTTTTTTTCTTTTTAAAACTTTAAATATCTATAATTTTTATTGTACATATCTATTTTTAATAAAATTTATTTTTTTAGAACCTAGTTGGAGACATCTACCAAACAAAAACCAACATTGAATATGAAATTATGTGTATATAAAAAAGATTTTTTTGGGTGTGGATTCCTCTTTTTGGAGGCTGTGAATTCTTTCATTCGGGAAGTGAGTTTGTGTAGATGATGTGTGAAATCTGCATTTGAGGTGTATGAATTCTTTTATTTTTGGAGGGTGTAAATTATTCAGAAATGCAGTGAATTCTTTCTTTCTAGAGAGTGTGAATTCTACATTTGATATGTGTGAATTATATATTTCATTTTGGTAGGTGTGAATTATGTATTTGATATGTGCGAATTCTTTCATTTTGGAAGATGTGAATCTTATATTTAAGGGTGTGAATTCTTTCATTTTGAGGTGTGAATTGTGTTTTTTTAGGGTGTAAGTTGTGTAGAAGATGTGTGAATTCTTTCATTTTTGGGCTGTGAATTGTGTATTTGTCTAAATTAGTCTTATGAATTCTTTGTTATAGAGGGTGTGAATTGTGTGACAATAAGTGTAAATAATTTTTTTTATTGTGTATATATTTTCATAGTCAATATGGGTCTTATTTTGAAGATTTCGTCGAGTAGGTTTCAAATATATAATTTTTATAAAAAAAAAAAAAAACAAATGTGTATAACAAAAGTTATTTAATTTTGAATTTAAAATAAAATAGAGAGGAGAGAGAGAGGTTTCGTGTAAACTTTAGAATAGATGAATGGCGGTACAGGAGGATTGCATCAATTCTAGTTGGCTAGTGGTACAGGAGGATTGACGCACGAAGCTTCAGTGTTATGCTCTGGCGTGCAAAAAAGTTACTCCATATTATGCTCTAATGCATGTGTGAAAAAGAGTTTAAATGAAAGAAAATGACGCGGAGCCTAGATAGAAATATCATCCTAAAAGAGGACCGGTCTGGAAGAAGTCTTAAATATAAAGTTCTAGTAAAGGCCCAGGGCCCAAAGTTGCATAGTCTAAATTCCCATATATAAAGGCCCAAAGTTGTAGCTACCCCCGGTTCTCCATTTTTGGTGCGTGTTCCTCCCCGATCAAGTAGCGGCATTCAATTGCTTGCTTGATTCCTAATTTCTCCACTAATTAAATAAAGGTCTAGGCTTAATCTCCGCCATCAGAGTGGTATCAGAGCTCAGTTCATCAACAACTGGACAAGAAAACAAATTACCCCATGCCCGAATTTGTACGGATTTGAATCTTTACAAATAACTGAAAGATGGCTTATGAATGTGATTATGATTGATATGATACGCTGCTTTCACAAGGGGAACTCCGTGATGGAAGTAGTAAAACTTAGAGGGTGTTCCGCTACGGATGTTTTTAGAATAAATTAGTTTTTTATGATTTTTTATGTGATGCATTATTAGAGAATGATATGTCTTGATTTTTGAAAAAAAAATTGTTTTTTGTTAATGAAACATCCATCAGCCTTACTTGTGACAAGTTGCAACCTTTACAATTTTACATGTCGTATATGAATTACAAACTTTGTATCATCTAAGTTGCCTCGTAGTTTTGAAAGAGCAAGTAACGGACACTTCATTTGGTGATGGTTCAAACTCTCTCTCTCTCTCTCTCTCTCTCTCTCTCTAAATGGAGCATAAATTAGGATTTTCTCGAATGATAAAAAAAAAACACCAGGATCGTGGAGGTACCAACCAGGCATAACCTCCAGTGGCCCCAAGAGTTTGATGGCAAAGGGAATCGAACCAGAGACTTAGGTGAGAACAAATTCCTAAGTTTGAAGGCAAGACCGCTTTGCCAACTCCTACAGATTAACATCGAAGTATGACAATTAATGATAAAATTTAGGAAAAAAATTAAAGGGCATGATAAGCGAAGTTGGGAAAGGAAGATGTGGCTTGGCTTTCAAGGGAGGTCTGTGTGATTCGAATCTAGAGAGAGACCTTGAACCTATTTTCAAGGTCTCACTAATTCTCTACCTCTACTGATATTTATGGAGAGATGTCGACCCCATTTAATTGCTACACCAAGGGAGGCTCCATAATTTTTGTTTTAGCAGTGACAAGAACATGCGGAGAAACACTCAATATAAAATAAATATATTTATTTTGGATGATAATTTATTTGGCCTACTTTATATTGTTCTGTTAAGCCATAATATTATCAATTCACTCACCAATTTTATGCAAAATTTTAGCTAATTTAGATACGTAAGATTAATTCAGGAGTGTTTTATTCAAAAAAAATTAAATTAAATTTGTTAGTTTTGCATCGATTTTTGTGGATTATTTGTTCGTCTCGACGAAAAGAATTTAAAGACTAAAAAATTATTGACTATACTAATTTTTTTGTGAATAAAGCCAAAATAATCCAACAGCCCACAAAAATTTGGATTATTTTTGTCCTTAGTAAACTTTTTAAATTTTTTTTATAATAATTTTGACTTTTTAGATTCTTCTCGCAAGACAAAACTAATAATTCTAAGAAAACCAAAGCAAAACCAACAAAAGCAAAAAACTTTTAAATAAAGATAAAATAAATAAATAAATAAACCATTAGATTTACTTTGTTTTTACCAAAACACCTCTAAGTGTCGATAATATTCTGAAAATGAATATATATATACCCAAAACTTCTAGTCCACACCTCCCGAAAATGAGGGGAAAATGGGTTTTTTTGTGATGCAAATTATTTTTGAAAAATCCGAGCCGTCCAATGTGTTTAGAAGGTGTTTTCAATGGTCCACGCGAGAAATCTTCAAAAAAAAAATACTGGGAAGGACTTGATCCAAGCAGTTTTTGCAAAAACTGTAAATATAAAAATTTTGCAAAAACTGCTTGGATCAAGCCCTTCCCGGTATTTTTTTTTTTTTGAAGATTTCTCGCGAGTCCTCTTGAAAACACCTTCTGAAAACATTGGACAGATCGGATCGTCAAAAAAATATTTGGATTGTGAGGTCCGGAAACAGGAAGACCGGACTAGAAGTGTTTTATATATATATATATATATATATATATATATATATATATATATATATATATATATATATATATATATATATATATATATATATATATAGGGTAAGCTTCTAGTCCAGCCTCTGGACTTCCGGACCTCCATGATCCAAAAATTTTTTTGACGATCCGAGCCGTCCAATGTGTTCAGAAGGTGTTTTCAAGGGCCACACGAGAAATCCTCAAAACAAAATACCGGGAAGAGCTTGATCCAAACAATTTTCGCAAAAAATATATATATACAGTTTTTTGCGAAAACTGCTTGGATCAAGCCCTTCCCAGTATTTTTTTGAAGATTTCTCATGTGGACCTTTGAAAATACCTTTTAAACACATTGGACGGCTTGGATTTATAAAAATAAAAAATTGTTTAAAGCTTGAAATTGAGAGTTTTCACTTTTAACAAGTACAAAAAAATTTAGCAGGCAATGAAGGTGAGAAAATGTGAATGGAGGGACACTTGCACGTTCTAACTTCGCCTCATGCTTAATTGCGGGATTGTGTGTTTGAGTACGCCAAAAATATTTAGAGATGTATTCAAACTGAATGATGGTTTTTTAATATGTGTTGCTGCATCTACTTCTACGTTTATGGTTTCTCTTCTTTGTTTTTGTTATTGGGCCACTTAGCAAAAAATTCAAAATATTTAACATTTTTAAAGGAAAGGACAAGAAACTTTTGAAATCGAATATAAAAACAAAAAACATTTGACATTTTTAAATGCAAGGACAAAGAATTTTTGCAATCGAACATAAAGACAAAAAAAATTACGTAAAATGTTACTAATTTTTAAAAGTTCTAATTTCAAACATAAAATTAAAAAAATTACCACCCAATCTCCGGCCGACCACCATCCCACCTCCAGCCGACTACTTCCGGCGACCAAAAAAATTATTGAGATATCACTAATTTTTAAAAATTCTAATTTCTAACATAAAATTAGAAAAATCACTACCCAACCTCTAGCCGACCATCACCCCACATCTTGGCCGACCACTTCCGGTGACCAAAAAAATTAGTGAGATATTACTAATTTTTAAAAATTCTAATTTAGAACATATAATTCAAAAAAATCACCACCACATATCCGGCTGACCACAGCCCCACCTCTGGCCAACCATTTCCGATGACCAAAAAAATTAGTAAGATGCCACTAAATTTTAAAAATTTTAATTTCGAACATAAAATTCAGAAAAATCACCACCCAACCTCCTACTGGCCACCACCCCACCTCTAGCAACCAAAAAAAATTAGTGAGATGTCACTAATTTTTAAAAATTCTATTATAGAACATATTATTCAAAAAAATCACCATCCCACATCTAGCCGACCACCACCCCACATTCCGCCAACCACTTCCCGTGACCCAAAGAATTAGTAACATCTCACTAATTTTTAAAACTTAATTTCGTATAGGAAATTCAAAAAAAAAAAAAAAAAAAAAGACTCCTACCTTTGACCACCACCCCACCTCTGACATTCCGACGACCCAAAAAGTTAGTGACATTTCACTAATTTTAAAAAGTTTTAATTTTGTATAAAAAATGACGAATTAGTCAACTTTTGAAACTAGTGACAACTCACTAAACTTCATAAAACTTGAATACGATTTATACGCTTTAATTTGTCAACAGTACTTTTTTTTGCATAATATGCATAGATTATGATCCTTAACTTAGGGAAATGATTTTCACGCCCCCTATTTTGATAATTGCACCCCCTTTCTTATCCTATAGCAAAAAATTTCACACATAAAAGTTTTATGACATGACAAGAAAGAGGGTGCAGTTATCAAAATATGGGGTGTGAAAATCACTTATCCTAATTTAACCCAATTCAGTCTTCTAATTCTTGATGGTCAAAGCCAATATATAATGACCAAAGAGGGACCGAGTGGTGGTTGAGCCCGGACAATCACCCTATACAAATTTCAAATTATCTTTGAAATCAAGTGATTTTGATTTTCAAGATAATTTGATTTCAATTCTAGATGATTTGAATTGGGACGGTGTTATATATATTTTCAAATTTCTAATTCTGAATGCACGTACCAAGATAATTTAAAAATCAAATTATCAACCACCCAATTCAAATGACGGAGTTACATGACGTTCTTTTATTCGAGAACATGTACTATAGCACATGAGAGTATGCTATCGTGCTATTTTAGGTGGGAGAGAGAGAGAGAGAGAGAGAGAGAGAGAGAGAGAGAGAGAGATTTTGTCTATTGTACAGAATAAAAGAACGTCGCCTGCAATTTTAGATTACAACTTTTATGGTGATAGCACGATACGTTTTATATTTTGCGTTTAAAATAGTTACAGATGCACAATATGCATTTGCGTAATTATATACTACTATCATAGTTTTATAATTGCATGTATCAGTTGATCAAAAAGTGTAGTACACGTACATGATAACCCTTTTGATCGTATTTTGCAATTTATAATGGCATAATTAATAGGGCCACTTATTGTGTCTTTGTGTTTGATTGCAAATGTTTATTATCTTTATGTTTGATTGCAAATGTTCATTGTCCCTCCCTTTAAATAGGCAAAATATTGTGTCCTTAGGTTTGATTGCAAATGTTCCTTGTCTTTATGTTTGATTACAAATGTTTCTTGTCCTTCCCTTTAAATAGGCAAAATATTGTGTATTTATGACTAATTATTCCACTCTTTTTTTTTCCCTTTCCTTAATTATAGCTGCTTCTTTTTTGCCTTCTCCGCTGCGCAGACAAGCTGAAGAAGCCATATGCTGTTGTTATGTTTCCATGGCTGAAGGAATGTATTTGTCAAGGACTAAAACTTGTTCCAATGGGTTGCCTTATTGGCTCGAGGAAATCTTTCTTTGCCAAAAATGAGTTTGGGCGTAAGGGTCATTTACGCATTTCAGAATGTTGAGTTGGGCTCAGTAATGTTCATTCTACTTTTGTTCATGCTGAATTCTTCTTTCAGATAATATATAATTTGATCAATCAATACGAACTACATTTAGGAAACTCATAAGGTACACAACACAATGCTCCTATTCATATGGCTGTGTTGATTGGGATTTCTGTAAGACCTCTTCTTTGGTTTGAGAGTTGATCTACCCAAAAATTGAGACCAATTTGGCAGCATGAAGGCCTTCAAACTTCCTATAGGATATCTAAACTATTTATGCTATTGCCAAAAAGGAAGCTAATTTCACTTGGCCAAGTCATAAGTCAAGTTAATGTCTGTGTTCTCTCTCTGACGGAGCATTGCATTTTTGTTGTAAGAATCTTTGATTAGCAGGGGAGATCAAACTTAGTGCTCTTATTTTTTAGTTGCTCTTGAATTTCCTGATTCATCGGCATACCATTCGTTATGATTCCGAGAGCCTTTTGGATGCGCAACATCTGATAGACAATGTGAGTAAATGTTCCTTAGGTTTTGCGGTGGAAAGTTATCTGAAGTCCAACTAATACAGGGGAGTAATCTTGCCAGGACAGTATAAATCACTCTTGCCAACAGGTAGACTTTGTACTTTGTCTGGGCTTCTGTTAAACGTCTTAGTACTTCCGTTAAGGCCATAAACTATTCCCACTTAATACCCAGTAGAGCAATCAGGTTGAGAGTGTGTATCGTTAGGGCAACTTTGATGCTGGAATGCCTGATATGTCTGCAAATTTTAGGAAATCACTGAAGTGACTGAATGGAGCATCGTTACGTTCGATGATCATGCCTTCATTCTGAAAATTTGTGGATACATAAGACATCAAACACAAAGTGTAGATTATAACAACTTATATGTAAGTTTTGGTTGGCTGCAGATTTTTTGTAACCGTGCTTAAAAATACGGATTCTAAGTCCTTTCATTGTAGAAGTTATCCAAGATTTCTTAGTTGATGCTCGGAAGCCAGTTTGCCTTTGCAAGGCAGAGTGGAAGATGTTTAACCAATTATTAATCAAAAAGCAGTGTCTTTCATAGACTCGAGAGCTCTTTCATAAATTACCGAGTTCCCAGGGACCATAACGCTTCATGATACTATAGGCATCAGAGATTCCGTTATGACAATTTGTTAATGGTATGAGAAAGAACTTGAGAGCTGAGAGACTTGTTTAAAAGAAATGACAATGAACTGGAGCGGGAGCCCTTGGTTATGGGGTCTTAGGTTCTCCATACCACAACTTTCATACCAAGAAGACTGAATTCCATCCATTCCCTGCTTGGGTAGATCCACGCATGGATTGGGTGAAAAACAACAAACCCGAAGTACGATGCAAGCAGATGATTCATTTGCTTGCATGTGACACAGAACATCAGTGGTTTTTAGAATCTGCTCAACTTGGAATGCCTAGTCTTTGTTTTCTATGCCATCCAAGATTTGTGTCTCTCTTTACATATTTTGTATACCGGAGGCAATAGATTAGTCATTCCAAGGACGTTGATATTTGCTGAAAGTTATAGTCTTCCATTGTTCTTCTTTTGTTTCCCTTTTCTACTGCTGTTTTATGAAGCACTCAACCATGCTTGCTTGGTGAGTGTTTAACCAGGGATATCCTGGCATTTGGTACCACTCACATTAGGAAGATTCGACATCTCCATGAGTCTACTGGGGAGGTGCAATATGTTGCTGTTTGGAGTTTTTGAATCTTCACGTTTGCACGATTGTGGTAACATATTGATGATGAATCATGTTGTGGAATTGAGGTTAGAGTCCTGTGGAGAAGTTCTGTAATCGCCTAGAGTTACAATGTTGAATCATGTTCTGGTATTGAGGTTAGAGTCCTCTGAAGAAGTTCTGTAATCGGCTAGAGTTACAATGAGATGTATTTGTAGCGAAACAACCAAGCGTAAATTGAGTCTCAATTCAACAGAAAACGAAAAGCAGTTCTTTTTAGTTTTATTATCTCCTGAAAACTAGCAATACAAGTACAAGAAACAAAGGAAGGAAAGCATTTCATGTAATGAAAACCACTAGTCTTGAGGCTTTTCAAAGGATGTTTTGTTCGCTGTAGGCACCCATACAGATTCTTGATCAAAACACGGCGACATAAATCACAGAGGTGAAAACCACGTAATCGCTATCGGACTTCTTACCCTGTACAACGCATCTTTCCAAATCAGACTTCCAAACTCTGGTGATGTTTGTCGAGACTTCGTAGTGAATGTGACCTTATAAGATAGTTTCTGGCCTTTGCTGTTAAATTTCAGCACTGCTGGCTCAACCTTGACAAAAGCTCCTTTAAACTGCGAAACCCTCGCATGGTAATTCGAAACAGGTGGCCCAACATTAGTGACAGTTCTATGAAGCGTCACAGTCGTGACATTAGTGGTTTCCGGGAACACGGCAGAAAGAGCTGGGTAGTTCAAATCCCCGGGACTGGCAAGAGTTTTTCTGCAAGTTCTTTTGGAGAACATGGCAAAAACATCCAACTGGCCTGGGGTAAAACCTTGGGTGCACAAGAATTCAAAGTATTCCTGTGCTCCAATGTCATAAATCAAACCCGGGTCAAGTGCGTTTGCCGGACGTATGTGACCTGCGCCGTGGTCATACGGGTTGGAAGGTGCACCGGTTGAGGCATCTACCAGAGACTTGTACATATTATCATGGACATAAGCAGTTGTCATTAGTGCTGATTTGATGGCTGCTGGACTCCATTCCGGGTGCCTAGCCTTGAGCAGTGCAGCCACACCGCTAACGTGCGGGCACGACATGGATGTTCCGGACAATATATTGAACTTAACTCTCCGGTGATCCGTCGGCAAACTCGATGGGCCCACATCGCCCGACCAGGCCGCCAGAATGTTCACCCCCGGTGCCACCATGTCCGGCTTCAGAATCTCCAGTGTCAGGAAGTTAGGCCCTCTGGAAGAAAACGCTGCTACAACAGGAGACGGGCGTATCCCTACTTTAGTCCCACTGAATGCTAGAGTTGCGGTCGCCTTTGGATTCGTCAATACATACTGCTTGATCATTTTCCCCGCGCTTTCTTTTACTGCCACTGCCGGAAGGAGGTGGGCGTCGGCCACCAGCTCCTCTCCATTTGCCGCCGTGTTTGACAATATCATCCCTATCCCGCCAGCGTCTTTCACCACCTGTCCCTTCTGCACTCTAGGACTAATCCCTCGATCACATATTACGATTTTTCCGGCAACTTTTCTTGGATCAAGAGTTCCTTCTAAACATAAGGAACTCGGATCGGGACTGCTCGAATTGCTTCCAGGGTAAACCAGCGGGTAAAGCTTTTCTGTAGACAGGTTTCTCCTCCCTTTGTACAAGGAAACTCCGGGTATAATATTAATCCTAGTCCCCATCGGAAGGTTAACCCTAGCCGGAAACTCCCTGTCCATTGTACTAGCTCCAACCGTGGTAATCCACGGCGATACGTTAGTTAAACTGATTGGATCAGGCCCACCGTTCCCCGCCGAACACGAAACAAAAACACCCTTCTCCATTGCCCCAAAAGAGGCTATCGACAAACTATCACGATAGTAAGGCGACACTCCACCACCCAAAGAGATGGACAAAACGTTCACCCCATCGGCCACCGCTCGATCCACGGCGGAGAGAATATCAGAGCTGAAACAGCCACCCGTCCAGCAGACTTTATAAGCGGCGATTCTAGCACCAGGGGCCATCCCTCTGGCCGTCCCGTAAGCGTACCCCAATAGATTCGCGCCGCGAACAGGGGATCCGGCCACCGTAGCCGCCGTGTGGGTCCCGTGTCCGTCTTGATCACGGGGCGATTTGTACTCGTCCTTCTCGTTGATTTTGCCAGTGGAAGCCTCGTACCCATGGTAGAAGACTCTAGCACCCACAATTTTCTTATTGCAGTTGTGTTTGGTGAAGGCCCGTCCTGTTTCACAAGCTCCTTTCCAGTGAGCTGGAACTGGTGTCATCCCACTGTCGTTGAAGCTTTGGCTTTCCGGCCATATCCCGGTGTCTAGCACGCCGACTACCACGTCGTGACCGGCAGTACTGTCTGCCCATACATTTGTGCTCTTTTGCGGTTCTAGCCCGAGGAAAAGGGGACTCCTCGTGGTGTGTAGCTCGTACTTGGTCTCAGGAAATATGGCCATTACACCATGTAAATCCTCCAGTTTCTCTGCTTCTTCTTCGCTGAGCAGTGCAGCCACGCCGTGAAAGGCAGTTTGGTAAGTGTAGATGATCTTTTCTTCATCTTTGGCATCTTGTTTTTCTGGTTCAGTGGCTACTGATTTGATCATTGAGGAATACCATTGGAGATGGTCGGTGAAGGTTTTTGGCATTAGAGATTTGTCCATTTGGACAATGTATGTCTTTTTTGGTGATGGGGTTTGGGGCAAACAGAGGGCTGTATTGATGGTGAGAACGGTAGATAGGAAGAGGAGCAGCCATTTTAGTGGAATTCCAGACATTTGATTGGGGAGAAACTTTGGGAGTGAAGTGGGGAGTGAAAGAAGATGCGGAAGCTGGGAGATGAGAAGTGGCTTGTTCAATTGAAACTGTATAAATGAAGACAACTAGGGTGGCTCAAGTGACAACAGGATGAGTTGTAAATCTAAACATTTAGACATTATGAGTTCGAAATACAACCTCTTGGTACCATTCCATTAGAGAAAAATCTCTTACGAGTTCTCTTAGCCTCGCCATGAATGACTCGCTTTTGACCTGACCAAAGAGAGGAACAGTTATAGTGCGGATAAGTTGAGCCCCTGGTCTCGACATGAATGACTTGTCTTTGACCGTGCCGGAAAACAGTAATAGTGCACGTTAGCTGAGTGAGATCTTTGATCATCTGACAAAAAAATTGAAGAGGGGGGACCTTTCACTCTGTTTTCTGGTGCAGGTAATAAATGGGGTGGTTGTTCCTTTCTTCAATGTCAGTTATTCTGGGTAAGGAGAGGTGGCTGGTGGTGGGAAGTAATTGTTGTTATGGTCCTCGTGAGTTATGAGACACTCTGTTTCTCAGTTTGTCTTGGTCACAGAATCTATTTACCAGAATTTAAAGCTGAAACCGTAATTTGTTACCTTGAAAACCACAAGAAAAAATGAAATGACATTATAAACATCAATCTGTATACTCCCTTGATTTTTAAGGGTTTTTTTTTTTAATTGGCGATTTTTAAAGGTTGCCATCCAAAGCTTTTTAAGGTTAAAGTTTAGCTAAAAAAATTAACTTAACTTTTTATTTTGTCTTTATTTGATTGTTTTTGCGTTTTTTAGTTTTGCATTGATTTTTTTAGTATTATTGGTTCATCTCACCACGAATCCAAAAAAGTAAAAGATTATGACTAGGACTTTCAATTTTTTGAATAAAATCGAAAAAAGTGTAAAAAAACTGACTTTTTGTTTTATTTTTGTCTTTATTCAAAAAAATTTAAGCTTCGGTCATAATTTTATACTTTTTTTATTCCTCTCACCAAAACAAACCAATAATACACAAAAAGTTGATGCAAAACTAAAAAATGCGAAAAAAAAATCAAATAAAGACAAAACAAAAAATTCACAAACTTTTTTGGCCAAAACAAGTATAAGAGTGGGAAAAAGAATTGAAGGATGGGTTAATGTTTGAAGGTCGTGCTAGATTGCATGAATCTTTTTAAATTGAACTTTTGATCTTTTAGACTTTTGGATATTTTTCTTATTAAATTGAACTTTTGATCTTTTAGGCTTTTGGATATATCTGCAACTGTAAGGGGTTCTGATTAATAAAAATAAAAACTCAAGGGTTTGTCCTCACATTCTAGACATTAGATTTAGAGTTTACTTCCTCCTTAAGTCTAATGTTCAAAATTTTCAGGTACTATCAACTTCTTTAGAATTGGCCTATACGGAGCCTTTCTCTGACTTTCCGCAAGCAGTCGGGGAAATTGAGATTAGTCGAAATGCACATTAACTGACTCAGAATCGTGCTTGCCAAAAATTATTTTTGGCCATCTGCTGCTGTAATAATTCAAGAGGTGGGGTACACGACCGTTGATTGGTTCCCTGGAATGCCGAAGGACGAAGGTGGTGACATGGGTTTCCATTTCCGCAGAGGTAGTGCTAGCTGTAAATGGTACCTTTGGCATTACTACTCTGGTTGTGATCCACTACAAACATCCTTTTATATGCCTACTATTTTTATAAGTGTCTTTCTTAAGGCTCCGATCGAATGGTACTAAAATTTCAAGAGATTAGTTATAGAGAGGCTATAAGATAAGAGAGGTATTATTTTTAGAGGGTTGATCCATATTGATGTGATATTTATGGATAGGGAATAAAAAAGTAATTGATTTTGATGGGGTATTAAAAAAATGGAGATAAAATAGTACATGGTTAGGATGGAGGGTAAAATGGAGAATAAGGTTTTTTATAGTTGAAATAAGGGAGAAGGGGTGATATTTTTTCCTTATACTCAAAGATAACTTTTGGGCAGAGGGAAGGGTGCCCAAAAATTATACCCCTCTATCTCCCTGTCAGGGATAACTTTTGAAGGGGTGAAAATTTATCCCTCTACATTTTTGTCCAACTAAACCATGCTAAATGTGTCACATTAGGCCTTATACCCCTCCAAAAGTTATCTCCCTTCCTTTAACCCTATCCAATTGGATCCCGAGATTCTTTTGTGAGGTCCCCTCATTGAAAAGATACATGTACAAAAAAAAAATCTGAGCACTGTCTGATAAGTAATGTTGGAGAAGAAAATTTTGTATGCAAAACGGGTATCGCCACGTGGTACCCCTCGATGCATCTGAACAGTCCAAACATATTTTGGAGACAATCCAGATTTGTTCGGGCAAACTTGCTGCCCCAAAATTTACAAAGATGCCACCCTTAAATCTGAGCCGTCCAAACATGTTTGGATAGCTAGAGTACAGTGATAGATGGTTCTCTGATGCAACGACAGGTACCACGTAGCGATACACTCAGCATGGAAGTTTTTCACGTGGTGGAGGCCCTTTTACTAAATAGACAATCGTAGTGGAGGACCTCAACTAGTATGCCTTTTGTTTCACTTAATGAATTAAATCTCATATCTGTGTGCATTTATATTGGTTATCGAAAATTTGGTCGAGGTATACTTAAATTGACTCAAACACCTTGATTATCACTATATACTTCATCTATCCTTATTTATTGGTCTATTTTAGGATTCCAAATTAATAAGAAAACACATTTTCGGATTGTTGTTAACGCCGAAGAAACCACAAGCGCTTGATGTGGTTTGTAAGGACCCGTATTTTATATATATATATATATATATATATATAATTCTCCGAAAATAACAATGGGTTAATGTGAGTAATTGTGTTAAATGCCAAAAATTGACTAAGTGTTAGATTATGGGTGATGTATAAGTTGATTTAGGTGTATTTGAATTACACAAGTCACATTTGGACTTGGGGTGTAATTATGTGGGATGTATATGGGTGTGTGGTGGGAGAAGAGAGAGACAAAGTCATCTTCTTCCCCAAAAACCCCAGCCATCCCTCTCTCTCTCTCTACTCCATGGCTCCTCCAACTTCTCTCTTCACAAACCTAATCAAATCTCAAGCTCCAAACTTACTCCCCTCACAAAACCTTCCTAAAATCTCGTGCTCTACGCGTTGATATGCTTATTTCACCCCAGTGTTTGAAGAATTTTTCTTGGATCTTGAAGCTAGAGTGATGGTTTTACTTCTTGGAGGTTTTTCAAGCTAAATCATTGAGGTAGGGGACAAATTTCTACTCCCTCTAGTTGTATTTTGTTGATTTGTTGCATATGCTGTTGAGTTGCTCACAAATTTCTAGCCAAACATGTTTATCACCATGGATAAGGGTTTAATCTTGAATATCACCATGAATATGGGTTTTAAGCATGTTTAATCTTGACCTCTACTCCCTCTAAGTGTTTGGGTAATGTTTTGATCCATATTTTGAAGTTTTTCAAGTGGTTCTTGCTTGGGTTGAAACCCCCATTGAATCTGAAAAAGCTGTGAAAAATCTGGGCGAAGCCTGCTGGTATCAATACCCTTGCAATCTTGTATCGATACTAGCGCGTTCTGTTTTTTTTCTGGTTGACTGGTGTTGATATCCCATTCTGGGGTATTAATACCAAACAACTCTGAACCTATTTTTTGTTTAGGCCTTTCCTTGACACTTGGACATCTTCAAATGACTTGTTAACTTAAAATCATACTTTTTATCAAACACCTTGATGATTGGGTTACGTGCTTAGCTCTCCTTTGACCCCGGTCCGGTGGTTTGACCGTGTATTTTTCATATTCATCAATTACACTCCAAAACTTGTTAGGAGCCTTGTTCTAACTAAAATCTCGTACCGTTGATTTTTTTTTTCTTAAATTTCATGATATTTGAGTATATTCTTGACACTAAATACGTGATGGCATAACGTAAGGAACGCATGCCTCGTTGAGTCGATTTTTGACATTTTGATAAAGTTGGAACGATTGGAATGAAATACGATCATTTGAAATGTTTTGATGAATGAAATGTATTAAACAAACTTAAATGGAGTTTGGACATTTGATGGTTTAACAAAGTTTTGAAAAATGATGGTGATCTTATAATAGGGCTACCGTTCGGTGCGTCTCTAGCCATAGGTGTTTGGAGCCCACAAAATCCGGCAAGGGTGTACGGAGCCCACGAAATCCGGTAGAGGGATTCATACCCTATTAAAAACAAGTGGTTTTTTTTGTGAAGAGGTGAAAAATGAAAAGTTTATGAAAAACATGATGCTTTGAAGAAATCGAACACATGACACGAACTGTAACGGTTTTGAGAAAATTGACAGACACTTGGATTATTATTTGACACTTTGGTATTTCTTTGGACACATGGGTACTTTGTGATCATTATTCTCTTACTTTAGTCCTCCTTTTCATATTTTCTCAAATCATTCTTGGTATCCAAATTCATGTGCACATATCATACTTTATACACCTAGCGTTTGTAGAATGGTTTCCTACTGGGCTAGTGTAGCTCAACCTATCAATTTTCAAGTACACGCTCAAGGAACATGTGTTGGATGCTTGGAGTGTGGATGCATTACATGAAGCTTTTTTTTTTTATCATGAAGCTAGTTTTATCCTTTCCATACTTGTATTGGGGAAATAACTTTGTAACATTTGTTTCTTAAATCTTTTGATGATATTTAAAATATGTAAATATTTTAACTCTTTTGGTACTTATGTAATGGGATATGGGTATCTTTGGTGAGGACGCGGAATTTGATTTGGATATGTACTATTGACTTAACTTTTCAACTATGATCTTGATCTATCTTACGTGGATTTTATATAAATTTCGGTTATTAAAAATGAGGGTGTGAAATGGTGTGTGAGTTAGGCGTGTTAGGATTATCTATTGCAATCCAAATGTGATTAAGGCCTTGAAGACCTTTTCTGACTTTGTCTATGCGATTGCGTGCAACCCTCAAAGGGTAGAGTTGCAAATGATTTGTGGTTTGCCTTACATGCGAGGACTTGGAATTTCTTAACCATTGTGGAAAATTAAGATCAACGAGATACAATAAAACTAATTTTTATTAATAATAATTAACAAACGTGAGGTACAAAATAGTCAATAACAAGACTTAAACTCAGGTTAGACTTATTGAATGACCGAAAAAGAAAGGACTCAAATGTGTTTGAGGCTTCAACGAGGTTGAATGGCTGCAACAGGTTGAGGACTTTGTGTCTAAGTCGAGAGACTTGAGTTTGATTTAACCATAAGATTGATGGTTGTGGAACCCTTTTTTAGCCTTCAAAATTAGTATTTTTAGGCCCTCGATACTAACTTCTATTGTACCGAGATGATGCCAAGTGTCCTAAGCATTTTTCCTCCTTAATTTGATATTGCCATGTGTCCAAGACTACCAATTTTCTTGCCACTACGACGGTTATCAAAGGCCATGACCCTATTTCTACGGTAAAAGACCTAAGGACCCATTTATCAAGCTTCCTAATCTTCAAGCTAATGGGTTCATGGGGCTTTTGGTGAGGTCACGGCTCTGTGCCATGTGGCATAATCGTTCCCTAATTTCTTACCAACAATCTTTATTTTATTTCTTTTCTAATTTTCTGATAATTAACCTCCTCCTTTTTAGGAGATGATAATGACAAACAATTACCACCTCTTCCCTTATTTTCCTTACGTGGAGACTTACTCCTCAATCGTTTTTTATTTGAACCTGACCCTCAAAACATACTTGTATGGCCTTAATCTAGAACACAAGTCTTTGTTTACTGTCGGGCCAAAATAGGCCTCATGGGCAATAGACGTCACAAGCCTCCTTCAACTTCTGGCCTGCTAGCCATGAACAGTGCCGGCCCCGATATTTGACTTGCCCAAACCCGACTCTTAACTTGGTTGCCCTATTAATATTAAGTCATAAAAAATTAAAAGATATAGAATGAAAAAAATCCAAGAGTTATTTTAGGGGTCTGAAGCAAACTATCAATATTAGGCTCTCTACTTCTTCAAGAGTCGTTTTTAAAAAAATTACAAAATTCAAACTTAAAGGATACAATTACTATAAATAATAAACGCAAAAAGAGTATAAAGGTTTTCATCTTTCAAGAAAATACGAAAGTATTCTCATATTTTAGCCATGATTTGTGTAAAAAATTAATAAAAACTCATTAGCTCGATCGATTTGTTCACCATTGGGATAATTTTTTTAATCAAATGTAAAAAGAACTTGTTACTTATACATTATTGTTGTTTTTGTGAAATGCTAATTTCTAACAAAGTAATTGAGCAAAAATGATTTTCATGATATCGTAGATTGGGAAGGAAAAAACAGAAAATATAACCTCACTCAAAATGCGCATACATTTTTTTTTTTTGGGTAAGTAAAGATTTTATAAAACCAACAAACAAACAAGATCAAAGGGGCATACCACAGTTAACAACAAACAAATTTAAAAGAAAAAAAATGCACGTATATTGATACAACACATATAAATCTGTGAGACCCACATACAACACCTCCCATTTATGAGAGTATTTTTTATATTTGAGTGCGTATTTTGAGTATAGTTTTAGACTTGTTAGGAGAAAAAATAGAGTAGAAGAAAAAGCGAAGAAGGGCCCGTTGATTAAAAGAAAACAGGATAAAGATAGTAGCCCAAGTTGCAAAAGAGGATAGTTGCCGCTGGGAGTCAAACTCTACCCGACAAGGAAATTGGCATCACGCATGTGCCATCTTACCAGCAACTTATGGGTACAATTGCGGGAAACTTTTTAAAATTTATATATAGCTTACAAAATTTTTTTTTTTCAGTTACTCTCGCCCAGGGGTTACCCAAGCCCGTGGGCTTGCGGGGCTTACCCCTGGGCCGGCTCTGGCCATGAATTAGGCCTCTCAGGCCTTGTGAGTCTTTTGTGCCACATTTGGGTGTAAACAGTTGTTATGCAACCCCATACACAGCAAGTGTTATGCACATTCAGGTTGTCCGTTGTTCGGCCTAGATTTCATGTTGCACGCACGACAGCGAACGGTTCGGATGTAAAAGTGTCAAAGTGAAATTTAAACCGTCTATCTAAGTAACAGACGGCCTGAATGTGCACAACAGCAACCCCAGATCCCCGAAACACCGCCAAATGATTTCCCTGTAGCCTAATTTGGCAAAGTCGGTCAGGACCCAACTCTTGTACAATCTTTAGATAACCCCCCAAATTGATGAAAGGTGCCCACCTCTGGTTTGAGGTGTCCCTCATTGGACTTGATTTTTGGATGGCACGTGTATTGTTGTGCTAAACTTTATTTTTCATCAATGAATTTTTTTCCTTTTGCAAAAAAGAACTTTCCTTGCACTATGCATTATGGATGTTATTTGCATGGTTTCATCAACTTTTTATATTGAGTTGCCTTTGTCCCCACCAATAAGCAATCCACGTGGAATTTCTGATGCAGCTCTTTCACGGATTTGGAGTTTCCGTAGTGACCTAAGTCCCTACACCCTGTAGTGACCTTGATTAATGGACTATAATCAATATTTCGGATCGAAACCGTCCAATTTTTCGGAAATGTTGAGTAGATCGTTCATGTAAAAAAATCAAATTAATTAGATATTGGTAGCCATATGGTCAGATATCATTTATTTTACGAAAATGAATGGCCAATATCATTCAAAGAATAACTATAAAACAAAATTTGTCTAAATTGTGTGTCTATCAATCTCCAATGACCATAATTTTTTATGGGTCTTGCTAACGTGTGCCTAATAGGCACACAATAAGCACACAAACAAACAAAAATAACACACACTTCAATACACCTTTTACACTTTTCAATACATTTTCACATATCCATATATACTTTTCACATATTTCAATACACTTTTATTGAAATAAACAAATATTATGCATTCGGGTTGTCCGGGTGTTGCTCAAATTTAAGATTTCACGCGTCTGACGCATTTATGGTTTGAATGTAAAATGTAAAAGTCATTAAAACGAAATTAAACCGTCCACCTAAGCAACAGACGGCCTAAATGTCCACAACAACAACCCCATATCCCAAAACACCGCCAAATGATTTCCCTGTAGCCTAATTTGGCAAAGTCGGTCAGGACCCAACTCTTGTACAATCTTTAGATAACCCCCCAAATTGATGAAAGGTGCCCACCTCTGGTTTGAGGTGTCCCTCATTGGACTTGATTTTTGGATGGCACGTGTATTGTTGTGCTAAACTTTATTTTGCATCAATCAATTTTTTTCCTTTTGCCAAAAAGAACTTTGCTTGCACTATGCACTGTGGATGTTATTTGCATGGTTTCATCAACTTCTTATATTGAGTTGCCTTTGCCCCCACCAATAAGCAATCCACGTGGAATTTCTGATGCAGCTCTTTCACGGATTTGGAGTTTCTGTAGTGACCAAAGTCCCTACACCTTGTAGTGACCTTGATTAATGGACTATAATCAATATTTCAGATCGAAACCGTCCAATTTTTCGGGAATGTTGAGTAGACTGTTCATGTAAAAAAATCAAATTAATTAGATATTGGTAGTCATATGGTCAGATATCATTTATTTTACGAAAATGAATGGCCAATATCATTCAAAGAATAACTGTAAAACAAAATTTGTCTAAATTGTGTGTCTATCAATCTCCGATGACCATAATTTTTTATGGGTCTTGCTAACGTGTGCCTAATAGGCACACAATAAGCACACAAACAAACAAAAATAACACTCACTCCAATACACATTTTACACTTTTCAATACACTTTCACATATCCATATATACTTTTCACATATTTCAGTACACTTTTTGTGTGCCCAATGTGCTCTACATTTATTTTTAAAATGAATGATTTAGATCCCAAAAAAAAGATTTCAGAGTCCACAATTAAGGTCACTACGGGGACGCCAAACTCCCTCTTTCACACTAACAATAGAACAAGATTGTAATGTTAAAACAGTGCTCTCTTTTTTTTCCATACGATATGAGTTAGTGGAAAAGTTAATGTGTTAGCAAACAAATGAAGTTCAAAGCCTCTGTATAAACTCGAATCCCATGCCTCCGTTTGAATCTAACAATAGACTATGGTTGATCTTGGTTTTTTCAAAGTCATATGGTAATGAAGAGGAATTTGATAAGATCATATTTTCACTACCAAAGTGTAGCCAATGTATAGCTGCAGAATAGGCAAATTCACTCGTTATGGCAGCCAAAGCCGAAGGGTATAAGACTTCTCTAACAAAATTCATGTTAACCGCGAGTTACAATCCCACATAATCTACTCTCGACCTTGGCTCATCGAAACCTTCCCCTCACAGGCTGACACATAATTTACAACCCAAAAAAAGTTAATGACAGATGAGCTCAGAAGATCGTCCTACTCAGGTTTTAAGTTTTTTTTATAATTATAATAATAATTTTTCAAAAAATAAAATAAAATTATATAGGTTCGCTTGCCCCTAACTTTTTCAATAACCTATTATCTGGCCATCTACGATTTTTTAAAAATTTGATATCTACATTCTTAAAAAAATTATCCTAAATCAAACTTGAGGGGGTGTTCCACAAACAAAAAACTGTTTTTTTCAAAAACCGAGACAAGTCATTTTCTCACAATACATCACATAAAAAACCGTGAAAAGCTAGTTTTTTCAAAAAACCATCTTCGTTGCTCTAGATTTATGTTCTCTCGGCTTTCTCTTGCTATTGTTTTGAAGAATGATGTATACTCCTCCAAAATGCAATCAAAGAATTTCAATTGATCAATGCAATGATTCCAGAAAATTTCCAGTTCTCTTCTCTGCCTCTGTCCCCCAACGTTCTTTGTTGTTAAGTGTTAACCCATGCGGATTATACTTTTGAGAAACAATTGGGGAAAATCAACTTGGGGCTTTGTTTTTTAGTTCCAGTATTTCACAACGTTTCTAACCTGCATATGCTGTATAAAATTCAGTGCTTTGATTTTGTGGTCAATTTGGTGGATTTTTTTTTCTTTCGGGTATATATGGCTAACTTTGTTTGAGGAGCTCAATTATTTTGTGGAAGACATGAGATAGATCTCCCAGATATGAGCTCTCGTTACGCAACAGGTAGAGGTTGTGTTCATCAAGACCACATTATCCTTGAGCATTATTTTCGAGTGGATATTTACGCGGTTATGTACCCCCTCCATCCCTTTTGCGATCGCATAGGTTGATCGGAAATATAATTGATATCCCTTTTACGATTTGCTTTCCTAAAATTATTCAACAGACATGGGAAACGGAAACTACCAGCGAGGCCAAACCATTTTCAAAAAGCATTGCAAATGTTAACACAAAAATCAAATGGCGTTGGAATGAAGCAACACGATTCGGTCTCATTATATTTAAGAATTTAGAACAATAAAGGTTGGCAACAACGAATTCCAAAGGTCGCCCTGATATTTATTTCAAATGAAACAACAATCGATGACTCGTTAAAAAGAAACGTAATTCTCGCTATAGATATTAGGTATAAAATGAAAACAATACAAAAAGTGGTGGATGTAATCTACAATTAGCAGAATACTGCAAGCTCGACAGTGTTGGAATACACTGCGTGATGCCTTAAAGTAAACCTTCAGCCCCTCGTCCTGATTGCACTTCCCGATAAATGGTCATAGCTTCTTCCATGACTTTGGCTTGAGCCAGTAATTGAGCCCTCTTCTTTCCGGAAGGATGCGTGGAAAGGTAATCTCTCAACGCTGAATCCCCTGTGATCTTAGCCAATTTCTCGTAGACTTTGGGCGCCACTCGAGGGTCATACCCAGCTGAAGCAACCAACAGTAGCCCAATGTAATCTGCCTCAATTTCCATCCTTGCCAAACACAATGAGAACAAAGTTGACAAGGTAAGTATGTAAGCACTTGGACATCATTATACAATCACTGAGTTCCACCAATAGAGGGCTTGTGACCCGGCGTTAAATCTGGGTGACAATGTTCATACACAGAAAAGCAGATTCGCAAAGTTCCCATGTCACTGAGGTAGAGAGCAAACCTTCACCCAGGTATACGTATAAAGTTCATCAAACAGTTGTGAATAAATTTACTATGCATACCTCAACCCGAATCCAGATACTTAGAGGCTTGAAGCAAAACAAATAGTTAAGGAAGTTTTAAAGATAATCTTGTGGAATATTGCACAACCTTTCCTTGTCAGTTTAAGGCTTCACGAGGGAGGAGCACAAAAAAAAAAAGGATTTCTAATTGGTTCAACAACCAAAGCCATCACAATTGACGTACGTAAAACAATAAGGATAGCCATGGCAAATCCACAACTATGTTCCAAAATAAATCACTTACCAACTACCACTCCGGCAACCTAATAAGTGGAAATGAATTTCTCTTGAGATTTTTGTGCGACCTAGTCTATTTTTACCTATATCTATGAATGTTATGTCACAATTGCTATTTGCTTTGCCTTTGTAAAACAAAGATTTTCTCATGCTAACCAATTTTTCAGATTGGAACCATAAATCGAAGACCAAAAGATAAACTAAATCGAGTTCCCTAGAACCAAGCAACTGTTAACTTGAGACTCCAATCCAGCTAAGAAGCATGCCTACGAGATACAAATGTAAATGTACTTGGCTATTTCCGGATCATGACAAACCATTGGAGAATGTATTTTGTTGGGGTTTGGGGATTAGAAGTCTAGGGTTGTGTCTAGATGCTTCATACCTTGTGTTGAAGCGCTGAGGAAAAGATGGCAATCATGCCGGTGCCCTCTTTGGTTAATACATAAACATAACTCATTTAGTCCCCAATAATTGGGGGTATGGGTGGAGGATGGATAGGAGATAGACCCAACCTTTGGCAATAAATGCACAAAGTGGCTGCTCCCAGAATACCACTGAAACAGATGGATTGCAAACAGACTTAACCTTTGGCAATAAATGCACAAAGTGGCTGCTCACATAATACCACTGAAACAGTGGTCCCTCCATACCGTCGCATTTGCTGCAGAATCATGACTTCAAATCAAAGCCAAAAGGCATCAAAGAGGGCAGACCTAAGAATCATTTTGATTTATGTGCACATTACCATGCTTCTTTCATTCAGCATCCAGAGCATTGGCGTTAGTTAATGAAAGGTATAAATCATGCATTTAGCATTGCCATTTAGTCTTAGTGTTTAAATAATGCATGTTTTTATTCTAAGGCATGTAGGGGGGAAGCACTCTGGTAACACCGCAGCGCATCTCGAATGCTTAGCTTAGTTAGGCTTGGGAAGTGCTGACACGCGCCCCAGATGCGCCGTAGCGCTCCCAATCCTATCTTTCTCATTGGCTAGGCTTAGTTACTAGTTAGGCTTGGGAAGTGCTCACACGCACCCTAGATGCGCTTTATCTCTCCGAATCCTGTCCCTCTCATTGGCTAGGCCTAGGTCATCAACTCCAGATTTTACCCACCTTAGAGAGAGAGAATCAATTTCCTCTTATCTTCAGGAGTTCTTATGTGCCAAAGATGATTTAAACCTTGTCTTTGATCATTTCTTTTGTCAATCTAGATTAATCTTCTAATACTCCATGAATTATTTTTAAATTGATTATTTTCTACAAAAACCTTCATTAAAAATCAAGTCTTTCATTATTCATGGGTTCTTGATGCATTAGTTGATTTAAACCTTGTGTTTTATCATAACTTTTGTCAATCTAGATTAATCTTTGTTATATCCCATGGATTACATCTAGATTGATTGTTTATCACAAAAATCATCATTCCCTTTCATTTCATTCATATGATGGATATTGCCTTGGTTCCTACGTGAGCCGGTAGGACCGGTGCCGAGTTGATTCAGAGATCAAGATAGGTGTGCTTGTGGAGTCCATGGAATCAAAGAGGGGTACGGGGTACTACACCAAGAATTGAAATTAGGTGCCACAAGGGGCTTGTTGGGCTTGTTGTGCCTTGTTATATCATGCTTGTTGGGTGATTTATGGACATACTTTAACTAGGATTAGGCCGTGGTTTTATGCTTAGGGTGTTTAGACCCTAAGTAGTTTCCACATAAATTTCTTTGTTTTGTCTCGTTACTTTAATTGCTTAATTATCGCATATCTTTTGGTGATTGCTAAAATGAAATTTTGGTGGTTGCATGTGCTAATTAGTGGTTCAATTTTTAGTAATAGTCCAATTCACACCCCTTCCGGGAACATAATCGTGCTCTAGATACTCCAGATTATTTCAACAGACATGACAAACATGGATAAGTGATTTCTTCTAAAATTAGAATACGGAGACGGACACATCAGGGACACATCGAATGTAAAATATATTTGTAATAGATGTATGTTATAAATTCATATACCAAACCAAAGTCCTATAAAGCATGGGTACGGATACGGGTATGCGATACGGCAAAAACCCAAAAACCTAGGATACATGTACAGTTGGGTACATAAATGTAATTTATTTTATTTTTTCCTATGTTCCATTACATAAGCCAAATAATAAACCCATTTTGCCAACAAAAAACTGCATAAATAAAAGTTACAAGACTCAATGGTTAATGGTTATACATCAGGTCCCTAGAATCCCTGACCAAAGCAATGCAATATCGTTTTAGAGTTTTAGAACATACCAACAACACTTAAAGCAAGCTCCAAAACAAAAACAAAACAAAAACAAAACAAAACAAAACAAAACAAAAAAAAAAGAAGAAAGAAAGAAAGAAAGAAAATAGTACTAAGAACTATGGATCTTGAACTTTTTCAACTTCATCTCTAAACAACACAGCTTCCATCTCTGGCACATCAAGTGAAAGATCAGCGATTTCAAGAATCTAGCACCCCCCATTGAATCAAGTGCATCTCCGGCAATGTTCCACAACCTAGTCTTTCCTTGGGTATAATGCGGTGTCCTACTTGAGTCATGGTCTTCAATTAATGACTTTATCGTATTATTGCATTTTAAGGGCAGTTGTTTTGAGTTTTTTTTTCCACGTAGAACCCCTTAAGTTAGTAAATCTTTACAAATAGGCCTAAAAGTACCCAAAAAAGTACCCGGTACGTTTTCATAGTACCCGGTTCGTAGTTAGATGTACCCATGGAGTACCAGTATCCAGTACGGTTACGCTGGGGTTTTAGAAGTTCTCGTGCTTCATAGAACCAAACCGACTCTTATGTCCCAATCAATTGGGGATATCAGAAATTCATATAAAAGGCAAAAACATTATTCCTATGGAATTAAGAAAATCATATGAAGAAACAAATCCAAAATCCGCATAAAAGTATACATGAATTATACATCATGAAAATTTGTGGGTCGTGCTATAAAAATTAGATTTTGACCTTTAAATGTGTCTTTAGCATGTTTGATGAGTGCCACAAGCGTGTCCTAGAGTAACCACAATGTGTTTGAGCAAAAGAAAAATAATGCTACTAAACAAAATAGGACAAGTATTTAGGCTTGCTCAACACATGTCTAGAGAGTGTCGTGTCCGTGATTGACACGGATACATTGGGCCGGTATTGGTGCCCGTGCTTCTTAGCACTCCAGTGGTATTCTAGTACCATTTCCAATCTCACCGAAGGTCTTTTTTGTCACTGATGAAGAGAAGTTGTTGCTAAAGGCATTACTAGGGTCATGTTTCTAAGACTTTAAACCCCATAAATTGCTTATCGATACTAGTGTGTATCGATACAGCATATGTCTCCCCTGAAACAAACAGTTAAAGAACCTCAGCTAGTATCTGACTATCTGTTTGTAACAGCGCAAAACCATAAACTAGTAAGATGAGTTATAGAACTCACATGGAAAAGAATAATCAAAAGATAGCACCAAGTTGATAAATGATGAAGGACATGATGTAGCTACTTGCATAGAACCAAATGTTTTTCCCCAAAACAACCACCTAAGTTCCTGTTCTAATCCGGCAAAAATATCTAGGAATCTATTATCATAAAAAGGGAAATAACTACTCAAACAAGGATGATAAAAGTGAAACCTCAGAAAAGGAAAATTCACCTTCGCGAAAAAGGAAGTCTTAGGAAAAGTGCCGACATTGTGTTCGCAAGATCAGGCATAATAAACTGATAAAGAATCAACTGCAATATCGCAAACCATAGATTTTTTGTAATCCCTTCAGCCGAATGCCGCGCCACAGCATGCCCAACCTGTCAAATCAAACAAACAGCAAAACGGACTTAAACCACATCCCAAAAGAACCACCAAATGCTTAGTATAGTATCCACAGCTCATATAGACATGTAAAATCTAGGCAAGCGATCTTAAGACAAAGAAGTGATCTTTAATCTTAGGCTTTTACATCTTTCATTGTGGGTAACATATAAATGAGACTTTATAACTATGCGAAACCCTCGTTCACAAAAATATACCTCATGCCCAATAATGGTAGCAATCTCAGAATCACTTTTGAAATGCTCCAACAACCCAGTGAAAACAACAATCTTCCCACCAGGCAAACAAAACGCATTCACAACAGGCTCATTCACCACCAAAACCTCCCAATTCAACCCTTCCAAATGTGCAACAGCTGACTGCAACCCACTCTCCTTCCCCCTCTTCCTACTTTCCTCAACCAACTTATCATCAAGAATCTCATCATCCCTACTCCATTTCCCCTCAACACTCTCACTCAACGCCATTATAGTCTCCTTCCCCCCCCACCACCGCTTATTTCGGCCCTCCGCCCCGTACCCCAAATCCCTCCACACGTTCTCCTCCTGACTCAACCCTCTCTTCAAGGCCTCGATTATGTCTTTCGCAATCAACCTGACCCGAATGCTATCCGGGTGGATAGCGGGTAGGATTTTCCCTTTAAAAGACGCCTTCATTTGCTGAAACTGGGATTCTCCTAGCTGTCTCTCTAGGGTTTTGGATAAAAGAATAAAGTGCTTTCGTTTCGTATAGGGTACCGTCTCTAGGTTACCATAATAGATAGTGATGAAAGCTCCTGAGGACACCAAACCCACGATCAGAACGGTTCTAGGGTTTTGGAACCAGCGGCGTGGCCCCCGTGAGCGGAAGTGCTGGACTTGGTTTCGATCGACATAGTAGGAGAAATGTCTTCTGGCGCCAATTACGAAGGGATTGCATGGGTTTTGTTTTGGGAGAAATTGGAAAGCTAGGGTTTTGGAAATGGACTTTGGTGAATTGGAGTGGTTGGGTTTTGGAATGGGGTTTTTTCGGGTTAGGATTGGGGTTTTGGGTAGGGGTTTTGAAGTGAAGAAGGTGTGGATCGAATTGAAGGCGAATTTCGATCGCCTGTACCAGCCCATGAGATTGATGAGGAGAGCTAATTGAACGGAGAAATGGTCGAGGAGTGGAAGTAGGAGGAGGAGGAGGATTCAGGTGAGAGAATTGTAGAGGGAGTGGAAATGGTGGTGATCAGCGGGTTTTTTCAATCTGCTTTTTTGAATCTGGTTTGCTATAGAGGTGTCTGGAATTTGGTGGAAGTTGGAGGTGTCTGTCCCCGTGGGGTTTTTTACCGAAAAAGTTTAATAATAATAATAATAACTAATTTTGGTCTATATCTCTATGAACATTTTTAATTTTGGTATGCATTTTTATTCTTTTTTTTTATTTCTTTCGTCGATGCAAAAATTATGATTGTAAAAATTGACGAGAATCTTATTACAACTAAAAGAAAACAATGAAAGAGACCATGTCAATAAGTTTTTTAGTCATTCTAAACCCACCCTGATTTCAGTGGTTTGTATAAAACCTTGAATATGAAACAGGAAAATAGAATTTGATATAAATTCTTGGGAAAAGCTTTACTATTTAAAATACAAAAATTATTCATGTAAATCTAAGCCTAGCTCTTCTTGGGGGGACAAAAACAAACCCTTTCTTTTCAGAAATGATTTGAGAAATTTGTCGAGTAAGAAGGGGTTGGGGTTTAGAGAAAGTACCGTCGATCCTCGTATTGTAGAGGAGTATTGTAGATTGTGGTGAATTTAGGAGGTGTAATTAAATCAAAATGGTAAGATGGACCAAAACTAGTTAATAACAGGCACAATTACAAGTCTTTATGCTGCTATATTTTGGAGGTCCATGAGAAAGGGTCGATTTTCCGGTGCAATATATTGAGAGCAAATGGCTCTCACGAAATGGAAACTATACACCCAAGAAAACAGCATATAAAATCAGTCTATTGATAAATTTGAATTCGGTACATTTATGTCGCATAAATAAGAGTACATTCTGCTCTGAAATCGTTTCCTGATTTGCAAAACTTTAAGTGGAGAGGCCGGCCAAAAACCCCTCCAAAAAATTAACAATGATAGACATAAATAATAGTGGCTACATTCCAAGCTTTTCTATTGTATTGTTGTCACAAAAACTCTTCGCCGCAACAGGCAACCAAATGCTGCTTCAGTTAGCTGAATGTTTTGTGAAAATCGCAGCTGCTCACCATTTGTTGTTGCTGCGACCCCTCCCTCCACCGAAGCCTCTGGAAAATCCACCACTTCTTCGGTCAGAGAAACCACCACCTCTTCCTCCAGAAAACCTACCACCACCGCCACCTCTCCTATCACCAAAACCACCACTGCCAAATCTTCCTCCTCTTGCTTCTCTCTCTTGCAATTGAGGTAACTCTTTCACCACCTCTAAACTCACACCACCTGCATTTTTCTGACCTGTTTGCAGAACACAGCACGTACAAAGCAAGAAGCAGACAGAATACAGTCAAATGAATGAATGGAAGTACATTACTACCACTATTTTAGACATCTATTTATACAAGCAACTACTAAAGAACACCCAACGGGGAAAAAAACATTTATGATGGAGTTAGCATACGGAATATGCAACCAAATGTTCTGGAAATAAAGATGCTAAACTGGACCACATTTGCTGCCAAAAAGATTTTTGTATGAAGTTCAATCCCCTTTTAACATGCAAAACTTACCAGCAAGAAATGTGTCCAACTCTTCAGCAGGCACATCAAATACTGCTCCATTTCCATCAGCTGTTAAAGCCATACCCTTGACCAGCTCCTCTTTCCCCTCGGGTAGAAACCTCTTCAAGATACTATAAGCAAAGCTGAAATGCCATGAGGAGAAAAAAGGTTAGGCGTGCCTGAGGAAACCTCTACCATCGATGAAATGCACAACGGACATATAAGTAATATTGGACATCCTAAACAAAAGTCAAGGAAAAGCACAGTTGTTCTTTCTCATCATACACCACATACGAACTTTAATTACAAAGCAGAAAACACAATAAGTGGTTTAAAGATATTAAGCTCATAAGCTGATAAAGGACTAACGATGGTGTGTAGATAGGTTTTCCAGCCTCAAGAAGTACGGTGACATGGTTCTCCATGGATGTTAAAAGTGATCTACTCTTAATCTCTGTATAACCCTGCACAGTACAATGTTTAACCTCAATCTTCCCCAAACATTTCAATTATATAATGAGAATAAGATGTAAAAACAGAAAAAATCAATAACCAGAATAACTCACAGCAGTCCAGGCAAGTGCTTTTGCAAGCAGTTCCACCGGAGATAGACCAGAGGCATTCAGTAGCTCCTCGGCAGCAGATTTGAAGACGGGAATGACACTACAGTTTGTAGGCACATAAATCAATACATGGGGTAGCAGCACTATTATATTCCATCAAAATAAAAATTAACCCAGCAGCATTATTATTATGTAAAGGCAACTTACCCATCTGTTACTCGGGTGATTGTTTCTGCTGCTTCTGAGCCAGCAGCCTTCGCAACATCAGCTGGCTGAGGAGCAGATATGTGCTCAAACTTAACACCAGATTCTCTTTCTATCTTAGAAAAATTTGAACGTCTCGGATCATAAAGCATCACAGCGACACCAGTATTTCCTGGATATTAAACAGCACTTGAGTAAATCACCAAAGTCAATCATTCTCAACAATTAAGCATTCTAATCCAACTAAAATTGCAAATAACCAAAAAACATAAAAGAGCCAAGGTTTAGCAATTTTTACCGGCTCTCCCAGTCCGTCCAGATCGATGAATATATGCTTCTACATCACGTGGAGGCTCGCACTAAAGCATATAGCTACTATCAGTATCCTAACAAGATACTTGTACTGAAACCAGAATCTGTTGTTCCATTAATTCGCAAACAAACCTGGATGATTAACTGAACGTCGTTGATGTCCAATCCCCTTGCCGCCACATTCGTAGCCACTAATGTCATGAACTTTCCTGATCTGAAGCCAGAAAGAGTAACCTGGGATCACCAGATCACAGTATTAAAACAGGACAGGAAAACATTAATAAAATGAAAAGGACAGGATTTGTGTTGATTCAGATCATTGCTATGTTTTTGCACCTCAGAAAGACAATAGCAACGAATTTCGCAACAAAAATCAATTATGGAGACCCGAGTTTCACATTAACATATACCCGAGCAATCGAGTACCATAAACAACTTCAATCCCTCAATAGATGAAAATCTGCTTAATCAACATGTATGCGTCCCAATAAAAATAATAATTATTATTATGTCCTTTAACCACTACCCCAAAGAAGTAAATATGATTTTGATTAAGCAAAACCCTAGTCTAAAAAATTTTGGCTCAAAGAAGAAACATGTTACAACCACCACCCCTAAGAAGAAAACAGTACAGTGACAAGACCGGTTTAGTTAACACATCTAACATAGGGAGTGACAAAAGACAGGTAGCAAGGCAACACAATCGTCCTTCCAGTGGATATGGTCACCACAAAAATAAGCATATCCTAAAAACTATCAGGGAATTCCACATACAAGCTTAAAAACTGCAACAGTGTCTGTTGAATATACGAAAGTGAATTGCTTGGCATACCTCCCTCTGAGCTTGCTGTATATCCCCATGCAAAGGACGTGCTCCAGGCAACACGCCAGCAAGTTCAGAAGCAGAATCTTTTGTCTCAGTGAAAATGATAGTACGCCCGCCACTGCACCAATATACCAGAGAGAAAATAGATCAAGATGATTAATCACAAATTTGAAGGGAATGGCCTAAAATCATAACCGGAAGTTGTTGGGCACCATATATAACCAACCTGCTATAGCAGCGAATAATGTCAGGAATAAGTTGAGATCTGGCAGAACTGGAGCAGGGAATAATTATATGCCTCACACTGGTACTAGCCTTCATTTTTTCATTACCAACAAGATCAACAGTTTTTTTATTGGGCTTGAGAAACCTAGCAGCAATCTGCAAACACAGATTTCAGTCAGATAAAAGGAAGGAAAGAAGGAAGAAGAAAGAAACAGTTTGAAATCATAAATCATTAGCATACAAATAAAAGTCAAGTTAAGAAATATTCTGAAAGAAACTAACATTTTTAACCCAGGTTGGTAAAGTGGCACTGAAGAGAAGTGTCTGAACTTTGCTCACATCCTCCACCTTACCTACAAATTTTTGACAAGTGAGGTGTTAGCAACGCTGTGTGAAGTGCACACATAATCCAAGTTCCAAGAGAACAATTACCGCTTTTGCCTACTCTTTAGTCAAACAAGGATAGCATTCTTCAAAGAGACAGCACACAGTTCCTCAATAAAATTGTCACATATACAAAAATAATGTATATATTCCACTAATGGACCCTATGGTAGCTTCAAGATGGTTAATAAAATATCAACCTATTATCAACCCATGGTACTTGTGTACGATGAACTACATACCAAGAATAAGCTCAACATCTTCAACAAAACCCATCCTTAGCATTTCATCAGCTTCATCAAGGACGCGGAATTTTAATGAGCTCAGATCAATATTCCCCCTCTCTATGTGATCCTACAAAAAGATTTACATGGAAACCAAATCAAGAAAGATAGTATCATCACATGCAAAGAATTTAAAATTCTTGAGACCAAAGAAGCACAACTAGGGCGTATATTGTACACTCATAAGGGTACCTTAATTCGCCAGGTGTCCCCACCGACTATATCAACCCCTCTTTTCAATTTAATCTGTTGAGTTTGGTAAGGAGCTCCGCCATACAAACAACATGAAGTCAGTCCCAAGGCCCCACCATATACTTCAAAGTCCGCAAACACCTGTAGTAAAAACAAATGAAAACAATAAATTAAAAAATAGAGAATTTGGGAGGAGAGAAAGCGTGTTTGTGTATATAACACAAGGGTTGCTGCTAATACCTGTTTGGCCAACTCCCTAGTAGGTAAAAGTACAAGAACACTTGGTGCCTTTCCATATCCAGTTTTTCTTGCTGCTTTTGTAGGTCCATTTGTTAAAGATTCCAATAGTGGCAACACAAAGGCTAGTGTTTTACCCTGTATGGTGCCAACACAGTCGTTATATTTCAGTCAACAAGAAATGAAAATGGCAACCCCCAAACAGAACTGTGAAGTGAATGACAGAATCAACTTATTCAATCAACATGAGTTCCTTCACAGCAGAGTAAAATAAACTAAAATGTTTTGATGTCGAGAGAGCTAAAATGTAACAAGCATCATTAGACCCAACACAAGCAAGTGCACTAGCTTGCATCCTCCTTCCAATAAGTAAGACTAGCCTCTCTTGATTAAGTTAATTACCACAAAACAGAACAAGAAAAAACCAAGCGCTTCCCTTGCAATCAAACAAACAAACAATAATAGAACCCATCTAGTCCCCAATCATTGGGGACATGGGTAGGGGATGATTGGAGACAAACCTAACCTTTGACAATATGCACAAAGTGGCTACTCTCAGAATATCACTACCCCTCCTAAAACTCCAAGAACCGAGGAGCTACAAGGACACTTTGCTGCAGAACAATGCCCCAAAATCAAGGCAAAATGCATCATGAACTATAAGACCTTGCAGTCCAACAAACCAGCAAAAAAACAGCACTCTACAGGACTATTAAACCTCATAGAGGCCCGCACTACACCTCGACACTCAACCCATCCATTACAAGAGAAAATCACACTATTTATGTCTGAAGCACCTATTAGACGTGCCACAAGCTTCACCCAGATCCTTATTCCCAGCTGAGGGGGCAAACTATCTCAAATACACCAGACATGATCTCCAATCTACCTCAATTATCCATATAACCCCAGGGCAAAAAATCTTGAGTTTCCTTACCCCTAAATATTATAGACTGCTAAGACATACCTTTTAGTTTTCTCAATAAAGTTATAAAGTAAAACAGAAGCTCTGAAGTACGGGTGATAAACAAGCCGAACGAGCCAAGCATGTGGTTGATCAAGCTTGGTTTGAAAACTTAACAAGCTTCAAAGATATGTTTGAGCTTAGCTTGTTTATGAGATAACCCGGGCTCAAACAAGATTTAAGCAAGCCAAACACAAGCCAATCTCAAGTAGCTTGAATTTTTTATACTTCATAAGCCGAACGAGGCGAGTAATAGTTCGTTCAAGCTTAACAAGCTTCAAAAAATGTTCAACCATGGTTTGTTTATGAAACAAACTGATTTTGAACAAGCGTTTAACAAATGAACACGAGCTTGAACTCAAGTAGCTTGGTTCAATTAGCAGCCCTACTCCGAAGACATACTTCTACAGTTCTACCAGAGAACATCTAATGCATTACAGAAGAACTCAGAAGAGGTTACTTCATAAATACAAATGGTGAAGCAAGACCACATTTCCGCTCATTCTACGGTACTCAAAAACAGGACTGACCAAAAAGCATCATCAATCCAAAAGCATGGCAGTCAATTTGAAAGCCAACTTTGCACCAAAAGCGAAGCCTGTGTTTGCATGTCCTCAATAGCAGGACAAAGGTAATAAAGCCTCTGTGCTTGCATAGGTACATAATGATTGTCAAGCGCCTCAAGAGCAAGCATTCACTTTGTTTTACTAATTACTAGGGACAGGAGTGATAAAAGCATCATCATTGGTACATCAAGCAATGGAGACCGGTACGACATCAAAAAAAAAATCTTCAGTCTACCAAAAAAAAGCAATTGACACCCAATAAGATCGTTATTTGGAAGAAAAATCAGAAAAATTATAATCCATCAGTAAAGACATAATCAATGTGTATTTGTACTATGGAAGCAATAACCAACGCGAGATTTTGACTACTTGTTAGCACACATCATTGATGGGGGTCCAAAATAGTTATTGTGAAGCCTAAATTGGCCAACAGTTATGTTGCAATAGAACACATGGAATGCCAATAGTCAAATGATTCATTTAGTTAATTTTCTTATAGATGAAGGCATGAAGCTATCTCATGCAAATCCAGCTCACTGATTTCTGGGGCAAATATCTAGTCCAAATATCAAGTGCACACAAGCAAGGTCAACTTCCAACCCAGAAACGATCGTGCATATTGATTCCCAGTTACATTCCACCAAACAAGCAAAATAAGCATTTACTCAAAAAAGTTTCAAATGACGGCAGATCCCAACATAGAACACAAAAACTTGATGCAATGAATAAACGAAGCAGTATATGTATTTAGAGCATCTCTAGAACTTGCCCAATTTTTTGACTCAGAACCAAATTTTAGATAGAACCCCATAATAGTCAACCCAGTTCTTGGCTCAAACATATATCAAATGAAGTTTCACTCAAATTTTTTACTCAAATGAAAGGAAACTCAAATTTTACATTGTCATTTCCTTCCTCTCAGATATACAACTTCCCATTAAGGAACCCTCTAGTCACTTCTATGCCTAAATTTAGATTGCCCAATAAAAGTGTTCCATAAAAAGCTTTTACTCAAATTAGGAAAGGAGAAACTCTAATTAGCTCCATACTCCCATATGACAGAGCACCGTTATCCTAATTCCGAAAACAATAAACTGATCACAATATAAGCATTAGAGCGAATTATCAACACGAGCTATAAGTACCTGACCGGTGCGCGCCCGACCCACGATATCCGACCCATCAAGTACGATATCAAAAGTCATAGCTTGTATAGGGAACAACGCTTCAATCCCCTTCGACTTCAACATCTCCCTCAACGGCGCCGATATCCTAAACTTCGACACCGCATTCGGATTCTCCTCCGCTCCCTCGTCCTCCACGTCATCATCATCAGCTTCCACTGTCAACTTCACCTTCTTCTTCTTACTCAAATTCAAATTCACCGGCTCGATTATTTCCGAGCTCGTTTCACTCCTTTCCTCCTCGTTTTCCTCGTCAACCTCAGCCGCCTTCCGCTTCTTATCTTTCTTCTTGGTGAATTCTTCCGAATCAGAATCAGAAACCTTCGATTTCTTCACTTTCTTCTCCTTCTTTGTCTTTTTAACGGTCGAGGAATCAAATTCTAGGGCTTCGACGTTCGCGTCGGCCTTCTTCTTCTTCTTCTTGTCTTTGGGGGTCTGGGAGGGTGTAGGTGAGGATACAGCGAGAGAAGGCATGACTATGTTGGTTTGAATGTATGTATGTAAGTATACGTAGAAAGAGAGATAGAGAAATGTGGAAGGCGAGGAGAGAGAGAGAGAGGCTCCTGCTACAGAAGATGTCTGCCGTGAATTGCAGTAGCAAGGAGTGAAAGAGAAGGAGAGAGGTTTTAGGGTTGGCGTTTTATGGTTTGAGGGTGGAGCGATTTGAGGCCGTCGGATGGTCAAACCCTATTTCAGTTTGCTGCTTACCCTTCGATTAGGAAAAATCATGTACTGTATTACTCGTAAGGCATTTCCAGAGAAGATACCAAAATTAGGGAAATGATTTCCTCCCGCCCCTCTTTTCCCACAAACACTCCATTTTTGTTTTTGTTTTTTTTATGGAGTATTATTTTTTGTCTTTATTGATTTAAAAGTATCAAGTTACCCTTTACATGAAAAAAAAACAACGACTCTTGACGCAAAGGCAATTTGATCATTTTAAAGTCAATAAAAACAAAAAGAGAGTGTTTGGAGATAAAATGGGGTGCGAAAATCATTTTCCCAAATTTGAAGCAAAATCAATTTCCCAAATTTGAAGCAAAATCAATTTTTTTGGAATGATTTTCACACTTTTTTTTTTGTTGTCTTGGAGAGCATTTTATTTTGTTGAGTTAGAGCATCTCCAACAGACTTAGCGTAATTCTCACCAAATTGGCTAAAAATGTGTCATACACTAATATAACTAACCAAAAAATATCATATCTATCAAACAGACTGACCATCTCACTCAAAAAAAAAAAACAAAAACAAAAAAGGCTCATACAGTCAGACCACCGACTACACACAGGCCACCATCACCGACCGTCCACCACCATCAATAAACATACCACCATCACTGCCACCAACCGCCATCACTAGCCCAAAACCAACCATAAATCCAGCCAAAATCAAAGCACACGCACAGACACACAGAGGCCCAGTTCTGCTATAAATCATAACCGCCTCTTGACATGGCTACAACCACAATTACCCGTATGCCCTCTGAGTTGCCCCACCATAAAATCCGACCAAAGTCGATCCTCTGCAGCCGACAAGCTTTGACGGCACCGTCGCGGCGAGGCAGAGGGGAGGGCTACAATGCCTCGCTGGGGCAAGCTAGCCAAAAAGCAAAACTAGAAAATGGCAAAGCCTTGGCGAGCCTATTGCGTGTTGATTTCTGGTGAAAACTTGCCAAGAAGATCTCACGGGAGCACATGGCAAGACCGTTGGAGATGGTCTTATACCATCTATTTACCCCAATTGATTGGCACTTAAATGCTCTGCTTGGTTTCGTTGGTTTTTATTACTCCCACTTACTGACAAATTTAAAGCTAACGTTCCTTTATTTTGCCTTCGTACAAATGGCATCAGTGCAGTCGATATTAAGAAAACTAAGCCATACATAGGAAAATACAAAATTTCATTGCATTTTTTGAACTCGGGGTTTTGCTTGTAATAAGCAGATTTTTTGAAGACTTAAGTGTGGCCGGCCGAAGAGATTCACTGCTGAGGAGGCTGTTGAATAAGGGCTCATCATCGATCGTGTAGCTCGGCGCAAGTCGTGGTATGCACCGCAGGAAAAGATGCTTGTTCAGATGGTGTGCTCAATATTAACTGATGTCATTTTTACAATTCAGAATGCTTTCCAAGTTGTTGCATACATTTCTTATAGGAGTATATGCCATCCAGTCAGTAGATGAGGTCCAATGGCTTCTCTTCACAAAAAAAAAAAAATCAAAATCAAAATCAAAATAGCTCCTCCAGTGAAGCATTCTTCTATAACCATATGTGGTTTTATTTTTTTTATCGCAAAAAGAAATATTATAGATGAAACTCGATAAGGGTACATCGAGAAAGGGGAGAAGACATCCAACTGAGATCGAATGAAATAAAACAAACAAAGCAAAATAATAAAAAAACAGCCAAAAAGAAACCCGAAGCCTCCAAACCAAAAACAGGCCACAAAAAGCCAAACAGCGCCGGCCCAAACAAACCATGTGGTTTTATTATTCAGGTCATCATTCATTGCTTCGTTTTAACATTCGCTGACCATAGTGTAGATGAATTGGTTCGATGGCCATATTGTAGATGAATTGCTTCATTTTAACCTTCGATGACCATATTATAGATGAATATCCAAGAGTTCGAATCATGGTTTGTATCAGTTGGAATTTCTCGCAGCAAGGTAGTTTTTTTTTTTTTTGGTATTGCCATGTTAATATAGTATTAGTTAAGTTGGATTTATACAAGGGGTATCGATGGTGTTCCATAAGCTCGAACCCTGAACCTCCCAGCTCCTAAGAACAGCTACACAACCAATTGAGCTAGAAGCTCTGGTCTAATGCGAGTTAATAGACAAGCCAAAAGTTCAGAATCTGTTTCTCACCAACGTTAGTTGACACCAGTGTTTGAAGTGGATTGAATTATGAAAGTTACCATGGATAAAACTACTAATACATAAGAATTATTCTGAAGGACAACAATGGCAGAAGAAGGATCTGTCTAATGCTAACTAATTAAACTGCAAAACAAAGAAAAAAGACAAACCCTATCGGAACTCAGAAAAAATATATTTACAGACAAAAAACAAGGAGAAGGGACGGAATGTCAATTAGGGTTTCATCACCTATTTGTTCACTTGTCAATAACAAACCTCAATCTGCATAATCCACTGAGGCTCACTCTCTACCCGGGAAGAGTTACGTTGATATCAGTAGGCTTATTCCTGGATTCTGGAGGCAATGAAGACCAGTTATCTCCGCGAAAAGAAGAGGAGAAATTTGTTTTCTGGGTAGCTGAAGTTGGTGGTCCACCATATGTCTCTTCCATCGCTGCGCTAGAAATGGGGATGGCTGCTGTTGGTGTGGCAGTTGTCGCAAATTCTGTTTTCTGTTTCCTGGACTGTTCATGCTGGTTCCCAGCCAGAAAACTTCCTATAACATTCTGTGTTACAAAGCGAAGCAGTATGACTATAACGATCCGTATCAAATATTGGATTTGTCATTGTTTTCAAAACTGAAAAAACTATAACAATTTTCAACCAAAGAGGATCATTTTCCACCGACGCATGCATTTTCCAAGAGGGAGTTGTAGATTACCAAAAGAATCTAGTCTGCAATAAGCAATAACAAAAGAAAAAGAGAGGAAGAGAAATCATACCTGCACAGGACTAGCGGCTACTTACAAACCGGCGACTCCACCACCCACAACTTGTTCATGTGGGCTCGTTAAAGAAACGCTCATGCCTCCAGATTTGTTCCTCATTTCTCCAGTCTCTGTTGGCATAAACGACCCGGTCAAAGAGATTATCTCAAAACCAACCCTGAATTAACACAGAAAGAGATGGCATTAAAGTCTATGAAAAGTAATGAAAGTAACAAAGAGCGGCAGGAATTAATAGTAGAACCCTTTAGAAAAGTTCAACTAATGAGATAAATTACTAAGACGAATTGAATGGAAATCTCAAATTGCAGATGATTCAAATTGAAATTGGAATAAAAGAATCTGGAGTAAGGAATAAGGCTTGCGATATGATGATTGGAAACATGAACCTTGCTAAATTTTGGACCTCGGGTTACAAAAGATTGCTAAATCCACACCAAGGTTGCCAATATATATGACCTCTTATAAACTAATATTGCAGCTTATATTAGTCAGTTCACAAAATGAGGTTGTGAACATTTGGTTTTTTGATATATGTGTTAGTTTTGTTGGCATTTTTCGGGTTATGTCAAGCTTTTCGGAGTCTATAATTTTGTTATTGGGGGTCTGGGAGTTAGAGTGTTTAGGGTTGAGTTTAGATGCTCCATTCGAGAATCTCAAGCTTCATGATCAAGCCAAAGCCAAGACAAGTGTTTTGAAGCTCAATCCGTTAAGGTATATCCATGCATATCATTTGTGCATTTAGGCCATTCAAAATAACATGCTTTAATGTGCATTATGTTGGCTTATTAATGCTTTATTCGGATCTTGCATTCCAAATGAGTTAGACATTAGGATTTAGCTTTGAGCTTGTTGCGTCTACAGGGTTGTGGCTTTGACTGTTGAGATTGTGCCAAGTGTTTAAATCCTGACGGTGCGTCTACGCGCATCTACACGGGTCTGTCAAACTCTTTAAATGGCCACATGTCATGTTTTGAGCGGCTATCTTGGGGAGCACGAAAATTGGCACTATGAAAGCTTTATTTCTTTCATTTTCACACGCCCACTTGAGAGAAAATTAGCCCTTTTTAGAGAAAGAAAGTCTCATCTCTTCTCCATCCCTTCTCTCTTTTGTGAACTTGATGTTTTTGATGATTTAAGATTGCTCTTCTCATCTTTCTTCAATCTAGAGTCTTCCTCTTCATGTATCTACCCTAGGTTGATTTTAGTTTTCAAAAATTTTCAAAAAAATCAAATCTTTTTCATACATCATGTTGTGTTGCCTTGTTTCCCTATTTATGTATGAGTTTCTTTCCTATTATATCACATGAACATCAATCAATAATAGAAAACAAACTCAAATTCTGAGTTAACCTTGAATTATTCAATTTTACAATATATCTTTATCGTGTAAGTGCATAGATACATTTTTTAAAGAAATTTTTTGAATTTGGACCAAATCGTATGCTCAGCTCATGGTAGAAAAACCATTGTGCCAAAAATAAAATAAAATATAGTACAAGTATTATATTCAGGGAAATTGAAGTATACAGTGAGCCAATAATTATGTGATTTAAATGTTAATTCACCTGTTCCATTTGTCATTTTAGAACTATGATTCTCATGCATTGGATCTCAACATTCTTCCTGCAAAAAAGTTGTGCGTACGCACGTCCATGTACGTATAGTACACGAATGGTACATCTTAACTGTCCAAAAGTATTTTTGACGGTTTGGATTTGTCTTTGCCCTTATACTAGTAATAGTTAACTCTTACCGGTAAAAGAGTATTTAAAATCCAAACCATTGGTTTGTTGAAATGAACGATTAATATTTGTTCGTGTATATTGTGTACACGTACGTCCATACGCATAGCCGGACTATTCTTCCTGCGCCAGCAGCTAGAAATCATCAATGTATCACTCTTGTAGATTTTGGAACACAACCTCCATGTAGATTATCGCAACTGTAAGCAACAAAAACAGAGTATAATAATAACATCGAATACGTGTGGGTCCAATATGCATGTTTTTTGGGGGGAAATAATTCTATAGTTGGGCACCGTCACATGCCTTCAACACCATTTTTTACTACACATTTCTATGAGAACTAGAACTAAGGGGTCTTTGGGTAAAAAAACCATTTTTTTTTTGTTGTTCAATTTTTTTTTAATTTGTTAGCTCTATGTCGTTTTTTTTATGATTTTTTGGTTTGTCTTTAAGAGAGGAATCTAAAAAATATAAAATTACTAACCAAACTTAAAGTTTTGTGAATAAAGACCAAAAAAAATCCAAAAAACCAAAATTTTGGATTATTTTTCGTCTTCATTCACAAAACTTTAAGTTTGGTTAATAATTTTATATTATTTAGGTTTCTCTCGACGAGAAAAACCAATAAACCACAAAAAAATAGATGCAAAACTAACAAATTCAACCAAAAAAAAAAATGAACAAGGACCAAAAAAAAAAGGTTTTTTTTATCCGAAAAGAAGTACTCCAGGATAACCTCAATAATTAGTATTACTTTTTGTGAGTGACAACTGACAAGCCTATTTGTTTAACACGATAAATGTGCTAATGGGCTCAAGCCCAGGTGATACTTCCTTGACCTTTTACTTGGGAGGTCTTGAGTTTAAATCTTTCTATAAACGGGCAGTGTTGCGGTGTTGATTTATACCAAATTCCTAGGGAATGCAAAATGTTAAACATGAACAGACAGAAAGAGAAAGCAAAAACACTAGCTCAACTCTCAGTTAAAGAGGCACAAAGCAGAATCTGCCAACCCTTACTCAACTTTGCTTCTATATTTTATTTCCTCGCAACCTCTCTCAAAGTGACGAATAAAGCAAGACAGTGTGACATGCATGGGATGATCAAAAGAAAAAGAAAAAGAAAAAAACCCACTAATAAGTAATAACAAGCCAATGCCAATAGAAATAGTATACTATGGACTCCTTTGGCTAAAAAAACCAAACTGGTTTTTTCGTTTGTACTTATTCAATTTTTTTTTGAATTTGTTAGTTTAACGTCGATTTTTTGTGGTTTATTGGCTTATCTGGACGAAAGGAATCTAAAAAGTATAAAATTATTAGGCAAACTTAAAGTTTTGAGAATAAAGACCAAAAAAATTTGACAACCGGTTTTTTAGATTATTTTTTGTCTTTATTCACAGAACTTTAAATTTGGTTAATAATTTTATACTTTTTAGATTCCTCTTGTCGAGACGAACCAATCACAAAAAATCGACCGAAAACTAACAAATGCAAAAATAAAAAATAAAAAAATTGAATAAGGACAAAACAAAAAACCATTTTGGTTTTTTACGCAAAGGATCTCTACGTATAAAACAGGCAATCATTTCTACACTCTTGAGGTAACATTCTCAAGCGCACTCTCTTGGATAGCGCGTCGCTGCCTAGAACCCCCAAGCCTAAAAAAACATCACCTCTCTCCTTTTTCTCTTTTATCTCTGTCATTTGCATTGGAGAGAGGGCGACTGGACTTGACGCAAATAGCCCCAAACCAACGGACAAGATAGAGACTAACGGGACGTTTGGCTGGTGGATTTGATTTAGGGTGGATTTGTAATGAAGACAGATTTGAGGGTGGATTTGTATAGAGTGTGGGTCCACCTCTTAAGAAGGGTGGATTTGTAATGAGGTGTTTGGATGGTATTTTGAGAAGAGAGATTTGAAGGGTGGATATGATAGGATAAGAGAAAAAAAAGACGCAATTGCCCATGTTATTAATTTAATATTAAAAATCGATTAATGTAATTAAAATTACAATAAATACATAATAATTAAATTAAATACATAAAAATAAATAAACAATATTATAATTGAAAATAAAATAATTTCCGAGGGAAAAATTTTAATTAATTGTGAAGGCAAAAAAATGTACTTCTCCAATGCTTTAGTGCTTGACCGACCGAGTGACTAAAGATAAAGACGCGTCCCAAGCGCGGGACTCTCGACCAGTGTAGCACAATATCCGGAAGTACCGGAGTCGAACCACAGAGACGAATGAACGGTGTTTGACTCAGAAGTGCTAAAGTCTAGTTTAAACTGGCTCTTAGGTAGCCACCCCTTGCCTAATGGTTTGTGTTTACTAACTAATGGATATAATTAAATTGACTATGAACTTAAAAGGAGAGTATAACTGCGGGAACTCCAGCGTCCGCAATCAGGCACAACCAAGATTCACTCGAGGTCACAATTCCTTTGAAAATTTGATTTTAGAATAGAAAAAGTTCCCTAACAAATGCACACCACCTGTCACTGGTTTCAATGTGCAGTCGAGAGGAAGGCTCCGGATTTCTTCGTCCCGCTTACAAGGACTCCAGTAATGCCCGGGATTTGTTCGTTAGAAAAAGTTTCGTACCCCAAAATTGCTTAATCATTATCTTCCATCAAGCCAGGAGTGAATCATTAAGTAGTCTGGCCACTAGGCGCCTTCACCCCGCGACCACACTCTACGCGACTACTCACTCATGATTCTAATGATCACTACAAAAATAATATAAACCCTAGATCTAGACATGCTCAAATAATTAAAATAAAAGCAAGAAACAATACCACAGATTCGCAGAAGAATAACTGATTCGATTATTGAAAGAAGAACGCCAATCCAACGCTGGAATAATCTGAAGAATTCGTATGATACTTGAATCTGAACTTAAAACCTAAGAACAACAGCCAAAAGTTAATGAAAAAAGTAAAACTTAAGAATGTGTAACTTTAATCTCGACCCTTAAAAGGGATATTTATATGAAAACAAACAAAAGTCTGAAAATATCCCATGCGAAGATCAAAACGATGCCGCTCCATCGCCGAGTAAAGCCCTTGGTATCGCTACCAGTGTTTTAGTGTAGCGCTTCCGACCAATTAACTCCGCTGGCCCGGTTGACTTGACTGTTGACCACTAACCCTTAGGTAGCGCTACACGACTTTAGGTCCTTCTGTTCATATTTTGGACTTTGATGTGCCACTTTTGAGCACTCCATCAAATTGGGGTAGTGCTCCCGATGAGTTTTGACCACTTTCGCGCAAAATCAACTTCAACACTTAGTCTCTTCAGCCTTCCCACTCTCGATTCTCGTGCATGTCCCTCCAACAACTCCAATTAGCACCAAAACACCTTGTTTTCCTGCAAATTAAGCACAAACACCAAATCCAACCACGTGAACACATTAAATGAAAAATGAGGATTAAATACACGAAAACTGCGCTAACTCTATCCTAATTAGGCACTTAAGTGCATAAATTTCACACGCCTATCATTTACCCATGGTTAATGCTTGACCCATGGTTCTATCCCATGCTTTACCCATGGTTAATGTATTTCTCCAAGAAAAATGAAACCCACTCAACAGTTTCACCCCAATTCCTAAACTACTCTCTCTCTCTCTCTCTCTCTCTCTCTCTCTCTCTCTCTCTACTAGGGATGAAAAGTTCTCTACAGTCATCTGTGGCAAAATCAACTTCCTCTCTCCAACGAAATTAACTTCCTCTCTCTAGCAGATTTGTTCAACATTACACCATTTTGAAGAATTTTTACCTGGTTTTGTGTGATGTTGTAGAAGAATCCATAAGTTTTAGGAGTTAATTTTTTGTTAATTCATTTAATTTTACTGATTATCTATATTTTTGTGTGTGTTTGTTGATTTATTAATTGAAAAATTATCAATGAAATTGGTTTTGTGGATTTAAACTTGCTGGTTTTGGGTTTTACTGTCGCTCTGGCAATTTTTTGGGTTTTCGATCATGATAACACAGACAATAGAGAGGGTGGATTTGGAGGGGTAGATTTGTACAAAATACACCTGGATTAGCTAACGACAGGGGTGAAGCCATTGTTAGCTAATCCACCCGCGAGTGGATTTGGAGTCCGAACAGTAAATTTGTCCGAGGGAGTCTGGGGGACGAAAATTTTACCCAAACACCAGATATGAGGTGGGCCCTGGATTTGTAATCCGACCGCTTCGCAAATCCAGCCGCAAATCCGCCAGCCAAACACGCCATAAGAGCATCTACAAGACCCTAGTCAAACAGGCTCTCTTGGCTAGAGTAGCCAGCCAAATCCTTTTTTTTATGCTCCAACAGGCTATGTACTTGCCACAACAATATGCCTTGGAGGCATTTCCCTCGCTACTAGTGGCGAGTCAAACAGGCTCTCTTCTCTCTCTCTCTCTCTCTCTCTCTCTCTCACTTCCCCATTGTTCATTTCTTTTTATTTTGTAAAACTTAAAACTTTTATTCATCACATCTGATATTGAAAAAATATATATATTTGAAACTTATTCGACAACATCTATCAAACAAGACCAATATTGAATATGAAATTATGTGTAAAATTTTTTTTTTTGGGTATAGGCTTTTTTTTTAATAATTATTATGAGCTCAAACCGAAATAAATTCATGAGCTCAAGTTCTATAAAAAAAAATACAAGTCCAAAGTTAGTCAAAATCACAAACTGAAACCAAAATTAATTTGGATGGAGAGCCAAATAGAGAGTAATGTTGGAATACATAGATGAAAAAGTGGATAGGCAAAATAGAAATGGTACTTTTTTTGTCCTTTTGGATAGGCAGAGTAGAGAGAAGTGTTAGAGATGCTCTAATAAAAGGATTCAAAGGAAAAATCATGAAAGTCTAACAAGGGAAGTTGTGTAATTGTAATTGTGAAAAACAACATGTACCGCAGGAAGAGGGAAATGGTCATCAAAACGCACAAAATGGGTCATGCTAACCAGTACAAAAAGTACACTTTAAAAGTACGCTCAAAGATGTACACTTTTGTAGATTCCACTTGTAGAAAAAGTACATTTTTCCAGGTCTTACTTATACAAAAAAAAATACACTTATACGTTAAAGTACACTTAAAATGTACTTTAAAGTACAAATGTACTTTTAAATTATACTTTTTTATACTCTTAGCGGGTTCACTATTGCACCCGTTAGCATTTCCCATATAAAATTGGGCAAACCAGTTCTTTTGGATACCGCTTATAATAAATATATATATATATATATATATATATATATATATATATATTGTCTACTTTTCTAATGAACAATGATAGGTACACACCCTCTCAACCATTCCCCACTATACTCTCTCTCACATGTGTGGCGGGGCTCACCTGGTGGGTCCAAGTGGACCCCACCACACATGTAAGAGAGGGTGTGGTGGAGAGTGGTTGAGAGAGTGTGTACCTATCATTTTTGTTTTCGAATTGACCACGAGCAACAACTCAAATACAATTAAACTTCAAAGAAATTGAGATTTTCTTGCCATGTGCAAGTGGCAACCTGGAAACAGAGGTCTTCCATGTATCATTGCCTCTTGACTCTTACAATGAACATAAAATATTCCAAACAGAAAGAATACATGTTGATACAAATTGTAAAACTGTGCTACACATATCCCCCGCTTCAAAACACTAGCGAAACTTTGAAAACCCATAATCATCATTCTTTAAATAAATAAATAAAAATGATACTGTCTAAGCTAACTTGCATATACCTGGATTAATCGCAGCAACAAAACGGAATTCTTTTCCTCAAATTACCACTTATACCCTCCCTCTTGCTCCTTGATCCTCCTCAACTCCCCATCAATGGCAACATCAATGCATCATTAATCCCCACGAAACCCTCACTAGGCTTTGCATACACAACACTGGGTATATAATCAATCACTTTCTCCATGTAGAATACCGCAAATGTAAGCAACAAAAACAATAAAATAAAATAAACAATGAATATGGCAGAGACTATAATATAATATGTATGTTTTCTGCCACGCATTTCTATGTGAACCGGAACTAAGTGGATGGACCCTGCAAAAATATGTGGGGAAAAAATATGTTAGGACACCACGCTGTGCTCTAGAACAACTGAATAATTACTATTTTTTTGTGAGTGACAAGCCCAGGGACGTTCCGGGAATACACCCTAATGGAGGCATCTTATTTATTATAATTGTGAAATTTTTTCTTAGTAGATAATCTTGCTAAATTAAGACATTCATTATGGGATACAATTTATAATGCATGTTTTTTATAAAATAAAAAATGAGCACACGATCTTAGCCAAATTTTTAAAGTATAATTTACCTTGACATTAACAAGTCTTTAGAATGATCGAGATTGTTTATTGATAACTTTTAAAAAAAATCCCCACGACGGTTAAAAATAAAGAAAATCAGAAGATATCTTCAAATAAACCAATAATTATAAATGAACCAGCCAACGGAAGTTGAAATACAAAATTAATTCTACATTTTTAATTTTGAGATGTATATGAATGTGTTGCTAAATATAGCATTATATTACATAATTAAGTTAAAAGTGTTTGTTTTATTTTATTTGTTTTTTAGTAGAGCTAGTGGGGCACGTGACCCCATGCCCCCGTTGTATCCATCCCTGAACAGGCTAATTTGTTTAACACGATGAATGCGATTGGGCTCAAACGCCGATAAAGATGTTTTGAGTTCAAATCTTGCTATAGACGAGGTAGTGTAGCGGAGATGATTTATACCCCACGTCTTACCTCAAAGGCTCAAATATAGAATAGTGTAAGTTCTTCTTTTGAAAGAAAAAAAGAGAAAAAAAAACCACGATAAATGCAAAATGTTAACATGAATAGACAGAAAAGCTGTGTTTGGATGACCAAAATCATGAGTAGGAATAAGAATGTGATTACTGGAAATCAAATTCCTAGGAATTTTTTTGGGTAGGAATAGGAATGTAATTACTGGGAATTTGATAGCTGGAGTAATTTCATTATGGTGTTTGGATTAATTGAGTAATCTTATATATGAAACAATTATTTTGGACATTTATTGAAGTCAACATTTTCTTTTCCTATTAAATGAACCAGGAATCTGAGATTCTCATGGGGTAAGGGAAGAATCAGATTCTCACTTAGTTTGGGAATGTGATTCCTAGTTGAATGTGTCATCAGGAATCACATTCCTGTTCCTGACTATACCAAACGCTGGAATAAAAAAAGCATGGAATCACATTCATATTCCTGTCTGTTCCAAACATTGGAATCATGAAAAGAAGACATCACATTCCCATTCCTCCTCAAGATTGTTGTCATCCAAAATGAGCCAAAGAGAAAGCAAATAGCCCCGATACACAATAGGAAAAAAAAGAAGAAGGAAACAAAACAAGAAAACAAATTGAACGGCAGAGATCAGGTCTGTGTACTATACGCGTAGTACACAGACCGGATCTTTGCCATTCAATTGCACAGTATATAGACCGGATCTCTACCGTTCAATTGCACAATATACAGACCGGATCTCTATCGTTCAATCTGTTTTCCTGTTCTGTTTCCTTTTTTTTTCCCCTGTTGCGTACGCTTTATGGAAAGCAAAACCACTAGCTCAACTCTCAGTTTAAAAGAGGCAGAAAGTAGAATCTGCCAACCTTTAAATCTTAATTCTGCTCAACAAAGGCGGCTCCATCCTTGGGTTTGAGTGATCACTTGAACACTCTCATGGAGAATTTTTGTTTAGAAATATAGGTAAAAATTTTACTTTTAGTTTAGTATACCTAGAGGTGGCAATATTGAACCCAACCCATGAACCCACCCAAATCCACCCATCTAAAACCCAACCCAACCTACCCATATTATATTGTGGGTTGATATGGGTTGAACTTATATCAACCCTTATTTACATGGGTTGGGTTGGGTTGAAAATGGATTCAAAATGGGTTGGAGTCAAAGAGAGAGAAAAAAAAAAAAAACCACGTTCTTCCCTTCCACGATATATCATGGAATCGTACAACTCTTGCGGGGGCATTATGGGCCGACTAATGCTAATTTCAAACCCTCAAACGCTAATTTCAATTTGGTGGACTCCCGTCCCACTGCCTATACATACATATACGTACAAATGTAGTACATGATAAAGATTCTCTCTCTCTCTCTCTCTCTCTCTCTCTCTCTCTCTCTCTCTCTCTAGTTTGAAAGGAATAAAAGATGGTCTTCCAGTGAGATTGGCATTCTTTGAGTATTATATGAAAAGAATAAGAAATCGCCGATATATTACCTATTTAATGCTTGGTGTTTTCGAAGCGTAGCCATTGTAATTCCTCACGTTAAACACGTTTCTAGAAAAAAAGATGCTCTGAGGTGCATGATGTGTGTTCAAGTTGTGGATGTAAACCGAACCAATTAATTGGCTTTTTACTACTGCGTATCGAAATTGATCAAAATAAACAACAAATTGAATAGAACTGTTGATAAACAGAAATTGAATAGGACCGATTAAATCGGCTTTTACTATCAAGTATCAAATCGATCAAAATCAAAGAACAAAATTGAATGTAATCTGTTGATAAAAAAAAAAAAAATTGAACAGAACCGCATTGTATTTAATAGGTTTGTTTCCGTTCAGTTTATTTGGGCTTTATATAATTGCTCCAATTCATTGCCATAAACAAACAAATTCAAAACCACCTTTGAATGTATACTCTGTAATCAGATGTTATTTAATAATATTCTCTCCATTTCTCCCAAAAAAATGATTCAAATATAACAGCACATACTATTTTTTTTTTTAAAAAAAATTAGGTTGGGTTGGGTTTGGCTTGGCCCATATTCAACCCACCCATATCGAACTCATTCACCTTCAACCCATATTCAACCCACCCACATTCAACTCATAACCCATGCTAACCCACACAAACCCAACCCAACCTACCCATTTGCCACCTCTAAGTATACCCATTATTGAACACCTTAATCACAAATATTTGAACATCCTACTAAAAAATATTTTATGTAAACAACCAACCAAAGTGTAAAGTCTTTCCATAGATGGTGAATGTACGCTCTAAAGCCTTTTTATATTTTATAGTATTACATGTGATATATATATATATATATATGGGGTTTTATTTGATCATTTATAGTATGAGATACACCAATCCTAGTATTCACAATAGAATCCTTAATATATCAGTTTAAAATAGGTAATTGGTATTCATTATTATTTTTTAAATTATTCATTATTTTTTTTTTTCTTAAATGACATTTTACACATAAAAATGTCACTAAGACAAAAAAAGGGTTTTTATAATAATTTAAGCAAGAAAATCACTCCACAAATAAAGTGCACACTCTTTACGACCAAAATTAGGAAAATCAAGAAAAAAGAGAGAGAGTATTTATTGGATTGGTATTGTACTATGACTTCTCTATGAGCAACAATCGGCTCTCTACATTTAAAAAAATGAATATTTGTGCAAATCTATTCGGCACACAAATTTCTACAATAAATATTAGTGTATTTATCCCCTGATTTAATTTTAGTTGACTCAATAACATAAAATTTGCCAAGAAAATTTGTGACATCTTAAATATTTTCATATCATTTGGCCACATTATTCACACTAACATATAAAAAACTTGTATGTATATATATCGGTTAGTAGAGCAAGTAGAGTTAAGATACATATTGAACATGCTGTTCAAAATTTCTAGAGTCGCCGCTCCTGTTCAACCTTACTTATACTTTAAGCACCACAGTATGACAGTACATGCATGGGATGATCAAAAGAAAAGACAAAAAAGAATACCACGATAACAGCTAACAAGCCAATGCCAATAGAAATGGTAGTATGCTATATATATAGAAGCCAATCATTTCTAATATCTCCCGTGTAGCGCGTCCGCCACCTAGAATTCCTAAGGCCTCGTTGGGTAAATAAAATACTGATTTTTGGTTTTTTTATTTTTTTATTTTGTCTTTATTTAAAAAAATATTGTATTTTTTAGTGCAAAATTAGCGAATACAAAAAAAATAAATTAAATAAACAAATAAAAAAAACCAAAAAATCAAAAACCGATATTTTAGTCAAAGGATGTCTTAATCTCTGTTTTTCTCTTTCATCTCTGCCATTTGCATGGGAGAGAGGGCGACTGGAATTGATGCAAACAAGCGGACAAAATAGAGGCAAATAAAAAGACTCAAAGGGAAAATCATGAAAGTCTAAAAAGGGCAGTTGCGTAATTGTGAAAAACTTTAACATCTACTGCAGAAAGACGGAAATGCCCATCAAAACCCACAAAATACCCACTCACCCAACCTCACATGCCCAGAAATTGTGGCAAAATTGGAAAAAGTAGCAAACATAAAATTGGGCAAACCAATTCTTTCATTCGGAGGTTTGGAATCTTTGGATACCGCTTATACTAATAAGAAAAAAATTGTCTACTTTCCCAATTGATCAAAGAGCAAAACTCAAATAAATTGAGATTTTCTTACTATGTGCAAATGGCAATCCGGAAACAGGAGTATTCCATATATCATTGCCTCTCTTTTCTTAAAATGAACCTCAAATATCCCAAACAGAAAGAATACACGTTTATACAAATGTAAAACTGTGCTACATTGAATTAACACAAGAGATCAAATTCAAATTCAAATTCAAATACACATATCACCTGCTTCAAAACAATTGCACAACTTTGAAAACCTATAATCATCATTCTTTAAAAAAAAATAAAAAATGATAATGACCGAATGTCTGAACCAACTCGTTTATACAGGAATTAATAGCTACAACAAAACATAATTCTTTTCCGGCAAATACGATAACCCTTTTCTCGAATTCTCTACCGGTCTGAGCTAGCTCACGTGTACCTTAGATTAATTGCAACAACAGAACGGAATTCTTTTCCGGCAATTACGATGACCCTTTTCTCGAATTTTCCACTTGTAAGTTATACCCACCCTGTCGCTCCTTGATCCTCCTCAACACCCCATCAACGGCGACATCGAACGCATCCTTAATCCCCACCAAACCCTCACTAGGCTTCGCATACACAAGATTGGGTATATATTCAATCACTTTCTCTCTCATCCTCCTCACCTCCTCCCTGCTAATTTTCTCAAGCTCACCTCTGATCGACATCCCATTTGTCACCGCATTCCGGTCTATAAAAACCGAGTAACTCCCTGGTTCACCCGGCAAGAACCACTCGTACTGATGATAAGCCGTCCGCTTCCAGAAGAAAATCGGGATCGAACCGGCCACCATGCAGTCGAAAACAGACCGCCGCGTGAAGCTGTCCCCTCTGGGCTGTAAACAGAAGTCCGAGTCAAGAAACGTCTCGAGAATCGACGACGACCCGTTTAAGCACTTCGACCCGCCACAGTCCACGACCCGACACGACCCGGATTGAGAATCGCTGTAACACTGGCTCAACAAAACGCCACGGAAATCGTTCTTGATGGACACACGTGTCGCGCCAGCGAAGCAGTAAAGCGTCGCACGCTTACGTGTCCTGACGAACTCCTGCCACGTCACTATATCGGACGCCGTCGAGGGGTGGAAGCCGGTGGGGTAGGGCACACCGACGTCGAAGTAGTCCCATGGGTTTCTCTCGATCAACAGGCGCGTGACGTTTCGCATACCGGGCGAGTATATACAGCTGGACCCCCAGTCTTCGTCCTTGGAGCGACGGAAATCCCATGAAATTCGACCCATCGTGATGAAGTGATCCGAGCCGTTGGATCTGTACCAGTACGGCTGAGCCTGGACCCACTTTAGCATCATGTGGCAGTGGCGATCGCGGTCCTCTGCGGTGTAATTCTTCCACAAGTACTTCCCCACTGCGAGTCCAGCGTAGAACGGGATGTAGAACGCCGTAGCGGATTCCGGCTCGAGGGTTCTGCACTTGTAATTTAAAATCCGGTTGTGGTAGATAATATCGGACGCGAACTGGTCCGTCCAGTACCACGCGTGGGCCAAATTCTCCGGCACAATTCCGTTGAGCCCAGTGGCTTTCCGGCCAAAACCATCGTTTGAAAAGGCCTCGCATCTTGACGCCCAGGGGTCTAATTCACTGCATTTTTGTAATAATTCGGAATTGAACACAGGTGGTAGGTCGTACACGAAGACTGTGGCTGTACACTGGGGGTCGACAACGGCGACGGAAGGAGTGGAGTGAGCGGGGAAGTGACGGCGACGGTGGTAGACGGAAGTGGGGAGGGAGCGAGCAATGAGGAGGAGGAAAATTTGGACGAAGAAGACGGAGAGTATGAGCCATGTGCGAGGGTGGTTTTTGGAATTGTACCAGTTTTTGCGGTCTGAGTCTGGGGTTCTGGGTTTTTTGAGGGGTTGGAGTGCTTCCGACGATGCTTTATCGATAACGGTAATCATTGGACTGGCAAATTCGAAGTTCGCGTAAAGCTGGCCCGAATTTTTTTGAAACTTGTGAGTGATATTATCAAAAAGATTGGTAAATTTGGGTATCTGAATTCGGCTGTCGGGGGAGTTCGTGGGTTAGGGTTGAACTGTTTGACGTTTCGGGGTGGCGGCGGCGGGGGTGAAATTGCTCCGAGAAAGTTGACAACTATACATATAGAGAGAGAGAGAGAGAGGGAGAGAGGGTGTAGAGTTCTGAGGCTGCGTGAAGTGTTTTGGGCCATTGATTAAGCTTTATGGTTGAATAATGGACGCGTGTAGGGTGGGATGGGGACGAAGGCAACCGACAAAGTTAGATTGTAGAGAGAGAGAGACAGAGAGAGAGACTAGTAGAATTTAACCGGCACGTGGCACATGTGGTCGGGATAATAAAGGCGGAGGAACACATGCATCGCACGAACGACGAGGTGAATAATATTTTTTTTTGGTCCTCAGTACGAGGTAAATTTGCTGAATACTAAGGGCTAGTTTGGTTTAAAAGCCAAAATTAGATTATTTGATTATTTATTTTGATTTTATTCAAAAAATTTCATTTATTATTTTTGCGTCAAAATTTTGGGGTTTTGAATTCCTCACGACGAGACGAATCTAACAAGTATAAATTTATGGTCAAACCAAATATTTTTTTAATAAAGCCAAAAATAAGTGAATTATTAGTCAATAATCCACCTATTTTGGCTTTATTCAAAAAACAATTACGTACTTTTGACCATAATTTTATACTTTTTGGATTCTTCTCGACACGAGGAATTCAGAAACAACAAAGTCTTGACGCAAAACTAACAAATGTAAAAAAAATTAAATAAAAACAAAACGAATAATCTAATAATCTAATTTTTGGCTTTTAAATCAAAGTATCTCTGAATGGACATAGGTTAATGAAGAATCCTAGGGAGTAAAATACACTATCGGAGCATCTTTGAACACATTTAGGTATTAGATGAGATTGGACGTGTTAATTCTATCCCAGGTGGCTAGTATGCGTATCAAAAGAGTTCTTATTGTTTGCTCGGTACTTAATTAGTGGAGCAGTTATACTCCGACTTAGGGGTGGTTTGGGTAAATTGAAAAAATTAGTTTTTGGATTTTTTGAATATTGTTACCTTCGTCTTTATTTACAAAACTTTGAGTTTGGCTAATAATTTTATACTTTTTAGATTCTTCTCATCCAGACAAGTCAAAAAACTACAAAAAATTGACCGAAAACTAATGAATGCAAAAAAAAATTGAGTAAGGACAAAACCAAAAAACTAGTTTTTTCAATTTACCCAAACCAAGACATTTTGACTTTTAATTACTTATTGTTTTGCTCGGTCGTTAATTAGTGGAGCAGTTATACCGCTGGTAACAACGTTTGTGGTGGCATTCAAAATTCAAATTAAGTTTATACTATTGCTAATGGAGCATCTTTGACTTCTAAAATGGCTCTCAAGTGAGGATGGTTTTTTTTTTTCGACCTATTTTATTTAGTTATTCAGATTCAGGTATCATTTGAATTTCGTTATTCATGATTTTAAAATTTTTGTATTATGAGCTAAGTAAAGATTTATCAAAGAAAATATGTGTTGTGGAGTGCATATATATAATAGTCTAATGCTCCATTAGACGGAATATTTTTCAGAAATGTGAAAAGGACAACCAAGTTAAGACGAAGGTAATCGAAGAAATATTTCACGTACTAGTTTTCGATTTTTGTCTTCAATCACTCTCTATGCAAGCTCCTAAAATTAATGAGCCTCCTAATAAGATTCGACCATTACAGGTAGTGAGCAATAACAATCGTTCGTTTGGCATTAACATTTTGGATTAAATTAAATTTTTGTACATATAAAATACTTATCTTTAATAATCCGAACCGTTGATTCTTAAACAAACGGCTGTGATTACTTACTACAGTAGTGTAGTAAGCAAGCTCACCATAAGCCCCCGATTTTGCTACAATGGGTAGTTTGTAATGGATTTTACTTCTTGTTTAGAGCCCGGGTTTTGTTAAATGAAGTTGTGACGTGATCTTCATTAAAAAAATACAGCCGTGCTATATAAAATTTGTCCTTTTCCTTTTTTTTTTTTCCATGATATGAATCAAAACACTAAAAAAAAAAAGTGGAAAGCAGAAAATGACATTGGCGATGTGGTGGCAATGGAGATGACTGGAACTCTTGGAAGTAAAAAAGAAAGTCGGTTTTATGGCAGTGACGCAGGAAGGTAGCTAGAGGACGAGCCGATAGGGCCCCCGTTTGACGAACCATAGAAGCCCAAAGTGCCATTTCCTTTCGCTTATACCGGAAGTGGGGACAAAGCAGTTTGGTCCCTTCTTTTGTTTGGCAAGCCGCCCATTAACAATGTGAAATTCGAGTCGTTGATTACTGAAATTAATAATTCAGATAACGCAGTATAAGATTGTAGTGTGGCATCGCACATTTTCTATATTTTCGTTACCAGAAACATTTCAAGTAGCGAAAATACCAAATATTCAAAAATATTAAGAAAATAATACTAAAAATATCACAGTGGAAACTCTAATTAGTTTTAACAGTAATTTGATACGTAGCAACCCAAACTGGAGGCCAGTTGGCCCACTCAAGCTTCTTTTTTTTTTTTTCCAGGGTTGGCCCACTCAAACTGAGTTGAGTTGCAGTAGATCGAACATAGAAACAATTTAAACCGTCGGATGCGTGCAAATCTTGTAGGAGTATATATCTTATCGGTTTCATTTGTTTCGATTACTTTTATGGGTTTCATTGTTCGTCTACATAAAATGGAGGGGTATTCTCTTGGTTCTTATAATACTTGGGCAACCATTTATTTAGAGAATAAAGTCACAAACTAAATAAATTGCAACAGATCAGAAAACAGAAAAGAACCAAAGGCACAAGATATTATAAAAAGTAACATGGGTTCATAATGTATGAAGGTGGATGTAGCGGCCGGGGACCCAAGGGTTCACCATCTTCAGCTACGCACAGCCGAGGGGGACAGGGGTCAGGGGGGACCACCCTCATCAAGGCGGCAATAGATTGCCTGGGCCCCATGTCTGGGATGGATGGCCCCCTAGGGGAACGGCAGGTGCTGAAGAAGCGTGTTATGGAGGAGGAGCAGTCGCCGGGGGCACCGATGGTACTCCGCGATGGAAACCTCGCCCCGCCGGGGAGAATTCACGAAGATAAGTGGCGAAGATGGGTATCACCTGCGTTAGGGCCTTTCGAGACCTGAGGATATTTTAATGCACTTCGAAGCAAGGTGTCAGCGCCGATGCCGGTCAGCGTCGAGATGTGAAACGTCGAGACACTGCGCAGTCCCCGAATCGCCGTTAATGGCGCCAGCCGCGCGTATTGCGTTTATGGCGGCCGTACTTGCATGAAATACGCTTACCTTCATTTGTGACTTGATTAACAGAATATCTCGACAGGTGATGACTCTAGAAGCCGATGTACAAAGGCGCCAAGAATGAAAGACGTACGTCAATCCATGCATTTAATGCATCAGAAAGGACGGAGCGCGTGAGGCTCCAGAGGAGCGTGTGGGGCACGCTCCTCTGAGCCTATAAATATAGGTCTCACCCTCTTGACAAAGGGTTGGTTCTTCCTCTCTCTCTTTCTCTGCATCACACTCTCGATTGCACTCGCTCTCTAGAACTCTCCTCCACATTCCTCCCTCAGTCACTAACTTACTATTCATGTTGTAACTGGGGAATTCACAAGAAATTACATTCTTGTAAGTTGTAACATGGCTGCAAGAATCAAACCCGAGTAATGCTACGGTACACATCCCTTTTTTGGGTGCATATGGTACGCACCGGCATAACAAACCACTAAGAGTCATAACTAGTTATGCCCCTATAGGCATTGACCTATGTTGACCTATATAGAGTGTGCACCATATGCACCCTTAACCCCTAAACAGCATAACCTCGAACCACTACGAAACATAACTGAACAGCTAAGTGGCATAACCTTGAACCACTAAGAGGTATAACCATTACGCCATATAAGGGATGTGTATCATAGCATTACCCATCAAACCCTGGCCAATTTTAGGGAGATCAAACCTACGAACCAACCAGAAAGTTTTCATAGAAGCTTAAAATATTGGATTAAGATAACTATAGAGTGGAAATCTAACATAAAGTGACTACCCGGTAAAGAAAGTATCGTCCTTTTTGAGATAGCATATATCAGATCCATGTGATTAGTAGTAGCAGTTTATGCATGTCAATTGGCTCTAAACATTTCTATGCAAGTGGTTTGTATCAAATGACTTTGAAAATTTAGATCTTGTTCGGTTTGGATTTTGGTTTTGGGTTTTGAGTGGAGAGAAAAATAGGAGTAAAGATTGGAAATAGGGGGTAATGATTAGAGAGAAAAATGATTGAAAATATGAGGTAATAATTGAAAATAGGAATAATTATTGGAAGGAAATTTGGGTTAAAAAAACTTAAATTTGGGTCTTGAGACCCAAACCAAACAAGGCCAGATCAATGATTGAGCTTGTTTGGTTTGAGTTATAGGTTTGGTTTTTTTTTGGGTAATGATTGGAGAGAGAAATAATGTTAGTTAATAATTGAAAATAAGAAATAATGATTGGAGCAAGATAGAGAGAGAAATGAGAAATAATAATTGAAAATAAAGATAGTGATTAGAGAGAAATCTGAGTAATGATTTAGTAATAATTAAAAAAAACAGTTTGAAAACCCAAAACGAACAACTCAGTCTTATGGAATTTGGGTATATTGAATTTTTTTTTATCAACAGAAATTGTATGATTTGGGTATATTGACTAACTGAACATTCCTATATGTTCATATTCATATATTTGTCGGGTGTCACATTGCCGTAAATTAAAATGAGGGCATATTTTCCTGATTCTTTTTTTGATAATTCGGGAAACATTTTTACCTGGTTTTTATAATATTATTGGGCATCATTTATAAAACAAACTGAATAAAAGGCACAACAAAGGATAAAGCAACATGGGTTCATAATTATTTAACCAAAAAACATGGGTTCATAATTTGGAATAAATGAAGAGGAAAAAGTGCCACTAGAAGTTAGAAAAGAAATGATGCATTAAACTAGGGAGTCCAAGCAAAGTCTATATGTGGGACTGCTTCGTGCTTCGGAAATGTGACGGAAAAGTCGCCATAGAAGCTAAAAATGCTGGATTATTGAGGGAATCTATGATTGACACCCCAATAAAGAGATTAGTGGGTAGTAATAATCACACTAAAGGGTGACCCCAACCACTACAGTCCTTTTTGTGATGATGTTGGTTAATATCTTTTCCCCTTTACAATTGAGATGCCTGTACCAAGTTACACGTATTTCAACCAATTTCCTTCTCGGTTGGTCAAAAACAGACATCTACTCTGAGACTAAAAGATTCATGAGAAATTACTCCCTTCATTCCCCTATTAAAGTGTCCTCTGCGGAAAAAACGTGCAATTTTTTAACCAAAAAATAAAATACTTCCGTGCATAACTTTTTCAAATTTTTTTTGCACCAAATTGAATATCTAAAAAGAAACCTAGTCAACTATGTGAGGAGCAAGACTAGAAACCAACCAGACCAACCCTTGGTGCTATGCTGACTGGTTATTTTGCAATTTCGGGATACCATATATCAAGCCACAAGGGTAGGTAAATTGAGGAAAAATTTACCTGCTCAAAGTCTTATTACTTTTAATGTTTCAAACCAATCGTCCAATTACTGTGTATTATCAAAATTCAGTAACGTCAGCCAACTTCAAATTTCCGGTAATAAAAGTCAACTAAAAGAAAGACCTTCAGGTTAAGTTTTCAAGTAGTGGGAAGACCTTTCTTGTTCCCTTGGATTTAAATAAAAATTCTAAGCTTACATTTTTCTTTTCAACAGCATGGCTACAATCTTCCATTTCCATGAAATATAGTGAACATGGTCCCTGTGTCCACCAACCCTATCAAAGCAGTTTAAGCGCACATCACGGACTGGCATAATAAATTTGTTCCCAATATTTCACTTACTGTACTAGGTTCGACAATAACTGTCCCAGTAGCTACATAATGGCCAGTTAACTGGGCCAAATTTCTCAGTGATATCTATTGAGGTACTGTGGTCAAATCCCGACCCTCGAGTGTCGAGAGAATACAGCAGTTAGATTCAGGATGAGTTAAAGACTTAACATTCACCTGTAGATCATACCAATATAAATAGATAGATGGATCAAGATGTTGATAAGTTGATTTTGAATTAGATCAGGAAATAGTCATCTGCCTAAACCATTACTCTTTTCTTTTTCTTTTTCTTTTTCTTTTTTCTGGGAGACTCTAACATTTAACATTCTAAGGTGAGAGAGATTTTCCAGGTTCCATAACATGTTTCGTATTTTCCTTTGGATTCTTGTTCAGGAATTCGGAATTCTACAAGATTGATTGGCTTGTTCCCCGAGCACAGTTGTGAGTCGTGTATAGAATATCAGCCAGCACAGAAATATTCCTAGTCCCCCAACATGGCTTTCAGATGACAGCGGGTGAAAGTGTTGAAGAATACTACTAATAATCATACCTAGACCATGTTATACTACCATTTTGATCTTTTGGATGCTTAGCCTCTATGTGCTTGCTCGTTGAACCTTCTCAACACCCCCTTCAACGACATAATCAAAAGCATTCTTAAGACTTTCCAAACCTAATTCAGTGGATTAGGATTCAGAATTCTCGGCATCTTGTCACCAGATTTCTCCTCACTCTCCTCTCCCTCAACTCTTCTCTACAAAACTCATCGTTGATGCCTGACCGTTGTGGTTTAGAAAAGTGAGTTGCTCCCCTGTACACCCTGCAGGAGCTACTAATGTAAAGGAGAGGAGCTACTAACAAAACCAGGGTGGTGGGGTCCATAAATCACTTTTATACACTAAGCCACAACGAGAAACTAGGTTCATCCGAACAAGGGGGTGTTTGGGAGCCTCATTTTTTGCTTTTCATTTTCAATTTTTTGGCTTTTTGGCATTTTAAATTACGGTCAGAATGTATATTGAATCTGGCAAGAGTATTTGGGAGAAATATGCAAATTCATTCTTGCAACAGGAGTAGTGTTTGAGAGCTATGTGCAAAATGTATTCTGTAGGTCTTTTTTTAATCAGAATAGGAAAAATGAAAAATGAGAAGTCAAAAAACTTCTCCCAACCTACTTTAGACTTCTGCTTCCTAAACCTACAATTTGATAACTCATCTTCATAGAACATGTATTACGCATAGGCTGCCAAACAGCCAAAACCTGAAAATGGGAAAATGAGAACCCAATAAAGAGGCTCCCAAACGGCCTCTGTTCTTGCTTAGGTTGCTCCCAAATAATCCTAAACAAACGCCACGAAAACTACACCGTAAAAGCTAGTTTGGAATTGAGAGAGACTAGACTTAAGACATAATGACACAAAATTCACTCATTTCCCCCCCATATCTTCGCCCTCATCAAATTCTAGTGCTCCATCTTCATTGAAGAGCAAAGAAGCACGCACATAGATACAGGACACGGACATGCGAACGCATCATTTTTTCAAAAACTAGGACACGGACATGTCAAATAGAGATATGCTATATCATGTATGTATCTTATGAATTCATGTAAAGTCAGAAACAAATATCTCTATCAAATTAAGATTACTATTACAAAAACACAAACCAACGATCACTATAAGTATATGTGAACCATACATGTATGGAATTTTCACTCTAAGCTGAGTTTTAAAACAAATATGACCATAATGTGTTCCAAGAGTGTCCTACAGTATCACTACTTGTCCAAGTTTCGAAAGAATATAGCAAAAGAATCGTACAATTATTTATGCATGCCTGACAATTGTCCGGAGAGTGTCATGTCCGTGAGCGACAACTGTCGAACATGGATACTTGAGGCTGGTAGACGCATCCATCCTTCTTAGTTGACAAGCTAAAAGACCGTAACATTGATAACTACTTTTTTGAAGTTAATACATAATCATGCACTCCCCTACAGGATTTTTGGAGAAAAAACAAATTAACAAACTTCGTCCTTCATACCACAATACCTAAAATCTATAATCTGACGACATGAATTTTGTGTCAAAAATAGCCTTTGATTTGATTTTTGACAAGCTTTCCTTGACAACCAAGTACCTCAGATGTTGAAGTTCACCAGCAATTTTAGGGGGATAACAAATATCACATAACCACAGACCTGTCTCAAGAAAGTCCCCCCACCCCCAATCCAAAAGAGCAAGTGTCTTGCTATGCAAGGATTCGTAGAAACAATGCAGCACAAAGTTTGCATTTCACATTCATGCATAGATGACATGAAAAAAAAACATGGGTTCAGAAACTGGTACCCGGGAGCTCATACAAAATAATGCAAAGTAGTAGGAACATATATAGTAAGACATCAGTTGGTGGGCACATTCCATTATGAGTACAAAGATCAAGGAGCTTACAAAACAACAAATAGATATTGTTACTGCTTCTTCAAGAGCAAAGGTCCAACATTATCTCCAGTAGCTTTGTTGTGCTTCACATGGCTTCCATCACACAAAGGGAAAGTCCCAGATCTCCAACACCTTCACTCATAAGTCCACATAAGCGTCTTAGTAATAATTTGAAACTCATAGGAGTGGATTTCACTATCACATGATAATTATCCAGTGAACAAACTAAACATTTTGCAAAAGACACCTACAATTTTGTGAGGCTCTGCCTTGGCCCCATACAAAGGTATTCTGTGTTAACTTGATACACATTGTGGGTGTTTGTTACCACTTAAAACAGCTGCTTATAGATTCCAAAAACAAGGGAGCAGGGTTGTTTGGCATAACTCCCACATATAGCTTATGTCCACAAGATAACTTAAATAAGTTGGAACTTGGAAAAGCTGATTATCCTGAAGCAAGGGAATAGAATTTTTTAGCTTTACCCCAACAGATAATCAAATTTCAGCCAAGTAAGCGGTAACAAATAAGGCCATTGTTGCAATGGCGGCTGCACACCCATGCTAGGGTGCAGGGCTGGCCCAAGATATTTGGGGCCCTATATACTATTACCATTAAACAACAATAATGGAAATCTTGCAAATATAAACGTTTCATTCTGCATTGCACAGAATAAATAATTTCGTTTGAGCGGCCCAGGTGTTGCCTTGTATCTCTTTAATGCGGGTTCCAAATGGTACATTGAAATTATTTTGTGGGGTATAAATTGTAATATCCGTATTAAAGTTTAACAAATGAAAATGGTTAAGAACCATGAGATTTTTAACCTTATCAGATAAATTCAAATGGAATGAAAAATTGCATGGAGGATGGGTGTTAATTTTGTGGGGAGTGAGTGCACGTGGGTGGAGGTGCTGGCGTGCTAGCGTGCGTGCATGAGTTTGTTTCGTTGTGGAAAATGAATAAGAAGAAAAACAAAATGTCAAAAGAAGGGACACTTGTCCACTGAATAGGCATTCAATTGAAGGTGGATAACATTTAGGATGCGATCATTAGAATGACTAGCACGTTCTATAAAGAGAAGAAAACAAGGGGAAAAAGAGAGAGAGAGAGAGAGAGAGGAAGGGGGATGGAAATGGGGGGGAAGAGGAAAAGGAGGAGAAAGAGAGGAAATATAAAAGAAGAGAAAAGAGGAGATGAGGATTGCCTCCCAACTATGGTTGGTTATATTTACGGTTGAGGTGTGTATGAGTATGTTTTAACATTTATTAGCCAAAAGACGTGATTAAAAGTAGGCAATAGAGTGTTTTTGTTCTTAACAGGAGATATTAATATTTGGTGGGGTGTTGCAAATATGTGTATTGGGAAAAATATGTAAATCCTTAAGGAAGTGGGGGATGGTTATATTTATTTGTTTGCGTACGTCGAATTGGTGGCATAAATTAGTCGATTATTGTTACCTTTATTTAGAGGTGTTTGAGGATTTGGAAAATAATTTTTGAGCTGAGCCTAAGCCAACTTCTGGCAGCTTGTCTTGAGCTCGAGCAGATCCCTTTTGGTTCGAGCCGAGCCTGAACACTACGAAACTCAACTCTGCTAGGCTTGTTTGCAGCCCTTGCGATAGGTACCTCCTATGATCTCCTTCAACTATGGATATCTTTTGCTCCTGAGGTCTCCGTATCTCTTTCAGTCCAAGAGACTTGGTTCCATGTACCTACAACTGGTTAATAGAGCTAGCCGAATTAAGGAATTCTCAAACACACTGTTAAAAATTTCTAGAGCCATCACTGGTTTTTTGGTCTGTCTTGCAACATTTTAAACTTGTTGGGTCCATTTTCTATCTGAGCTAGTTCAAATTGTTGTTCGATTGTGCATGCTACAACAATTGTGTTTGTGCATCATGTTCAAGTTTATCTAGTTGTCTCTCCCCGTACGAGGCAGGTTTAGGGATGGCAATCTTGCTCGAATCACACCGAACTGATTAGTGTAGTTTTTAACTGATTGTTTAACTATGGTTTTGGTTTCTAATTTAGAAAAACTGGTCAGTTCGGTTCTGGTTTCATATGATAATTGCATCGAAAACCGAACCATAAGGGCCTTGTTCGTTTCCTTGTTTAGTTTTAGTTTTAGTTTTAGTTTTGATGACATCATCATTTCCCTCATTTCTCTTTCTATCTCTCTCCACTCATTACACTTGCTGACATCATCAAAACTAAACTAAACTATCTAATCAAACACAGCCAAGATATTTACGTAAATAACCACACGATACTTAGTGCAATTAAAAATATTGACCAACCGAACTGAACTGGTAACCGATGGTTTTGGTTATGGTTTAGATAAAATGAAAACCTCCAATTATTACTATGGTTTTGGTTTTAGGTAATGTTTCTGTTTCTGTTTTGGTTTTATCAATAAATGAACCAAACCGCACCATCACCTTCCCTAGGTGGGTTTGCATCCTTGGGTAGATTTCCTAATAACTTAAACTTTCAAGAAAATAAGCAATCTAACATTTTGATATATCTTCTGGTTTTTACAAACCTCTAGGCTCTAGCTATGGTCAGGGAAGCAATTACACAACTGTAAATATTTTTGGTAAAACCAAACAAATTTTGTAGTACATATAGGGTAGACTTTGAGAGTCAGGGCATCTCCAGCCCCTACTCTTACTTTTAATCAATTGGGTAAAATTCAACTTGACATATAGGTTTGAGTCAAGGAGACAAAGTTATTATAAGAGAGATTTTGCTCAAATTTTGGGTTTTGAGTTAAAAAGGGTAAGGGCTGGAGATGCTCTAATGTGAATTATGTATGCATGAAAGTGAAAGAGGAGAGGGGAATTGGGATCAGAAGAGCGAACCTGCAGTAAGCGGTGAGGGGTTTGGAGAGTTCAGTGACGACAACAGAGTCAACTACTTTCTCTTCCGATTTCCTGATCTCTGGGTTTATAGCCTCTGCTCTCACCACCACCGCTGCGCTCCGATGCCTCGGCTGGGTCCCGGCTCCACCGGCTCTGCTAGGCTTCAGCCCTAATCCGCCGTATGAGAATCCAGCACCCACCGCCATACTCACCAGCGACGCCATCGAATCTTCTCTCTCTCTCTCTCTCTCTCTCTCTCTCTCTTCCTTGGATTTGCTCGAATACAGCAGCTACTCCCGAAATCTGAACTTGTGGAGGCCACGCTCCTCTCCCTTCCGACCTCTGAGGCGCATTTGGGTATCCAGTGGACGGAAAGACAGCCACGTCATTTAACATCATCATAATGACTATAAACAGCCTGAGGTTTTTCTTAGGGATGTTTTGGCTAAATAAGTTAAGTTATTTTGACTTATTCTGTATTTTTGAAAAAATTTAAGAGTTTCGGTCAAAATTTTTTACTTTTCCGATTCCTCTTGTCGAGATAGATCAATAGGTCGCAAAAGTTTGACGCAAAACTAAAAATACAAAAAAAAATTGAATAAAGACAAAAAAATAACAGTAAAAAGTAGATTTACTATTTATGCCAAACCCCACCTTAATAACTATAAACTCTAGGCCTCCTTTGGATAAAAAAATTGATTTTTGGTTTTTTTATTTTGTTCTTATTCTTTTTTGTTTGTATTCGTTAATTTTGGATCCAGATTTTGTGATTTCTAAATTTTTCTCTACGAGACAAATGTAACAAGTGTAAATTTATAGTCAAAACTCAATTTTTTTTAAACAAAGCCAAAATAGATGGATTATTAGCCAATAATCTACTAGCATTCAACCAAATAGGGTTGTTTAAAAAAAAATCGGTGAACCACGAATCCGGTCTACGAATCGCACATTTTGGATTTTAACCATGGATTAATGATCCAGACAGAAATTCAAAAAATAAAAAACTATGACTCGCGGTCCGAACACAAATTTTAATTTTGAAATTGTGGATTAATCGATCAGGTCCGTGAGATTTTTATTATATATAATTTTTTAAAATAAATATATAGGTATAGATAAATAATTTTACCACTATACGGCCTTGAATATTGCTTGACCGTTCGGGTATCTAATAATTAACTCTAATTTTGTCTCCAGCCGCTAGGACTATAGACCCAAGTCTCGAGATAATAAATCCTAAGAATCGAAATGAACCACGCAGAGGCGGCCTACGATGTTAACCCAAACAATGCTAGATTCTATGTTTGCAAATGGCTCTCAGGTAGCCACCCCTTGTTCAGATGACTGATTTAATTAACTAAATTAAACTAATTAAATTATTGAACTTCTTAATCAAAACAGAAGAGCAAAACCGTGGGCACTACAGTGTCCGCAACTAGCCTAATCCACATTCACTCAGGCCACAATTATTTAATTAATAGGTTTAAAAATATGAAAAGAATTCCCAACAAATGCGCACCACGTCACCACCAACCACTCTAGTGCATTTGGAATTGGCAATGCTCGGGTTTGTTTGTTAGAAAAGATTTCGTTATTGAAAAATCAAGCAAGATTAATTTGAAGGATTCGCACCGAGGTGGAACGCAATTAGCCTAGCCACACGACACCTTCGTCCATGCAGCAAGATTCTATACTGACTACTCATACATTATTGAAAACACAAATAAAACAATGCAAAATCCATATCTAAACATGATTGAACTGTGAAAAACGGGGTGTTTAAAAAATTGTACCGTAGATTGCACAACGAAAATATACTTTATTAATTATTGAGGAACGACAAACATGCTCGGAATCATAGAAAACAACGCTGGAAAGTAGACCCAAATTTGTAGCCGAAAAAACTTGAAGAACAAAATTCTATGTAAAAGTTGTGAAACCCTAAAACAGCTTAAAACAAGAGTATTTATATCCCCGTTCGAAAATCTCATAAAAACCTAATAATCATCGAAAAATCATTGCGCCATGGGATGACCAAAACGCCGCTTTTTTTGGCATGACCCTAAGCCATTCGGTAGCGCTACCTATAAATAGGTGTAGCGCTACCGCCTTCCTTTGCTTGCGTTGACCGTTGACCCGCTAGCTATGACCGTTGACCTTCTCCTAAACACGCCGGTAGCGCTACACTGATATTGGTGTAGCGCTCAAAACCATTCTGTCCATTTTGGAACCATTTTTGTGCCATCTTGAGCGCTCCAAGGTATTGGGGTAGCGCTCCTTACGTGTTTCGACCACCCCATGCACAACTCACTTGCCTTCAACTTCTGATCGACGTGCATGTCCCTCCAGAATATTAAAATCACACTTGCGCGCCCTCAATTACCTGCAAATCACACTTGCAACACAAAAACACCACATGCGCGCATTAATTGGAAAATAAAGCTTAAACCGCATGTAAACTAAGTCAAAAACCCCTACTTGGGCGCTTATACACAAGCTTCTCACGCGCCCATTAAATATGTTGCACTTTATCACTTAACTATTATTACATCAGGTTGAGAGTTGAAGGGGATTTTTTTTAGCTGGTTTAGTTGCTATATAAATCAACTAAGCTGGTAACCATTATGTGAACACCCCGCCGAGCGATGTACATGAAAATTGATGTTGGTTTTGGAAAACAGTTTGATTGTTGAATGGAGTCGACACCCGGATTTGAAGACCGTACTCGAGAAACTATTTGAAAAATAACTCTTTTGCCCTTTGAATGAAAAATATTTTACTGGTCTCGCAAAATGAGATTTCTCTGGTCCGGGAGCTAGGTTACGTAAGAGGAAGGAATTTCAAGTACCCCTCGCAACCGGTGTAACCACTGGTCACTACTAAATGCTTAAGGGATTTTGAAAATGTGGTTTAAATGGACTTCAAACTCAAATTCATGTGAAAAGCATAACAAACACATCAAGGAGATCAATGAGATATGGGTGAATACTTGTGCAAAGTTTTATGAGTGGATGATTCAAGTATAAAAAATGTTAAAATTTCACTAAATAGCTCCAAAACTGTCTTTAGACATCCCAAAAATTGATCACCAATACTCAAACCATCACACCTGGATTGCAATCTAGGCGCCTGGATTAGCTAGATCTAGGCGCCTAGATTGAATACAGGCTCCTGGAAAGGGTCTATCCAGGCGCCTATTTGCCTCCCAGATAGAAACCTCAAAACTTCATTTCTCACATGAATCACCAAATGCAATGCTTTTGACTAACTCATATGCACTCTGAAATATGTATAACAACATGGTGGCATTCATCAATCTTAACTCCACTCAAATGCATAATATGAACTCAACAAAACCTTGATTTTTGAATGATTTGATATTAAAATGCAAAGATAATGCTCTTATTGAATCATCTACAATGGAAGTATGCATATGTAGCATAAGGAAAAAAAAACATGTACATCTTAACATCTTCAAAACTCAGTGATTAGAACATACAAATGACACATAAGCCTATATGAACACTACTTTCTCATGTAATCTCTTTTCAAAGAATGATTGCAACTTCAAAACACTTTAAATGATCATTGTAGCAAGGATCAAAACATGAAATATAGACAACCATAGATCAATACATGCAAATGATGCACCAACAATTGGTTAAAATGAAAAAAGAAATAGAAAACATGATCAGAAAAATGGAATCTAGGCACTTGCATATAGTGAATGCAGGCGCCTGAAATGTGATGATTCAGACGCCTAGATTGAGTACTGATGCACAAAATATATTTTCCTCTTGATGATTTTCAAACCCTTTCCAAGCTCTCTACTATATAGAAGACCAGTGAGAATCTGGTTAAGTTCCCCTCGGGGCCTTGTTGAGCAAATTTGGTAGATAAACTACCTTGAAAACTTGATTGATGAACTTGGATTGCAAGCTTGGGTAATGTTTGGTGATTGAGCAAATTGAGATTGAGTTTCTGGAGTTATTAAAGTCAGATTGTATGTACTATGGTTGAGGTTTTGGTTGTGATAGATGAAAATATATGGATTATGGGTGGCAAAAGTGAGGTTTAATGGTTGAAAGCAAGAGGAACAAAGAGGGATGGACTGGGTTTGAGTATTTTGGAAATAATCCAGCAGAGTAACAATGTGTGAGCGAAGGAGACTTGGTTCTCCTGCAAATGAGAGAGAGAAGAGGGGGGGGGGTATATATAGACTTGAAATGGTCAAAATGGGGCATTAAATGGCTTAGGAGTCAAGTTAGAGGTTCACCTATTTTTTTCCCCACTTTCTCTAACAAACTTTTGCAGAAAAATCCCAAAAGAATCCTCCAAGACGGCAAGACACTCCTCCCCACTCATTTGACCTTGGACAACAAGTATCTAGAGTGAATCTGGGCATCTGGAACAGGGAATCCAGGCGCCTGGATTGAGTCTAGGCGCCTGGAATAGGGTTATCTAGGCGCCTAAATTAGGAGACAACACATCATATGAAACTTCGTGGGGCTATTTCGGGTGCTACCGAACTCTGTTTTGTGCATGGCTTGAAACGTTGGAAAGCTTGTCAAGTATACTTTTTAACCCAAGTAGTTTGAAACCAAAATGATTTGTACATCAAAATATATGACCATTTTACCCTCAGAAGGTCATAAAAGCAAGTCATTTTGGTAAAACGTGCACATCTCCCTCATTTCAAAATGGATTGGGACGTATTATATATCAAAAAAGAGAATTTTGAATGTACTAGGAGGTGGTGCAATGTTGGGTTTATTTAGGAGAGGTTTAGGAGGGGTTTCCAAGTTCACAATTAAGCCTCACTTGCTCTTATCAAGCATTTTCATCATCAGGGATTGCCAATGATTTTCGTGGGTTCAAATTTGGGTGTCTACACATTCACTAAAACATTTGATGATTGGTTTGCCATGGATATTTCACAATCAATTGAGCAACTATTTTGGATTTTGTATTTGGCTATTTATTTTGATTCCATAATGTTCATTTAATTTGTTGGAATGTTTAATAAGCTTTCATTATTTGTTTCGATGTTGAGTTTGGTTTTTCAAACGAGTTGATGATTTTTTTATAATAAGTTGAAAATTCATGCACAAATCCGGAACCGATCCGTGATTCGCAGATTGGATTGGAACCAAACCATGAGTCTTTTGGATTGAACACAGATTTTATTTTTAAAAAATGGTAACTCGCAAATTAGGATTAGATTCATGCCAATCCGGACCGTGAGCACCCCTGCAACCAAATGCTAAACAAAATTAGCTAGTGTCTTATATCAACAATTTTACATTTTTTAATAATATAATAGTAAAAAAAAGCCGTCAATTATCAAATTTTGTACCTACAAATAATAAATTTGTTCTTTATGACAAAAATCGATTCTATAGAGTAGTATTACAGAAACAAGAAGTAACAAATTTTACCCTGTTTTTATCAAAATATATCCTTTAATGTGTAAAAAATTATTACTATTATTATTATTTTTTTGTCATTTGTCATTCCTAAACTATTACATCGGGAGGGAGAAATGAGACTTGATCACGTGATGCAATATAGGACATCCAATAGCTCTACCGCTTGGGCTAGACACCACTTGTAATTTTTATTCAAAATAGGTTGGGGTTGATAGTTGGAAAAAAAAGGGCGAACCTTTATATACAACTCATACAAGTTACTTCTTGGCCTTGTTTTCATTTTATCAAATGGAAAATAAGGCTTTAAGATAAACCTCAAGGCATCAAGGGGGTGTTAGTGAAGTTTACTCCAAAAATAGAGAAATTTTTGGGTTGATATTCAATGTATGTCTTGGGCCCATCGTTAAATCTCAATCATCGAAGAGCTATTGACGGGCCGCTCCAGTTTTGGAGGCCCCGTTTACATCGCACTCATTTTTTCGGAAAAAAGCACAGCGCGTTCCATAATGGAGGCTTGTGCTGTCTTCTGACACCATGTGTCGTCCCAACAACTTTTTCGCAAAAGTCAAGCCCCATTCGTCAGTCTCCTCTCCCTTTTTCTCTCTCTACCCACGTCAACTGAATCTCAGGTTACCTTATAAAAGTGTTTAAACTTAAATCCTAGGGTACCCTATAAAAGTGCCTAAAATCCGAAAGTACCTTATGAAAGTTCATAAACCACTAAAAATCATATAATAAGAAAGTGCACTCTAAACCTAAATCCTAGGGTATCCTACGAAAGAGCCTAAACCTAAATTTTAGGGTAACCTATGAAAGTGTCTAAAATCCTAGAATTACCCTATGAAAGTGCATAAACCACTAAAACTCTAAAATAGGAAGGTGCACCATAAGTGCCTAAGCCCCAAAAAAGAGTGATCGACCTTAATGGAGTTAGCGATAATTAAAAAAAATTGATTGAAGTTAGTGGTAATAAATATTTGTTTTTTGTACTGAACCGTAATAAAACCATCATCGAATTCAGGCTCGGGCTAGGCCCACGTATTTTAGAAACCCTGACCAAGACCAAACCAGGCCCGTGGGTACTCGGAAATGGGATTGGGCTCCCAGCGAAGCGCGAGCAGCGGAAATCATGGAAAAAGAACTCCTCCTTCTCGTAAGTTCTACGATGTCCCTACCTAGACAAATCTAATGCTGATTGTGTAGTATTTACGGTCACAGACTTCTTCGAACTTCCTAGTGAGAGAGAATGGAGGTGGTGGGAAGGGTTCGGTGCCAGAGAATCGGCTGCGACGTCATGTTCACGGAGGACGATAATCCCGAAGATTCATGCAGATATCACGAATCGGTCGGTGCCTTCTTCCCTCTCTTAAATCTTCCGTCTAATTTGGTTCGATGACTTGTTATTTGGAGTTACTTATTTTGTTTTCCCGTTACTCTGGATTGGTGTTGCTGCTGCTCTTAATTAACAATTATTGGCTCAATTCGTCGCTATGCATTGATTTATTAGTTTTAATCGGAAACAATTCAAGCACTTAGTTGATTTCCACTCTTCAAGATACGTGTCATCCTTTGTATATAGTCAGTTAAACTAATGGAACCTGAATCAAATTGGTTTTTTTTCATAAGTCATGTGTCCGGACTAGCTTACGCACCTATGAATCAAATTGTTTGTGTTCTAAGTATACTCAATGCCACGCCACGGTTTGGACTTCATCCTGCTTTCTATGGAAAGATTTCATCTCACGAAAGATATAAATTAGATTGCACATTGTATGTCCAGGCTTCTTTGATTTCCGTCTTCTATCTGGACACACGAAACAAGCTAGTTAAAACTGTCCTCTATTCGTCAATCGTGTAAAAGAGCTTGCTGCATAAAGAACTTAGGATCCTGAATTGAATTCAAAGGACTCAAGACATAGCGCTTCTTAATGAACCAATAATCAAGCTGAGTTAATGCTCCGTAGTGAGTCGTTGGAAATACATAACCGGTGTTGGATTGTGTTCAAATTGCATGTACTCCACTGGACGTGTGATAGTGTTTGCGACATCCTATTTTGGAGAAAAGTATTACGTTTCATCGAATAAGAGCCAAAGGTAGATTCTAGAACAAATTTTGTAGATATTCCTATAGGAAAGAAATTAATCACAAAACAAGCTTATGCGGTGAAAATTCAAGATTGAGTATTCCTTACTCTTACTTCATTTGGTGGATAACATCCGATGATGACTGCGTCTGATAGCGTAGAGCTTTATTTCTCAACTTATATTGCTCGAGGAGCCAAGCTAGATCAGGCCCATGAACCCGTCATACAGGTTGCATGATATTTTTTGCTATTGTTGTATATGTTTTTTGAGAGGGAATCATTATGATAATCCAACATGTAGCATTAGCAGATGAAATTAGAAAGTGCTGTCTCAACTAAAGTGTTCCCCCACAAAACCATATACAACAATAGCAATAAGATTGGTTTATGCAGAAAAGTTTCACAAAGTTAACGTTCACTGTATTATGCCATCAAAGAAACTTGTTGAGGTGTCTTCCAGGTTGCTTATGTTTGGAATTTGGCCTCTCTCTTGAACTTGACGAAGTTGGTCAGAAGGTGATTGGGAAACGGATACTCTTGAAGAGATAATATATATTCTATTTGGTGTGAACAAATTTATGAAGCTATGTCATGAATAAAATTTCCTATGGTATCCCTAGTAACTATTGTTCCTTTATACACTCTTTCGAATTCATATAGGGTAAAACAGTAAATTTTACTTGAGAATATTTGGGAGACCTGCTTCATACACAATAAACTGTTCCTTCATTTGCACAACCCAGCCAGTTACGAGTTCCTATGATTATTGTTATAATTCAGAAAAACTCTTTCAGATCTCAGTTTAGTTTGTTTATCCATTTTCTCTCTTCATGCTTGTGCTCTTACTCTAGAATACATAATTTCATTGCTGAGGTTCTACCGTATAGTGAAACAGTGTTAACACATTCTCTCTTATATGGTTAAAAACTACAGAATCTAATCGTTGTATGAATGTTATGCTATCGACTTTCCTTTGCTTCTTTGTGTCCACTTAATCATTGCTTTACACCCTCAACGGAATTATTTACTTTCTTTTTCACAATAAAATATTGCATGCATGACTTCGCATCTTGGTTTCTCAATTCCTAATATAGTATGTCCCTCATCATTTTGCTGATGGGTTTTTTTTCTTCCATATGTTTTGGCATCAATTCACTGGGTGCGGGTACTTATATTCATCAGGGAGTAAGTCAATTTTTGTTTGTCTCTAAATTGCTTTCATAATGTATATTGTTGTGACTATTTTATTAGTCTGCAAATTTCTAATTCACACTCCTTTTTGCTAGCCTATATTTCACGATGGGATGAAAGAGTGGAGTTGTTGCAAGAAAAGAAGTCATGATTTCAGCTTGTTTCTCGAAATTCCAGGGTATTTCTTTTTTCCCTTAATAAGTTGTTTAAGTTATCTTTTAAAGCAGTTTCTGAACCTGACTGTTGGCTTTGAATAGTGAAGTGAAATTCCTCCCAGAGTTAGACCATTAACTGAAATGGAAAAGAAATTGTGTTCCTGACGTACAATATCTGTTTTGGGGTATCAATGAATACTCTTGATTCCCGTTGCCATTATTGAGGATTTTGATCATTTACTTATTTCAATTGGTACATGTTGGGCTTACATTGGTTCCCTGGAACATGTCAAAAACGGTATTCGAGAGTTCATTTCCATTTATTCTTTGTGACTGGCTTCTCCATGCTATACTTGAGACTTTTATTTTTTTGTGCCATCTGGAACTTTTTGGAGTGACTCGGTTTCTGCTGGATGTAAAAGACCCTTCTTGTCAGATAATCTCTCAGAAGATTACTTATAAGACAAGAATTATAGGGACTCTCTCTCTCTCTCAGAGTTCATTTGTATTGAAGGGACCTTGTATTAACCCTTGATTCCAATGTTGTTTGTATTTTTTCACTTTTGGATTCTCAAGATTCCTCGTTCTAGTAGTTCTGTGGTTTTGATTTCCCATGCGGGCGAGTAACAATCTGCATTGCTGAAACTAAAGCATCCGTTAATAGTTGGGTCAAATAGACACCAAAATTTCCTACTTGTCAACATGGCTATGTCATAACTGCAGCACCAACCCACCATCCTTATAACATACTTTTGAGGACAAACTTCATGCATAATCTCAAACACGGTAATACTATCCAGGCATGTCCAATTCAACCACTGTTAGTAATAGTGAGAGGGGGATCTACAAGTGAGAAACCTGATCCAAATTTCAGTTTATATTCCTAGATCTTACTCCTTGAACTCTGGTCAAACCTTCCATTGGGAGAGGGAGGGGCCCTAAGATTCAATTTGGTTTTTGGTGTGCTTCATGGACCCTTAATTTTGCAAGATTAGTTATGGTTATAGTTGTACACTCACAGGCTTAAGTTGGTCTATTTAGGACTTTTAGGTTCACCCTCTTTTTTGGCTAGAAGACTTATTGTTTACTTGATTGTATAAAAGAGGGTTACACTTTCGGTGTATGAGCTGTACTTTTGCCACTACCTTCCCTTTTTTTTACATTTGGGTGATGCCCCCTTGGTATTATGTACTCCTATTTGCTTACGAAGGAAATAGTATCTGCTAGCTGTTTTCCTTATTAAACTATAAACGGATTGGCTTAACCATATCCAGCTCATTGCATGGATGCATCACTCTGCTTGAAATATTGAGTTGACAGGTAAGAAAACCTTGGCTAAATCCTAGAACTAGGATGATCAATGGTCCTTTGAGAACTGCATTTGGGTTTTCTCTGCTTTGATGCTCATTGCTTATAAGTTAAAATCATGAAAATTTGTGATAAGGGACATATGATTTGTGATATAGACTCAGAGCAAGAAGTTTGCTAAACTCTGTTTAAGAAAGAGTCTCTGTTCAAGACCAAGAATAATGCTGGTAAACTTAGATTACCGCGCCTCTTAGAGGAGCTGACAGGCATTAAATCTTTGAACTTGGAAGTTCCTTTAATGTATTATCTTGCCACGTCTATCTTGTCATCAGATGCTCATGTTTTTCTTATTTGTTTCACTGTTCGTGTATTTTCCCATGAAGATGTAAGGTAGGAAAACACACAACTGAAAAACCAGTCCCAGCAAAGCCAGCTGCTGCTCCAAAACCACCTCCAGTAGCAGCTCCTGCAACTAATGCATTGCCAAAACAGGCTTGCTCTAGGTGCCGTCAGGGATTCTTTTGCTCAGAACATGGTAAATCATTCACATTCTTTTGGCATGGTTAGGTTTTGATCATCTTGTCAGGGTTTGCCACAGAAAGATATTCTAGCTAAGATAGTTCATGAAAGTGCAGGCATTGCCTTTTTATTTCTAGTAGATTTTGGCATTTGATTCATCCTTCAAAAGGAAGCCAGTTTTACATGAAGTGGTAGAGGGCATTGCTGCAAAAAAATAAAAAAAATAAAAATTAATATATATATATATATATATATATATATATATATATATATATATATATATATATATATATATATATATATATATATATATTGATTCGCCAAAGATGAACCACAATAAACATGAGGTTGTATATCATTGAATTTATCCTAATGAGGTGATTTTTATCACGGGGAATATAACCATGTCAAACCTAATTACTTAATTAGTGACAATCTGAACTGACTGTAGATGATCATATCCTCTGGAAACTTTCTTTTCCAGCAAAATCTATACAACTGGCGCCCTCGGAATGTTAATTACTCTCCTCAGTATGTAAGAGTTTGTTTACAGACTTGGCACCCCCGAAAACAAAATTCTGGTGCCACCCCTTTGTTGGAAGAATGAGATGGTAATGTCAGAATGTTATGTTTTTCATTGAACTTGTGTGCTATGAAAAGGAAGGGTTTTCTCTGCTATGTTTGTTCCCAAGAAGTGCAGAAAGCGTAGCACTCGGTTGAGTGTTTTATTGTATCATTTCTTTAGTAATGCAACCTTGGTACACTTCAGTTTCTTTATCATCTCAATGGGCATGATGTTTTACTCCCTGTGCCCTGGAAAGAATTTCTAGTTCACAAAACGAGAACTTACAGAGAATATATAGTAGTTCAAAAATTTGAAAACTCCTTGATATCTAGTATCTTGGGGAAAGGAAAACATTCGAAATCTTTTCATTCAGAATGTAATTTTTTAAGTTCTCGCTTTGTGGACCGTACAATCTTTTGGGGAAGCTTATAGTATCATTTTATTGATGTTTGCTAAAATAGTAATATTTTGCTAGGTTCACAAGTCAAAGCAATGAATCCAAACCCACCAAGTGCAATGGCAGTCACCAGTGCCGAAATATGTACGAATGGACAGGAAGGCGTTTCTGCTCCAGCCAAGAAGATAGTAAATATAAACGAGCCCCAAATCTGTAGGAATAAGGGATGCGGAAAAACTTTCAAAGAAAAGGATAATCATGAGACTGCTTGTAGTTACCATCCTGGGCCTGCAGTCTTCCATGACCGGATGAGAGGGGTGAGATATTTCATATGTTGCATTTCCTTTATGTTTCTTTTCTCGGTGTACTAATTTTACGGTAGGACCAAGGTCTAAGGATTTGTGGAGAAATTTATGGAAGACCAGATAACTAAATGTTGCTTCTTTGGTACATTTTCTATCTTTTCCTCTCCCTCCATAAATTTATCCACAAATACAGGATCCCAATCAAGGATGGACCGATGGTAGAGAGTATATTAGACCGGGCGATTGCCCTATCCAAGTTTTATAATTTCTTCAGAACTATATGGTACAGTTGGTTCTTTGCCTCCCTAAAACATCAAAATTATGATTTTTATTTTTATTTTTTACTGAAAGCGGAAATTGTTGTTGACCCCAATTGGTTGGGACTTAAGGCTCTGTTTGGTTTGGTTTTTGTTCATATGTTGATGGATATTTATGACATTTCTTTTGATATTGCCTCTGTAATGGTATAGCTAAAAAATGACATGACCTCTCAAATGTGCCAAAAAAAAAAAGAAGTTGTAATGTCACCCACGTAACATTGAAATTCTATATCTGTCGTTGACATTTTTTTTGCGTGCTTTGAACTTGCGGCTTATTGTTCTTAATTTTGCAGTGGAAATGTTGCGACATTCATGTGAAGGAATTCGATGAGTTCATGACCATAGAGCCATGCACCAAGGGATGGCACAATGCAGATCCAGTGTCGTAGCATGCAGAAACAAAACAAGAGGCATTTGTTTCTCTTGTTACTCGTTCAACTGGGATTGACAGGCGCAGGTATCTTTCTGTGGCTTTGCTGGTCTATTTGACGTGTGTTCTCGTTGAAATATCCGACCATTCTTGAACCATTCATATCAAAGAGACGGAGCCATGATAACTAGGCCCTTGTATTTTACGGTTTTTACCCCGTGAATTAATGTTATCCGAGATGGGTAGTTTACGCTGTGATGAACCCTAATCTTCTGGTTCCAACTAAGTTTCGAAAACTTTTGTCGCTTTAGAAATACTTTTTAGCCCAACTTTTCGGTTTTCTGTTTCTTTTTTTGGGAGATTAGCAATTCTACTTGTTATTTTGCCTTCTTCGTTGTTCCTAGAGTGTGTCCGATTGTTGCTTTTGAAGGGCCGTAATTTATTGTTGAAATGAGCTTGTCTCAGTGGACCAGGCCTTCTAGTCTGTGCTTGTGAGCTATATGATCACACCACGGGCCTACTCCCATAATCCTATCGGAAAAAATAAATTTATCATAAATTAATTTAGGGGTGCACACGGTCCTGATTGGATCGGTTCTCAATAACTGGATTATTTGGATCGGTTCTAGAAAATTAAGAACCAAAATTTAACTAATACACTTGAAGAACTTGTCCAAATTCAAATCTAACTAATACACTTGAAGAACTTGTGCAAATTCAAACCGCAAGATAGGACCAATTTTGGTTCGGTTTCGGTTTTACCCGATTAGGGAAGATTTTATCACAATACAAGTTCGAAAAATTATTTAGAATTCGGAGTGCCAAAACAACTTAGAAAATAAATAAATAATTATAGGATTTTATAAGATTCATAATTTTGTACATGTATAAATATATTTAATATATATATGCGTATAGTATATTAATATTATATAGTCCGGTTCGGTTGTAATTGTGTTTCTTAAATTGAAAATCAGTAATATAATTATTAGCTCTTCTATTTTTAAAACCATAATCAGACTAATGAACTATAAAATCTAACGAAATAGACCAGACTAGATCGGATCAATTTGGCATTATTATTTTTTTTTTTTGCACACGTATAAGTTATCTTTTCGCCACAAATATCCCTCGAAAACAAGCCATTGATGTATTGAACAGTGTGGGACAATGGCTCTGGACAGTGTGGTACAATGGCATGTGTTTGGCCTACAAAACACCCAATCTTAATTTTCTAGAATTTTGATTTTTTTTTAAAAAGGTCTCAAATTCTCTTTCTCCTCTTACTTCAATGTGTCCCCTAACTCTCACCATATCTCGATATCTCTAACTTCCTTATTTTCTCTCCCACTTCATTCTATTTTTCAGTTTTAAAAATTCAAATTTTATTTTTTTTCTTACTTTCATAGCCGTAGCAATTGATTGGAACTGTTAAAGAGATTTTATTCTTTTAAAAATTTTCTCTTGCTAACATTGTGTTCATTAATGCACATAACAATAAAGGGAAAAAAATTCACATTAATGTACTACATTTTTTCGCAATAGTGCTACATGCCCATAAACAGTATTTACAAATTATACTGAATTTATAATCAGTGGCTTAAATTCAGTTTACTCGGAAGTAAGTTCGAGTCATTAATTTCAAATTCCGGATAATTTTACGGGTAATTTTTTTTTTCGGGGCTATACTTGACCCTAATCCCCTCCCCTTTTTTTTTTTTTTTTTTTTTTTTCGTTAGGTCTCCCCCTACTCTGTTATTGTACTTTCTCAATTACTACAGCTACTCTGTTGCACTGCACGTTGCTATTGGTAGAGGAGGGAGGATGGGAAGGGGGTAGTCGGCTAGAAGCAGTAGACCTTGAATCTTTTGGGGCCACGCAAAAATTCAATACTGGCAACAACCAGTCCGGCTATGCGTATGTAAAATTACTAAAATACATGGACAAATTTTTACCATTCATTCTAAGAAATTAATGACTCGGATTTTAAACACAATTTTGACCGGTAAAAGTAGACCAAAGGCCAATCCCGAACTTCGAAAATGGTTTTGGACGATTGCACCACCCGTGTATTTGGTGCGTGTAGTAATTTTGGGTAATGGTGGTATCAACTTCAAGAAAATGGAGATCTTTTTAAGAATTAAAAATGGAGATGGTAACGAAATTTTTTTACTACTTAATTTTTTATTTTTAACAAAACGAAACATATTAGTTTAACATAACACTTAACAAATAGACAAACGTTTAAATTATCTTATTGCATCATGGAAAATTAAACTATTGGTAAAAAACTACGGTTTTGTTTGGTTTGAGTTTTGGGTTTTGTAATGATTAGAGGGAGGAATAGAGATAGTAATTAAAAATAAGGGTTAATGATTAGATAAAGATAGAGAGAAAAATGTAAATAATATTTAAAAATAGGGAGAATAATCAGATAATAATTGAGAAAATCAGGTCTTGAAAACTCAAAACAAACAAGATACAATGCTCATTATTTGAGTTGTGAAAGTTTTGATTAATTTTTAGTGGTTTACTCGGTCACGATATTCAGCAAGGGGAGTTTTTCAATTGCAATATTTTTTATTCTACCAAATGATTTTCTCTTTTGCCAAAATCAACCGTTGATTTTACAAAATACTTGTTGATTTTATCATTAATAAATTTAGTAAGATTTCACCATGGCATGTTGTCTATTATTTTTCCGTATTCACTCATTCACCGTTATAAATGCATGTGAATTTAGTTCTAACATTTCACCCTATAAAACCTACGCATTTGTCCTAAACAATGATAGGTGTACAACAAAAGGTTTCAATATAGCTCTAACACATTCACATGGTGTGTGGATCCCACATACAATGGAGTGTGTAGTGTGTGTGGGCCCCATACACTATGTGAGTGTGTTGAAGCCATGTTGGAGACTTTTGTTGTACCTCAATCATTTTTTGTTCGCGTAAGTGTAGGCTGTGAGGTGAGGGAATTGGGGGATGGAGGAGCCTTCCATGTTCAGCATTGGATGGCTTGGATTTGTTTGGTACCGGACAGTTTGAATGTGTTTGGACAAGATGTGATCTGAACAGTTTATCGTCGAGTACGAACGACCCAAATCGAACCACATGCATGCTGTCTCCAAAGGGATAGCATGCAACCGGTTCCGAGGTGAGATCCTCATTTTTTACTCAAAATTGAAGCCACGAGAAAGGGGCATCATGTTCTTGTCGACTCTTTTCTGTTCTACAGTTGCAGTAATGGATCGGGTGGCATGATGTAACAGTTAACCTACCAAAGGGGTGATTTGGCAAAAAATGAAAAAAAAATAGTTTTTTGGTTTTTTCATTTTAAAAAATTTGCATTTATTAGTTTTGCATCAAGTTTTTGTGATTTATGAATTTGTCTTGTTGAAATGAATTAATAAACTGAGAAAAATTGATGCAAAACTAATAAATACAAAAGATAATAAAAAATGAAGAAAGACAACACGAAAAAAACCCAAAACCAATTCTGCACTTTTTTGCAAATCACCCCCAAAACTGGGGGTGGGTTTGGCAAATATTTTTTTTTAATGTCTTTTTACATATACCTTTTCAAGTTTCTGGCATCACCGTGACTCACTGACTCCATGAGAAAATGCATTTTAGGAGAATGAATTCTCCTTCATGTTTAGAGAGCAAAAGTAAAAAAGGATGCATTCCACATTTCAAACACATTTTCAGCTAATGTGCACATAGACCATAATACCCTCTATACTTTTCCTTTTGGATAATACCCAAAAGACTCATGTTTACCCTATAACAAATATATTCTCTCCGTCCCAATTTTATAGTTTATCGTTCTATCCTAACCAGATGAAAAAATAATTATATTATTCAATTCAGTAATACATTTTATATGTAATATGAATATTGTTTGATAGATTTCTATTTAATTTAATAAACAAAGTATTCAAAATCACCTAAAACATTGTAGATTATAAGATATAACACTTTGAAAAGTGGCACGAACTCCCAAAAAATACTTTAAAATTGGGACGGAGGGAATATTTCTTTACGGCATCATTATTTGGCACACCCAAAAAAATACTCCCTCCGTTCCAAAATAAGTGTCCCTTACTCTCTCTTACCGTTTTTCAAATAAAAAAATTAAGTACTTCCGTGAATCATGTTTCGAATTTTTTTGCACCAAATTAAAGTACTCATTAAGTACTTTAATTCGGTATAAAAAAGTTTGAAAAACGATAAACGGAAGTACTCAATTTTTTTATTTGAAAAATGGCACGACTTTTTGTAAAAGACACTTATTTTGGAATGGAGGGAGTACCAAATTTAACCTTAAAAACATATTTTATATAATTTAGCAAGCAATTTTTCAAAAAATCACAAAATCAGACTCTCTATCAAACTCTAGCAAGTCACTTTATCAAAAGCTTACAGAATCAGCCTCTTCTTTTGTGAGTGAATAGTAGGTCACCATATTTATTGAGTTACTATAGCAAAGTTAAAAAATCTTCAAATTGGTGAGTTTGTTTGGTGAAGCTGATTTTTGAGGTTTTGGAGGAGTTTACACTCTTTTATAACTTTAAAGTTAAACTAGAGAAGCTGACGATGATGCTTTTAGTTGTTTCCTAATAGGCAATTCCTTTAGTTGTTTTTATCAACAATCTAGTTTTTTTTCTTGGCAATTTCTAATCGGCAATTCTCAATGGGTACACCTTAAACACACAAACAAACAAAAAATAACACACACTCTTATATACCTTTTACACTTTTCAATACACTTTCACATATCCTCATACGTTTCTCACACATTTCAATACACTTTTCAACATTTTCCAATTGCATAATCAATATTTCGCATGGTTGTTATGCTTAGGGCTACTTTGGCTTAAAAGCCAAAACTGGATTATTGGATTATTTGTTTTGTCTTTATTCAAATTGTTTTTGAATTTGTTAGTTTTGCGTCAAAATTTTATGATTTTTGAATTCCTCTCAACGAAACAAATATAACATGTAAGGACCCGTGTTTTTATATAATTTTCTAGAAATAATGTTGGAGGGGTGTGAGGAAATGAAAATAGAGTAATATAGGGTCAATATGAAGTTAGTGTTGCATTTGGGGTCTTTGAGAGATGCATTATGAACATGAGGGGTGTAAGTGCATAAGAGGGGTGTATATATATGTGATGTATGGCTATTTTTTGTCAAAAAATACACTTCTCCCTCTCTCAAAAATCAGACGTCTCTCCTCCTCTTCTCCTCCTCTCAAACTTTCTTCAAAACTCTTCACCAAATCCACCCTCCACACTCAAATACTTCAACACCCAACCAAATACTCATCATCTACGCGCAATTTGGAGTCCGGGTTTCTTTGAAATTGCTTGGTGAGGTCTCACTTTGTTTGGAGTTGCATGAACAAGAGCTAGAGCTTTTACTCTCTCATCCTTGGAGCTAAACCATTGAGGTAGGGAACAATCTTCTACCCCTCTAAGTGTATATTGGCTGAATAATGGCATTGTTGGTGTTATGGTTTCCCAAAATTCTTGTTAAAACTTGTTTTCACCATGGAAGTGAGCTTGGTTTTTTATTGAGTTTGGGTTTTGTATGTTTAGTTGATCAACCCATGAATTGATTGTTGATATGTCCTTCTCCCTTGATTAGTTGTGTTTTGGAACCCCAAATTGGACTTGGAATGAAGCCCCCATTCATTTGAGCAATGTTGTTAATATTCCACCCGAAACCCAGGTAGATCGATCCATTCTCAACAGTGGATCGATCCAAAACCCTCTGTTCCACTTTTGGTATGTAATGGATCGATCCACTCTCAACAGTGGATCGATCCGGAATGGCTTGTTCTCGAATTTCACTAGAGTGGATCGATCCAGAATGGTCTGCTCACTGATTTCACTAGAGTGGATCGATCCACTCCATGCATGGATCGATCCGGATTCCTTTGTTCAGACAGAATTTTTTTCCAACTTCGCGGGCACGCCCCGGCTTCATCCGAACTCCGATTGAGGTGATTCTTGAACCGTTGGAAAGCTCTACGAGTCTACTTTCAAACTCAATTGGTTTCATATTCATATCCTTTGTATTTTGAGAGAAATGCCCTTTTAACTATCAGTGTGTCGTATTTTCTCGAAGTTTATAACTCCGTTTTCATGTTTCATTACTCCGGGCCCTCATTGGTCCTTTCAAAGCTTCTCTAATTGACCTTTAAGCTTCGGTAAACTATCTTGGTGCATTTTATGCTTTGTCTTGGTCGTCTTGGTTTCTCACGCGCTTGGACACGTGCCAATTTGACTATCACCGACACGTTTTGAGTATGTCCGAAGTGACACGAGACCTATATGGCATGCCCGGAGAATAAACAAATGATTCAAAAGAATAAGATACATATGATAAATGTAAGTGATACTTGGGTTATTTTTAGACATTTTGGGTATTTGTGAAGTATTGTGAATGAAATGTTCGTGTAAATGACTGTGTCTTGAGGGGAATGAATCCACATCCTTTTTATTTTGAGAGAAATGCCCTTTTAACTATCAGTGTGTCGTATTTTCTCGAAGTTTATAACTCCGTTTTCATGTTTCATTACTCCGGGCCCTCATTGGTCCTTTCAAAGCTTCTCTAATTGACCTTTAAGCTTCGGTAAACTATCTTGGTGCATTTTTATGCTTTGTCTTGGTCGTCTTGGTTTCTCACGCGCTTGGACACGTGCCAATTTGACTATCACCGACACGTTTTGAGTATGCCCGAAGTGACACGAGGCCTATATGGCATGCCCGGAGAATAAACAAATCATTCAAAAGAATAAGATACATATGATAAATGTAAGTGATACTTGGGTTATTTTTAGACATTTTGAGTATTTGTGAAGTATTGTGAATGAAATGTTCGTGTAAATGACTGTGTCTTGAGGGGAATGAATCCACGACACGAAATGTAATGGTTATGAGGAATCTTATGGATATTTTGGTTCCACTAGATCTTTGTGGTATCTCCTAGACACCTCGTCATCGAATCCATTTATCTTGGTCCATATTAGCTTATTCATTCACGTGCATCTTTCAATCTCTATACCCTTAGTGTTGGTAGAAATGTTTCCTACGAGCTAGTGAGTTCACCCTATCTTTTCCAGGTACACAGCATGGAGCATGAGATCGGATGCTTGGAGTGTGATTGCATGACATGAAGATTTTACGATTTTGAAGTTATTTTCTCATCTTCATACTAAATACATTTTTGGAAGATGATATTGTAACTCTAATTCCTCAAAACTTTTTGACTATTTCAATTTATGTAATAACTTTAAAATTTTTTGTTATTTTTGCATTGGTAGGAATACCCTCGAGTAGAAGCTCATTGTACTTCGACTTTGACTTCCTATGGAAAATTGTTTGACTTTTATTGATCCTACGTGGATTTTAATTGTATTTGACTTATTGAAATTGAGGGCGTGACATAACAAGTATAAATTTATGGTTAAACCAAATATTTTTTTGAATAAAGCCAAAATAGGTGGATTATTGGCCAATATTCCACCTATCTTAGCTTTATTCAAAAAACTATTACTTTTGACCACAATTTTATACTCTTTGCATTCGTCTCGCGATAGGAATCCAGAAATCGCAAAACTAACAAACGCAAAAAAAAAAATTGAATAAAGACAACACGAATAATCTAATAATCCAGTTTTTGGCTTTTAAGCCACAATAGCCTTTAATCTATATTTACTCCTAATTACCCAAAAAAATCAATATATTTGGAGATTTTAAATTAAGTAAAAACACACACAAAAAAAAAAAATCTCACCACAATTGCTAAAAATAATATTCATACACATTTTAATACCATAATAAAGAAACGGGGGCAAAATGGTAATGAACCAATCCATAATTCATTTCGATCATTTATTCCAAAAACTGCTATTAGATTTAAAATACATTCTGATCATAATCTACAAATTCAAAAAAAAAAAATTGAAAAAATGAGGCTCCCAGTTAAGTATACACTTCTTAGCATTTTATTTATGAATTTACGACCAACGTGAATAATTATGTTTCAATTCCTTTTTTTGAAAAAAAAAAAAAGAAGTGGAGAACGTTTAATTATTTTTAAATTCTATCTGTGACAGTGTAAGACACTGTGTGACATGACCGTTATATGCTCATGTACATTAATACGCTAACACAAAATAATTACTAGTACTATGCCACCCATGCATCACGGTTCACGGGTTCAATGATGGGTGTAATCAATCCTCTTACAACTGCATCTGGCCCACATTTTCCCCCCCTCTATGACTTGTTTGTTTGGGTTTTAAAACCCGATTTTCTCATTTAGTAATCAATTAGAGTATTATTTTTGTCTCCCTCTCATCATTAACCCCTATTGTTAGTTATTATTCTATTTCTCCCTCCAATCATTACCAATAACCAAAATTCAAAACTCAAATCAAACCAGTAAAGATACGTGCACAGACGAGATGGTATCGATGGAATGCCGAATGGCGTAACCCGACGCCGTTGTGGGCTCCAAGCATAGTCCGGATGCCGTTGATCGTTCTCCGAATCAAATTACGAGGTGGGATGGCGATGAATCGATGCAATCCGGACGGGCGGTATGCAGAGCTTTCGATCCAAAATCACCCATTTTCATTTTGAATTTGATTACGAGAACGATCAACGGCCGGATCGGCGCTTTAGGGCCCATAACGGCGTCGGCGACGCCGTTTGGCATTCCCATCGGTATTCCCATCTCGATCCCAATAGAAGGGTTCAAATCAAACAAAGCTTTGTTCGGTTTGGGTTTTGAGGTAGAATTTTGGGGGTAATAAGTAAAAAAAATACTTTAAAGAAAATTTTATTGGGAACCGCATAAAATGGGGTCTTAAGACCCAAACCGTGACAAGTTTTCCTCTACCAAACACTATCTCATTTTTAAAAACTCAACCAAACACTATCTCAAAAATTATTCTAAAAAATTTATTTTCAAAATCCATCCAAACACAGCCCAAAACAGTAAGAGACCCCTTTTTTTTTTCGCCCAACATTGTATATTTGTATAGTTCATTGGGGTTGGAGGCGAATTTAGGTTACTAACTAAAAGTGATGGTCGATTTTTGCTCATTGAGTAGTTTTTTTTTTAAAAAAAAAAAACAATTAGTGTGCATTGAAAACTCAGTTAAAAACGAAAGGATGTGTAAATACTGAGACCACTTTTGTGACAGTCGTATAGTGTAATTTTCAATCTCCTTAATTAAAATCTTAAAGCACTTTCACACATGTGTACATTGCTTAAAAAAGCATGAAAGTCGTCCGTGCAAAACACGAAAGTCATGCAAGTTCGGTTTCTCAAGTGGCAGACTCAAATCCAGGTGGCGACTCTGAATCAATTGTGTGTCGTCTGTGCGAATCTCAGTTCTGGAGAGGGGCAGCCAACACCTTCCAACAAAAAAAAAAGAGACACATAAGGGGACGGAGTTTTCATGGAAACAAATGATTCTCTACAATCCCTATTGTTTCAACAAACAAGGAGAAATCTATAATGCTGATGATCTTCCAAATGACAGGCCCACGGAATCCAAGGGGCAACTCGAAACTCACAAAGATATTTCAAAGAACCTTAATGCTCTACCGAGGAGAACCCATATGGGCATCTTAAGGAAATTAACTCAAAGAAGTCCAAATCCTAATAAAGAGAGAAAACCTATATTTATAGGATCCGGGGACTTTGTAGTGCGGTGGTGTATTATAGGGGTGTAGTGCAACATCTCAGCATGTGAACAATAATCAAATATTTTGCGATGGTCGATTTTTGCTATTTGAGGAGTTTTTTTAAAAAAAAAATCAAATTAGTGTGTTTGAAAACTCAGTTAAAAACCGAATGATGTGTAATACTGATACCACTTTTGTGACAGTCATATACTAGTGTAATTCTCGATCACCTTAATCAAAATCTTAAAGCAATTTTACACATGTATATGTATCTTTTTATCCATGAATTAAAACACTAATTCGTTCTCCAAAACATCCGATTAAGTTTGTCATTTTCATTTGCATTTTAGTCTCTTTTTTTAGTAGTTTTTTGAAAGATAGAAGCATTTTCTGTTTAAAAAATGTGCCATGGAGGAATTGTTTGTAGGTACCACAACAAAACATGGGGTCATCCCTGCAAAAATAGGTTTTGCGGGGATATATCTTCTTCTTCTTCAGGACCATTCGTATTGGAACTTGAACTTTGGACATCCCCATGGCAGAATCGCCGTTAAATATTAGTAGAAAAAAGGATTTAAAAAAAAAAAAAAATCTTGCTAACATCCACCAAATATGTAAAGGATAATACTTACATCAAGACAAAGAGTTAGATTACGATACACATCTCACGGATATCTATATATACTTTCATAAATATTAATACATTTTTTTTCAGATATTGATACATTTTTTTACACATTATTATCCACCCTTTACATGTTACAATACACATCTCACGAATATAATCAATAGCTATTGAACCCACGTTTTGCTTAAAATAATTTTACACGTGTATTATGTATACATTTTATCCATGAATTAAAACACTAATTCGTTCTCCACAACATCCGATGGTTTCTAAGTTCGTCATTTTCATTTGCATTTTAGTCTCTTTTTTTAGTAGTTTTTTTTTTAAAGATAGGAGCATTTTATGTTTAAAAAATGTGCCATGGAGGAATGTTTTTAGGCACCACAACAAAACATGGGTGCGTTGTTCGTTTTAGTTTTCAAGAACTAGTTTTCTCAATTATTATCCCTATTTTTAATTTTTTTTTTCTCTATCTCTCTCCAATTATTAATAACTATTTTTTAATATTATCCCTATTTTCCACTCTAATCATTACAAAAATTAAAACTCAAATCAAACACAACCAGGTCATCCATGCATTATGCAAAAATAGGTTTTGTGGGGATATAATCTTCTTCTTCTTCAGGACCACTCGTATTGGAACTTGAACTTTGGACATCCACATGGCAGAATCGCCGTTAAATATTACTCCAGTAGAAAAAAAGATTAAAAAAAGAAAAATGATACATACACAAGCTTTGTGTTACAACCAACCATAACCCCACTCACATTGGGTGTGGGCCCGCATGTAGGGTCCATGTGGGACCAACACCCCATGTAAATGGGATTGTGATTGGTTGTGTCACAATCATTTTTGTAAAAAAAAAATCTTGCTGACCTCCACCAAATATGTAAAGGATAATAATGGCATCTTTTGGATAAAAAACCGATTTTTGTTTTTTTGTTTTTTCATTTGTCTTTATTCAAAAAAAATTTGCATTCGTTAGTTTTGCATCAAGATTTTGTGGTTTCTAGATTCCTCTCAACGAGACGAAACTAATAAGTACAAATTTATGGTCAAAACTCAATTTTTGTTTGAATAAAGCCAAATAGGTGGATTATTAGCCAATAATCCACCTATTTTGGCTTTATTCAAAAAAAATATTTGGTTTGACCATAAATTTATACTTGTAAAATTCTTTTCGCCGAGAGGAATTCAGAAACACAAAATCTTGATACAAAACTAACGTATGCAATTTTTTTTGAATAAGGACAAATGAAAAAACCAAAACACCATAAACCGGTTTTTTTCCCAAACGAGGCCAATACGAACATCAAGACAACGAGTTAGATTACAATACACATCTCACGGATATCCATATAGGCATATATACTTTCATAAATATTAATACATTTTTTCATATATCGATAAATTTTTACACATTATTATCCTCCATTTACACATTACAATATAGGGGTGTACACGGTCCGGATCGGATTGGATTGGCATGAATCCAATCCTAATCCGCGAGTCACGATTTTTAGAAAATACAATCCGTGTCTGGACCAAAAGTCTCACGGTTCGGTTCTAATCCGATCCGCGAGTCACGGATTGGTTCCGATTTTATCCACGGATTACATGTTTTATATGACATTCCAAAGCACATTATTCACAAATCCTGAGTTTATTTACTCCAGATGGTTATCAACGTACATGATCACAGACAGATTCACAAGCTGGAATAAAAAATAGACATCCAAACATGGTTATCAACTTACATGATCACATATTCACAAGCTGGAATGATACACCCAGTAAGTAATGAGCACAAGCATGGAGTGAGTTTATGACAGTTTGGTCATGATCATAGATTCAAATTCTTACAGTAACATAATAGCACAAATAGCTGCTCACGGGCTACTGAATTCAAACACAGATTCAAACATAAATGCAAATTCAAACACAACAGCTACTGAATTTAGTTGCATCGAATAGAACAACTACGGAATTGATCAAAGTATATATAGTAAAAGTTAGTGTAACATTTTAACCCCTAAATTTTGAAATAATTCATAGTTTACCCCCTAGAGTAGTCTGTGTGTGTAGTAGAAGTTTTTCGTAAAATTATGTGTGTATAAATATATATACATATAAAAAAATCTCACGGTCCGGATCGGTTAATCCACGGTTTCGAAATCAAAATCCGTGTCCGGACCGCGAGTCACGGTTTACTATTTTTTCAATCCGTGTCCGAACCATTAATCCACGGTTAAAATCCAAAAAGCATGGATCGGTTCGGTCCGGACTGGATTCACGGTTCACCGGTTTTTTTGTGCAGCCCTATTACAATACACATCTCACACATTACAAAGTGAAAAAGTTGTCTCCCAAACACCCTCAAATAAAATAAAATAAAATAAAACCAAAACTGTTTATTTTGTCAAGCTCATGAAAAAACTTCAAATGTACAGAAAATCATGTTTCAATCCAACACGATTCATTCAAGATCAAAGCACATTTATCTTGAAAATAATGCACCGTGCATAATGGATCGAACTCATTTGATTCAAGATGATTTTCGTTCAATTAGGTGGCAATTGCTAGTATTCAATTGACAAGATGTTTCACGTTTTGAAGTTATAGACATGCTCAATGAAATGAGCGACTTCGATCATTGTAGTTGGTCCGAGATAGGCTCACAAAAGCATAAAACTGAACAGAACATTGTCACTTTTTTACTAAGAGTGTTTTTTAGTGTTTCAGAGCGTCCTCAATGACCTAAGAGCGTCCTCAATGACCTAACTAAAACTGGATAACCAAAAAAGTTATCAATATTATTTTTTGCCATCCATTTTAAGGTTACAAAAATTAGCAGTGTCAAGTCCCATACTGACATTTTTTGTCCATAATAGTAAAAAACGATGGCCCCCATCATTTTTAAAAATTTGGATAACTAAAATTTACCACATCATTTTTTCAAATTCAAAAAATATATATATTTTTAATATTTTTAAAACAAATTTTTTTGGGTGAAAACAATTTTTGAAAAACAGTTTTGTGTAAATATAGTTTTGCGTACAAAGAGCTTTTGAAGGTTTTACAAAAAAAAAAAAAAAGGGAAAAAAAGTTTCATGTAAATACAACAAAAAAATTTGAAAATAGTATTAAAATACAGTTTTCGTGTACATATAATTTATGGGGAAATAATATTTTTTTAAAAAAATACTTTGAAAAAAAATAATTTGAGTAGATAAAGTTAAAATAATTAAAATTTTAAATTAATTATAAAAATTATTTTTTTGTGAAACACTCCATCAGTCGTTTTAGAAATGTTTTGATTCGTAAATCCAACTTATTAAGAAAATATCATCATTAATTACACCTTTCACATTAACTTTTGCCTTACTTTACAATTTTCAAGCTTTTACCTCCACTAACTTTTAAAATAGCAAAATGATAATTATACAAACTTTTACCCATTAACTTTTCAAAACACACTTATTAGAGGCTAACCCAAAATGAAAATGTCTACACTAAAAAAGAGACAGATGGAGCAAAAAAAAAAATTTTAAAAAAACTATTTTTGTTTTGAAAATAACCATTATTAAAAAGAACAGTTTTTGAAACTGAATATGTGACACCCCGATTTTTAATAGCGGATAAAATAATAAAAATAATTAATTTCTTTGGTGATCCACTGATCGTTTTGATTAGAAAATATTTTTTTGTGTAGTTTAACGTCTATAAAATCAAATAGCATATTTTTCTGGTATTTTTTGAATTTTTTTAACATTTTAGGACGTTATTTCAACCTTGCTAACAACATCAGGACACGAGAATATTATGGTAGGAGTCACCTCGAGACGATTAGCCTTCCGGAACTAAGGCAAGGTGGCATCCTTCTATTGGATGCTTGGTGGCCAAGTAAAAAGCTTCCGGAATTAGTCAAGGTGGCGCGTTTGGATTGGGCAAAATCCCTCGCAATCATCAAGAGTGATTCTCTTGGATTGTCCATGGTATGTGGACTGATATTCGGTAATATGTAGAAAATTCTAGGTGTAGTCCTCTTAGTATAAATAGGTCCATTGACCCCATCTCAATACTCACACGCCGCGCACAAAACCGAAAAAAGGAAAGAAAAAAAGAAAAGAAAAGAGAATAGAAGAGGAGTGAGAGCAGTAATCTTGAGAGGTGAGTCCCACTTCATCCCTACTGTTGATAACACACGCACACTTGCACTTTAATTTATTAATTTCTCCTTTAGCAATTCCATAACCAATAGAAGTGTGGAAAAGGTCTTGACGCAAAGAAATTGGTTTCACGCCTTTCAACAATACAAAAAACTATTTATGTCTAAAGTTAACTTCATAAAAAATAGAAATAAAATAAGGGGTAATCAATTAGTCTCGCCATAAGCTTCCCTCACTTGTGTTAAGAGCAGAGGATGCTCATAGTTAGACATAATATCTTGATTAAAGCATTGTTTTCCATGAGAATCCTAATAAGCTGAGACTTGAGAGCTTTTTAAGTTTATTTCATTGCCTTCACCAACTAGAATTCCACTTGGACTAGTTTAATTATGTTTGTGTGTTGCAAACAATTCAATTTGGTGACCTAAGGCATCGAGATTTAAACTAATCAGTTTCCTATCCGACCCTCATAAAAAGAAGAAGAAAGATTAGCTTAACAGGTGTTTATTATAAACAGGCATTTCCATCACATGAGTGCTACAATAAATTTCCCTTGTAAATTCGAATTAGTAGGTGGCCTGGCTGACCTAGACGTTCATGAGATGTTGTAAAAAAGTTGTAGCTAGGAACAAATGTTTACTCTTCTTGTGCCCAGAAGAGATAAGAGGCTAGTAGCCAAACCACATTAAGCCAATGGATAGTTAAATGATTAGGTAATTTAATTATCAGTTTTAATATTTCTAGCTAATCGTTAATGTGCTATTTTAGGACCCAGTACGTCTTGATAAATTTTATGGTACACTTTGGACGCAAGAAGGTGAGTTGTGAATTATCTCTGTTACATGAGGTTTTTAGCAAAAAATATGTTCTTAAGAAATTATGATTATCGATATACAAAATCCTTTTGCAATAAACTGACATGGAATCTTGATATTTTGCTCAGTTTCTGAAAAAAGTAGTATTGTCGATACATGCAGACGATTTCCCTGAATCTGGGGGACGTTAAAAATATCAGTGGGAACGGTGTTATAAGGGCGGAATAAAAAGGGGCACAACCAGGTGCCCAGATGAATTGATCAATTCAACATGTTATGTTGAGGGTCGCTCCTTCATAGCTGACACCAAAATTGTTGGATGGTATATCGTGATATACAGGAAATGCTATGTTATACATGAGGTTACATATACTCTTGCCTACAGCTTAAGCTATGAAAATTTGACGCTATGGTTCCTGTTTGATGAAAATTTGTAAATTCTATGGTGGCTCGGGTAATATTGATAATTCGTAGACTCACACAAGCGGTGGCTTATGTTTTGTACCTACTTTCCTTTCCACGTAACCAAGGATAAAATAACGAGTCAAGATATCGGCAATTAGTATTTTTCCATTTGTAAAATAAATAAAAGGGAAATAAATGTATCCTATGTAATGAATAAATGACTCTAGTGAGGTATGATTGTAAAATAGTGCTTCCGTAATGACAAGTTTTAAAAATAAAAATAAAAAGAAATTTGTAGCAAAAATGTCGATAGAGGTCTATGGTGAGAAAAACTCACTAGTTGGTCACGATAATTAATCTGTTGGATTTGGGTCGTGACAGAATAACATTTTTTAAAACAAAAATTGTTTTTTGATTTTTTCAATTATTTATTTATTTATACAAAAACAGTTTTCAAAACACTGTGAGGTTCATGGCGTCCAATACTTTTTTAGATACGACATATAAAGTATCCTATTTGTATCAAAAAATTTCTCTTCACCACACATTTTGAGGTTCATGTCCCACAGAAAATATTCAATAAATGGTGTTGAACACCACCTATGAAGCACCAACACCTCTAAGGGTAGCCGTATCGCAGTGTCTGGACACGGGGACACGACGGAACACATGTCCGGACACGTCACGTGGAGGGGGATATAGCTAAATTTATTTATTTTTTGGTGGGGACACGACGGGGGTCAAAATAATTTTTTAAAATTTTTTCTAGGGTAACTTCATAATTACTCAAAAGTTTTGGAATAAAATCATAAATTTACACTATTTAAATATCTCCACTTAAAGCAAGTGCACCAATACTAGGCAAAATACCTTGTCAAAAAGGTACAATTTATAGTTTACCTATCCACTTTTTGGTTTCCCCTCCACCAGTCTCTCTATTATTTTCTCTCTATAAATTTAATATTATAAAACATTATAGTTGAAGTACATCTTTTGATGAGAGAGAGAGGAGGAAAAAGAAATGGAAAACAAGTGTACAGTGCCTACGTAAACATATCCAGCTACTGTAGCTGGAGGAAAAAGTACTTTGGGGTTTATATAGTCTGGTGCAGTGGTGTTTTTCTCGTGTTGGCTTGATAAAAAAAACTCAAATGCCTATTTAACTCATTATGTGCACTTGCTCTTACGACATTTTTATATGACAAAAAAAAAATCAAATTTAACCTGATAAACACCTTTTATAATTTAGCAATTCATTTTTCAAAAAAATCATACTCTCTATTTAATTTTTAGCAAGTCACTTTATAAAAAACTCACAGAATTAGACTATTTATTCAAACTTTTAATCTTCCTTCCCTCCTCCCCATTTGATGAGTGAACAATAGGTTACCAAATTTGCTAAGTTCCTGTAGCAAAATTAAGAAAATTTTCAAATTAATGAGTTCGTTTGGTGAGACTGATTTTTGATGTTTGGAAAGAGTTTACTCTTTTTAAAGTTAAAGTAGAGAGACTGATATTGATGAGGCCGATATTGATGTTCTAATGGATGTTTTGATTTGTTTGTCTTTTCTTAAAAAATATATACTCCCTCCGTTCTTATTTTTTGTCCTACGCACTCTTTCCATTTTTTAAATAAAAAAGTTAAGTGTTTCTGTGCATAATTTTTCAAATTTTTTCGAACCGAATTAAAGTACACGATGAGTACTTTATTTTAGTGTCAAAAAATTTGAAAAATGATACACGAAAGTATTTTATTTTTTTATTTGAAAAGTGACACGAATTTTTTTAGTGGACAAATAAATAGGAACGGAGGGATTATATGATATATAAATAAATACACACGTAGCGTGTCCCCCACCGTGTCCGTATCTCTATTTTTTAGGAATTCCCGGCTGTGTTTCGATGGGTTTTGAAAAGAAAATCTTGAGAATTTTTTTTAAAATAGTGTTTGGTTAAGTTTTTAAAAATGAGAATAATGAGATAATGATTAGAAAAGATAAAAAAGATAAATAAAATAAAGAAATAATGAGTAGAGAGAGATTCTTTTTAAAAAGAATTTTTATAACTTGAGAGAAATTGAAAGAGAACAAGGCTCGTGTTCTTGTGTTTCTGTTTTTGTATCTATTTTCATATCTGTATCCGTATTCGTGTTTGTGTACCGTAGAACACCACTTTGTGGTATTGCATAATTTTCCGTTTTTTCGACTGACACAGCCACCCCCTATCTTGCTAGTAGCCAGTACTACGGCCCTGGCTGGTTGCTGCTTGTCTATCTTTTTCTCTCTCTTGTTTTGAAGAACAGATGTCGTCAGATTGTGCCACGTGGGAGTTGAAAATGCATTGATAGTTTTTGGTTGTGTTGGCATTTGGCAGGTTAAAAATCTCTGAAAAAGGGATACTGTCGTTGGGTCATTTACACTGATGCTGCCCTGTTTGGATTAAACCCATTTTTTGAGGCATTCGCAGCTTTAATTCTGATTATTGGTGTAGTAACGGGAGAACACGGCTATACTCCCTCCGTTCCAATTTTACTCAATTTTTGAAGTTTGTGTCATTTTTAAAATATTACTCTGTCTTTATAATATATAATGTTTTAGATGATTTTAAAAATTTTGGTTATAAGATTAAATCAATAGTATTTATCAAACAAGATTCATATTACATAAAAAATGTATTACCGATTGAAAGATTGAGTAACTTACATTGCTAACCAACTAAAAGTGATGCCATGTTTGTGTATTTTTCAACCCAGCGTTTATCGGGTAAACATATACGTAGAGTGGGAGGGGTACAGAGAATATACCGACCGTATTTGAGGATTTATTTATGAGTCCTACACGAGTGATCCGATTTTTTTGATTGAAATGATGGAACTCTGGTTCGAGCACTTCTAATAGTCCGATTGAGTTGAAATTTTATGAGTCCTACACGAGTGATCCGATTTTTTTGATTGAAATGATGGAACTCTGGTTCGAGCACTTCTAATGGTCCGATTGAGTTGAAATTTTATGAGGCCCATCGGAAAAATGTTTTAAAAACAATGAATGATTCGGATCACTCGTGTGAGACCAAATAGTGAGTCCCTAAATGCGGTCGGTACATTCTCTGTACCCCTCCCTCTGTACCCGTAGTCGGATCCGCATTTATTCGTTTATTTCTGCATAAATGGATTGGGGGCTTTGAGCATTTGGGGTATTAACTTGTCTTTCTTTATTATTTTTGCATTTATTAATTCTGCTCGCACCTCGACTAATAACAAGGTTCTGAAGGTAATGACTGGGTATAACCCCAGTAACCCCAAGAATTTGTTGGCAATATAAATCGATCTAAGACCTTAAATGTAGGTTAAGTGTGACGACCCTAGTTTTTAGAGCCGTAAAAAAAATAAATGAATTGCATTACTGCTACAAAAACCTTTCTTTTATACATCAAAATATCGACTTTTCTCGTAAAAAAATAATAATACAAATTAAGTTCTTTTACAAGTTCTCTAAAAAGAAATTCAGTCCCGATTCCTTTCAATAGCCGAGTCTGTTGCCTTTCTCGCTTTCCAAGCCATCCTGAAAAATAAATTAAGTCGGGAAGTATACAATATGACAAAATACAACAGCTCATCAAAAGAAATAAATGATCAATGAATTCAATCAAAACTATATCCATATCACAGAACCACATATTGACAAATTTTGGTATATGACCGATGGACGCCCTCACCTCCTCTGAGCCAAACCTCCTTTTACTTTAATCACGGCTACCTGAGAGCCAAGCCTCCTTTTGGCTTATTTTTGGCTATTGGGTCAGGATTTTTGTAGGTCCACTCGATCAACGTACCAAATAGTCTTATAGCATTTTAACGTGATCATAAACATCACAAAGAGCAATATCAATTGCAACATGGAATCCAACAAAAGCATAACGTGAGCAAAAGATATATAAAATGGGAGAACAAAGAAATAAACTGAGGATTTGAGGAACATATTGTATACCACCTGATTTACCTTAAATCAGAGCCCTTGCTTTATGACCTACTTTTCTTTCTCTTTTTTCTTCTTTTCCTTCCTTTTCTTTTTCTCTCTTATTTTGTCCTCTTACTTTACCGTGTACATGTGTGATCACTGTGATGTGTGTGACGTGAGGCCAGGCCTATTTATACTAAGAGCAACAATAGCATCTAGAATTATCTTCTCAATTCTTATGAATCCCATGAGATCTTATTTGCTTGGAGAATGTCCGGATGCACTCTTACAAAATCTAAGAATATTTCATAAATTTATGGCATAATTACATTGTATCTATCCACCCTATAATAGAATGCCACATGTGTCATTCCGGATTATTCTTTCCTTGATCACCAAGGATCCTTCATACGTGTCCCGCTTTACTACGCGATGCTAATTCTGATATCAAACTAGCTTTAAAAAATTGCTAAATATATATTATATTTTTTTGAAAAATAGTACTAGAACCATTTTTTATGTGATAAAAATAGTATAATTTTATAAGCGTTATTTAAATATGTATTTACTAAAATATGGGGTGTTACATTAAGAGATATACATTGTAGCATTTCCCTAAAACTAATTAGACAAGCGATGCGATAATGTAATTGTCATTGAAAAATAGTCCAATTTGACACTTGTATAAGGTCAAATGTAAACTTGTAGCATTTCCCTAAAACTAATTAGACAAGCGATGCGATAATGTAATTGTCATTGAAAAATAGTCCAATTTGACACTTGTATAAGGTCAAATGTAAACTTGTGTTAACTTCCATAAATAATCCCTTCCATAATTCATCAATTTTCCAATTTGAAAATTTTGAGATAGTTTCAAAAGATAGTATATAATGCTCTTAGAGTGATATACACACGCATACGCACGCTCGTTGTGTGATTTATGTTATGATTTGTAAAGTATTTAGGACTTAGGAGTACTAAAAAATGGAATAGTGCCATGGGTACTCCAAATGCATATCAGGTGATGTGGCGAATGGGGAGCCACTTATATTTTTGGGTGGGCTCCACGCTGAGTTTCTCTCCACCACATAACCCACTTTGTGTGCATTTGGGGTACCTTTTTGAGGTACCCACAGCATTTTTGCTAAAAAATGCAAAATTTGTGGTCGCAAGTAATGGTAATAATTGTAGGGTTGGTTTGGGTGAATTGGGAAAATTAGTTTTTTTAGTTTTGTCCTCATTGAAAAAAATTTTTGTTTTTGTTAGTTTTCGGTCAATTTTTTGTGGTTTCTTGGCTTGTCTCGACGAAACGAATCTAAAAAGTTATAAAATTATCTGTCAAACTTAAAGTTTTGTGAATAAAGACAAAAAATAATCAAAAAAATTGTCGAGATAGGCCAAAAAATTTCAAAAAATCAACCAAAAACAAAAATGCAAAAAAAATTGAATAAGGACAAGACAAAAAAAAAAAAAACTAATTTTCTCAATTCACCCGAGTAGTAATAATATAATAATAAAACAAAAAACTCCTATTAGGAAGGGGGGAGGAGGGAAGCCAGCTTTAAACGAGAGCTGAGTCTGTCCCATTGTTAGTGCGAAAGCGCTTGTTGCAGACGAACAGTAGCTGCTGCTGCTGCTGCTGCAGCTGTGAATTTTTTAAATGCTTTGTTTTTTTGGGAATAAAACATTCATGGATCTTTCTTTAGATTTCTCACAATTTCACGAATTTGTGTCTCAGAGCATCTTCTTCATTTGCCCAAATTTGCCTCAGAGCATCTTCAACGTGTATTTATTACTAGTAATTACTGGAGTACTTGCCAAAACCCAAATCAATTTAATTTGGCCAACGTCTCGTTCTCCTTTAATTAATAAGTCCGAATTCATGCAATTTTCAGGTAAGAAGGATAATGGCTACGATAAATAGTTGTAAATACTTAATTTCTTGAGAGAGAATTAAGAAAATCACATTTATGATGAGGCTTATAGGGTGTTAGAGAGCCCCATTTTTAACTTTTTATTTTTTGACTTTTTAGCTTTTTTGCCTTTTGGTTTATTGTCAAGATATATTTTGAATCTGGTAGGAGTGTTTAAGAGAAATGTGCATAATATATTTTGCAACAGTAGTAGTGTTTGAGAGATATGTGCCGAATACATTTTGTAGACCTTTTTGTTAATCAAAATGAGAAAAGAAGAAAATGAAAAGTAAACAAGTTAGGGAGTGTTTGAGAGCATATTTTTTAGCTTTTTATTTTCAATTTTTTGGTTTTCTGGCTTTATGTTTTATTGGTCAGACTGTGTTTTGAATTTGAGAAGAGTGTTTTGAAAAATGTGCATAATACATTTTGAAAAGAAATAGTGTTTGAGAGAATAATGATGAGAAAGAGTTGTCGATTGGTTGTTTACTATTTTACCCAGTTTTTCAAAAAACCACTTTAGTGGAACACTCCCTGAGACTATATGAGGTAGGGTATAGTTGATTTATACACTTTAGGTTTATGGTTTAGGTGTGTTTTGGCCAAAAAAGTTTACGGACTTTTTATTTTGTCTTTATTTGATTTTTTTCCGCTTTTTTTAGTTTTACATCAACTTTTTGTGTATTATTGGTTCATCTCGGCGAGAAAAATCAAAAAATTATAAAATTATAACCGAAGCTTAATTTTTTTCAATAGAGACAAAAATAAGCCAAAAAGTCATTTTTTTCGATCTTATTCAAAAAATTGAAAATCCTAGTCATAATCTTTTACTTTTTTAGATTTGTCTCGCCGAGATGAACCAATAATACTCAAAAAATCGATGCAAAATTAGCAAACGCAAAAAAAAAAAAAAAAACAAATAAAGACAAAACAAAAAGTTAAGTTTGTTTTTTTAGTCAAACTTATCCTTAGACATTTTGAGAAATTAATTATCCAAACAAAGTTCTCGGAAGCTTTGGGAGTGTGCCAAGAAAATAAACAAAACGACATCGTTTAAGAGAAAAAAAGGAGGGCGAGAATCCCCCGAATCCGTGTGGTTCACCCCCTCCTTAGATTGTTGTCATATTTGCACCACTGTCTTCGTCTTTTCAAGGCGAAACTACTTTTGTGATCAAAACTGAGTTTTGAACATTTGATGTGGTCGCCGAAAAGAGCTTGCTCACTGAGATTTTGAGAGTTTGATTTGGCATGGTGAATTGAATAACACAATGAGAAACCACACCATTTTCTTTTCTTTTATTACAAACACCCCCCCCCCCACCCCAATTGTATCGTCTCACCAAGCCACATGAGCTATAGGCCTTGTTTGTTTTGGGTTTCAAAACCCGGTTTTCTCAATTATTATTACTCACATTTTAAAATATTATTCTATCTATCTCTCTCTAATTATTAACCTATATTTTTTAATTATTATCATTTTCCTCTTTCTAATCATTACAAAAGTCAAAACCTAAAACTCAAACCATACATAATCATAAGTTCTAATTAGCGTAACATTGCAATTTTCATTGGGAGGGAAGTTTTTCCCGGTTGTACTTCTTCTTTTTATGAGGTTTATTTATTCACTTTATATAAGCAGCAAAAAATTTATATTACATTACACAACGGTTTTACAAAAATTCTCTCTCACAACTGTCCTCCATGACACATTGGAGGGCCGTGATTTAATTGTGGCTGAATCTTTCTTTCAATCCTAGGGCCAAGATTCTACCTCAAAGGATTTTACCATCGAAAGTCCAAGACAGTGTTTGATGGCTAAGATTGAAGCCCAAATTTGATCCAACGTATTTAAAGTATCTTTCATTCAAAATTTGAATCAAGGATCAATAGAAGCTATCTTCAAAAAATGTTTTCGAAGCTAGATTTGAATTAGACTACCACAGATGATCGTGATTTTATTTTTTGGGTTCCCGTTACTTTTCTCTCCCATAATTTTCTCTTTTGGATTGTTGTGATCTAGTCTCTCAATAATTTTTTTTTCCCTAATAACTCTTTAATCAATTATATGTTTACGATTTCCCTTATGAGTGTTTGCTGCCATATCAAAGTAAAAAATTACGAAAATGACAAAAAAGGGGACTCTCCTATAGTCAAACTAAGGCAATGATAGGGTGATGAAAAAATTGATTGTGCGGTGATGTGGGATTTGATCATAAATTTCAAACGTCCCAACAAAGTTCAATAGATGTAAAGTGAGTTGCAAGGTTATAGTATAGATAGCTTGGGGCTTCGAGGGAGGTGCCTCTAGAGAAATTGGAACTCATCCTTCTGTGTCTATTTGCCATTAGGAAAAAACCCAACAAGGAAAACTAATATCCATGGCCAAGCATAGAATCTATTGTTATAAAACTAGTATCAATCTTGCATGGTTTTGAGATTAGTGATTCACTGACTCTCTGGCATTGTGTGTTGAGAAAAAAAGAAATATTTTGGAACATTTTCTTTTTAAGAAGATTTATCACAATGCCTAACAACTGCTTTTTACTTTTAACATGTCAAATGAGATTCATTATTTTATTTTACCATTCTCTAAAGAGTTGTGATGAGATGTGTTGGGTTTTTTCAAACTTAGGTTTCGTTTTTTTTTTTATTTGTTAAAATTAAATGGGTGATTTTATCAAATAAAGTGGAGATGTGATTTTATCTCTAATGAATCTGAACATTTTTTAGCAAATGGAAAATCAAGCCTTAATTGAGGAGTTGATGAATTGCTAAAAGTGCATGGCTCTATTTTTCTTTTTCTTTTTTTCTATATTAACTTTATACATTAGGTGAAGCTTATTTCAAAATGTATATTTTTTATATTTTGGGGAAGTTAGGATGGTTGAAAATAACCAATCATTATGCGGCGGTTTGTTGGCCTTGATTGTGATCATAATTTACCGCGAAATTAGGACAACTTTGTTTTTATTAGTTGTTTCACATTGATGTATTTTTCCTTTATTTGACTTACTTAAATTTGTTTAGAAGGATCTTGATTAAAGTGTAGGAAAGGGGAAAACAAATTCCCGAAAAAGGTCAAGTTTAATGTTGGGTTGGCCGGAGAGAACAGTAATTTAATTTAATTGTGCTCAGAACAAACTGCATCGTGCTTTCACAATATCTAGTGAAATGATATGGCACAAGGATTCTCATATATTGACTTCTCCTCTCTTAGACCTAGTTTTCCAAACGATTTTAGCACCTAACACTCAGATGCTAAAATCATGATATTTCAAATCAAAAAATGAAGTGATTGAATATATTGTTTTCTGAATTTTTTTCTACCAGATTAAAGTACACAAAGAGTACTTAAATTTGGTGCGAAAAAAATTGAAAAACGATGAAGAAAACTACTTTATTTTTTGATTTAAAATATCATAATTTTAGCAATTGAGTGCTAATTTTTTTTGAAAAACTAGTCCTTAAAAATTTATTGGGTATCTTTATTCTTGGCTCATGCAAAGATACTCCACAAAAGTTCTAAGAGTATCTTCAATACATCTTCAAAATGAAGAATTGAAGTGACATATTAAGAGAAAATTTTGTAATTTATACTCTATTTTCTTCAAAAAATTATAATTTTTGGAGGGACTAATTCTCTTTTTTGTTACATCTATTTTTCAAATCTATTTTGGTTCTTTAAATTTGAAGAACCAATTCTCCAAAAAGGAGATGAGTCCCTCCAAAAAGTATAATTTTTTGAGAAAAACGGATATAAATTATAAAATCTCCCCTTAATATGTCATTTCGATTTTTCATTTTGAAGGAAAAACACTCCATTGGAGATGCTCTAATAAAAAATAATTAGCGTGGAAATAGCAATTTTCTCTCACTAGCCTCTGATTCCTCTGTCCCCCCTCTTTCTCCTTATCTCAGTAGAGCCCCAGAGAGTATTACAGGCGTACATCCCTCCCCCACGCGCACTACCTTCCACTCCAAATCACAGGCGTACATCCCACGTTCTGGCCGTCCGATCAACGCACGCGACGAAACCGGTATCACGGCGTGGGAACAAAAGTACAACCCCTCAATGCAGTAGCTAGCTGTACAAAATTGTAACCACTTCGGGAAACGGTAGTACGGGTGACGGCCGATGGCGCCTGGCAACTTTCGTCCGTCTCCCCCACTCGCCTTTTTCATTTTCGCTGTCAATTTCGTAAACGTCGCTTCACCGCCGTTTGCATTACATTTACATGTCCCCCCTCCTCCCTCTCTCTCTCTCTCTCTCTCTCCTGTAATATCCATTTTCTCTCTCTATATCTCTCTATCTCTGTGATAAATATTCTCTCTCTTCATTACAGCAATATCATTAACGCACTTACCTTACGGTCACGCCAAAAGCCTGCCTTCTCTCCCTCTCTCTCAAACTGTATCTCTCACTTTCTCTCACTACATTGTCTTTCTGTCTGGTAGAGAGTGGTCAGTTTTAAGTGGCGAGAGAGGAACAGAGCCAATCTTCTTCTTCAGCCACACTCACTGCTGCTTCAGCTTTGGCCCATTATTGAAAGAACCCTGCTGATATTTCCGAAGATGAAGAAGAACAAGGAGCTGTTTCTCTGTGCTTTCGTGGTTTTCGTTGTGCTTCTTTTCCCCCTGGTTTCGCCGCTCAGTAATGAAGGTAACTTCCATCTCTCTCTTTATCCCTCTACGTATGTTATGAGCCTATTTGGGTGTGTTTTCCTCCTTTCCGCTGTCCATTGAGTTACCCTTCTATTACTATCGTTCCACTGCATTTTGTATCTGTTTTTTAAAAAATGGAACCTGTCTTTGTAGCTTGGAACGGTTTAAAATTAGGAGAGTACGGAGACATTTAAGCTGTGAAAATCTAATAGAACGGTTCAAGTTATTTTCTCGAGAATTGACAACTTGGGTTAAGTAGTCATGTCCGAAAATATGCCGTTCAAGATTGCTGAAAACCGCAGTCAGAGTTCTTGACATGGGTCTGTTCACAGTTGGATTTTAAAACCTAATGGCAACTGACGCTGTGACGCAGATGATTATTCAAAAGTTTTCGCTACTTTATTGTCATTTCTACCTTCTGTGTTTGTTTGAGCAAACCAAACCATGGGAACATTGAGGGTTTTTCGTCTTATACTCACGCCTTTCGTACTTCCGTATGGAATTTGACTACTGCGTTGATTAGTGTACTTTTAGTGAGAGAAAGCTGTTATTTTCCGCAGGGAAAGCTTTGATGACCATTAAGGCGGCGTTTAGCAACGTAGCAAATGTGTTGCTGGATTGGGATGAGGCTCATAACGATGATTTCTGTTCTTGGCGAGGGGTAATATGTGACAATGTCAGCTTATCTGTTGTTGCCCTGTAGGCCTCTCTCTCTCTCTGTCTGCTGCCTTGTCCTAAGGTTTAGTTAGTATGACTAGTATGTTCCATCAATTACCATTTCCTGGGTTTGTTCTGTTTTCCAGGAATTTATCAAATCTGAATTTGGGAGGGGAAATCTCACCAGCAATTGGTGACCTGAAGAATTTGCAGTCTATGTAGGCGTTTCTCCTTTCATCCCATTGATATGTAGGGCGTCTGCCGTTTGGCGTTCTAGAGTAATGGTAGATAAAATCTGAACACAGAATTTGTGGTTGGGTTTTTCACCTAATTTATTGTGTAACTTTTTGCACTAATAGGGCTTCGTATTTGTTGGAGTTTCGGTTCTAATTTTACACTTCCCAATTTCTCTTGTCGAATCACGGAACTTGGAAAGTACAGTACGATATTAATTAATGTAAAAAATATTGACTATAGACAAAAACTCATAGTGTAAATAGTTCAGGGGAACAAGGAAGAGTTGTGATTGAAAATTGTCATCTGCCAACCAAGATAAGTTTTGTTTGTGGAAATGAGCTGGCTACCCTATTCTGTTGTATTTTGTTCCAGAAGTTTTTGAAAAGTTATAGCTGTGTTCGGCTAATAGTTTTAGTTTAGTTTAGTTTCAATGATGTAAGTAGATGTAATAAGAGGAGATGTCAACAAAACAGAAATGCCCCAAAACTGGAGCAAAGCTGTAAACCAAACATGCCCTATAATCTTCATTGATTCTAATAGTGATTGCGGGTTGTTGATTGCAGAGATCTCCAGGGCAACAACCTGACCGGTCAAATTCCAGAGGAGATAGGCAACTGTGCTTCTCTGATATTACTGTAATACCTCAGTGTCCTCATCATTGTATTATTCGGTTGCGTTATCGTCGATGACTAGTTATCCAGAGTTAATGTTATTGAGATGATGCGGAGTTGCATCCCTTTAAAGGTTTGTGTTTGCGTGATGCAGGGATTTATCCACCAATCTACTGTATGGAGACATACCCTTCTCATTATCTAAACTGAAGCAGCTTGAGCTACTGTGAGTTATGTAGTCTTTCGTTAATTTGATTTTTCTGGGAATTTTGTATGTAGTTCTTTCAACCTGACGGTTTGTGTGCACTTTTATGTAGGAATTTGAAGAACAACCAATTGACTGGTCCTATCCCTTCAACCTTAACGCAGATTTCAAACCTGAAAACTCTGTGAGTTCTTCTTTACCTGGTGGAGTTGTGTTCACTTCTGTTACCCGGGGTTTTGGACACCTTCAGTATGCTCTCACAATGTGTAAAGTTAATTCAATCCTTTTTACTGTTGGATCAAATTATGCTAATTTTTGTTGTAACTTTGTGGATTTATTCTTCAGCGACCTTGCTCGGAACCAACTTACTGGTGAGATACCAAGGCTAATATATTGGAATGAAGTTCTGCAATACCTGTAAGTGTTGCACTACTACTTCCTGGTATATTTACTAGAAAACTTATTTATGAGAGTTGGGTGTTAACTGAAACAAACTTTAATTCGTTATTTTCCCTCCCATTATGCTAACTCTTTACATACCTACTTCTGTTTGCCTGCACCTATAATTCTATGGATAAGCTAATTGTCAATTTGCTGATTTCTTTGTTGTAACGTGTAGGGGTTTACGCGGTAATGCCTTAACTGGAACCTTATCCCCAGATATGTGTCAGTTGACTGGTCTGTGGTACTTGTAAGTGTTATTTCTTCTCCTGGTTTGCTTTCATTATGCATTCTTATGCATTATTTTTGGTCGTCTATTTTTGTACACTAAGTGTTCGAACCTCTCCACATTTCACTCAGTGATGTTAGAGACAATAACTTAACTGGCACAATCCCAGACACCATTGGAAATTGTACAAGCTTTGAGATATTGTAAGTTACCTGAACCCTTACTATGCCTGGATGTTATTTGTTTCTACTTTGGCTAATATGCATTATCGTTTGCAGAGATATCTCATACAATCAGATTACGGGGGAGATTCCATACAATATTGGGTTTCTTCAAGTGGCTACTCTGTTAGTTCTCCGACTTTTCACTCTTTTTAATTCTTGTTCATGGAAAGTAAATGCCAGAAATGTAATTTGATCTTCAGGGGTGCTCAATTGAAATTGAAGTTGTCTATCTATATAATCCCTTTTCTTGTATGTGATGCATTTATTTTTTTTTAAACTAATATTGCCTTGCTTTTGTTTCCTCATATTAGATCTCTTCAAGGAAATAGGTTGACTGGAAAAATTCCTGAGGTGATTGGCCTGATGCAAGCTCTAGCTGTTTTGTAAGTTTACCTCTAGAGAACTAATTTTATTCACTTTGTTCACTTTACATTTCCAAGAAAATTTCCTAAAAGATTCTTTCCTCATCTCTCGTCTCTCCAATCATTAATCACATTTCTCTCTTTACTCATAACCCTCTTTCCGATCATTATTTACATTTCTCTCTCTAATTATTACACCTCTCTCTAAATATTACTTTTTCCAAAAACTTATCCAAACACTATCTCAAAAATATTTCTCAAAATATTCTTTTCAAAATTATTAACCAAACACAGCCATTGACTCAGACAAACAACTAAATGTTGTAGATAATTGTCCGATTTTGTTAAAACTGCCAGTTGGGACAAGCTAGAGTCTTATCATGATTGTTCTTTTCTTCATCTCTCAGGGATTTGAGTGAAAATGAACTAGTTGGGCCAATTCCACCAATTCTTGGCAATTTATCTTACACGGGAAAACTGTAAGTTCGTATATTCAGTGATATGCAGACTATGGATTACTATGCTCATGTTAATTCTGTTTGCTGAGATATTCTCATTTATGTGTTTGTGTAGGTATCTTCATAGCAACAAGCTTACAGGATCAATCCCACCAGAGCTTGGCAACATGTCAAAGCTGAGCTATTTGTAAGATACATCTAGCTTAATAGTTAGCGGTCAATTTAGGGAAATTTATGATTCAGTTGACAAGAGATTAATTTGCAGGCAGTTGAATGACAATCAACTGGTTGGTGGAATCCCCGCTGAACTTGGGAAACTTGAGCAACTCTTCGAATTGTCTGTCATCTTTCTCAGTCCTCTATTCCAGTTGTAATTGAAGTTTAGCTCTATTTGTTCTCTACTGTTGTCTTACTGCTTTGGCATGATATTCCTCAGGAACCTTGCCAACAATGACCTGGAAGGACCCATCCCGCTCAACATCAGCTCCTGCACTGCGTTGAATCAATTGTATGATTCCTGATTTCTTAAACAGCACATCAACTTTCTTCAACTTTATATTTAAGTTTTTATCCAATTCAAACTGATGTAATTGCTTTCTGTCCTGTTGTTGCAGTAATGTCTATGGTAATCGCTTAAATGGGTCAATTCCTCGGAGTTTCCGGAACCTAGAAAGTCTTACCTCTCTGTAAGTTTTAGTTCTAAATTTCAAGGTGATGTTGTACTTGTCGAAATCTGAACTTCCATGAATGTTTACTAACCATGGTTTTCAACAGGAATCTATCGTCAAATAATTTCAAAGGAATCATACCTGTTGAGTTGGGACATATTGTCAATCTGGATACATTGTACGTTTCTGAAGAATTTGGGTGTTGTCTCAGAGTTGTTGACAATTGTGTAGTCTGACCTTTTTGTTGACAATTGTTTAGGGATCTATCTAGCAATGATTTCTCAGGACGAGTTCCTGCTGGAGTTGGTGATCTGGAGCATCTCTTAACTCTGTAAGAAATGCATGTTCTTACCTGCACCTTTCAAATGGCTGAGTTTAGGGTCATCTGCCTAATTTGTAAATATATTGTATCTTGAAGGAACTTAAGTCATAATCATCTTGATGGGCCATTACCTGCAGAGTTTTGTAATCTCAGGAGCATAGAAATTATGTGAGTTTTCTGCCAGAAAATCTCTTCAACTATTTCATCCCTTTCAAATTACGGGATTGTTTTAGAATCTTTTACATTCATATTCAATACTAATGATGTTTATGTACCTGCTTGTAGTGATTTGTCATCTAATGCACTTTCTGGTCATATCCCTCACGAGTTGGGTCAGTTGCTGAATATTGAGGCTCTGTAAGTTGACTATAAAATCACTTATATTTCATCAACTTCCTTGTTATTAGAATCCATTTTTGACTTGCATCTTTTCTTTTTCTTGAAAATGTTTGCAGTATATTGAACAATAACAATCTCCGTGGGGAAATTCCAGAGCAGCTAGCAAATTGCTTCAGTCTTACCACTCTGTGAGTTTCCAGTTTCCATCCTTCCTCCCTTTTCTATCTATGTCTAAGAAGGGTATATGGACTACTAATACTTGGATGTGTTAGGAATGTTTCCTACAACAACCTATCTGGGACAGTTCCTCCTATTGGAAACTTTTCTCGGTTTTCACCTTATAGGTAGGGGAATTTAATTAGGATGTCTTCTTCTCACTTGTTTTAACCTTTTGTGTTTGTATGGTAAATGTATCTAATGAACTTTTTTATCTTGCTTCATTAGCTTCATGGGAAACCCGTTATTATGTGGGGACTGGTTGGGATCAATATGTGATCCTTATGCATCGCCTTCAAAAGGTATGAGGTTAAATTTGGAAGTTGTTGATCGTTTCTCCCTACCCTTTCTATGATCGTTTCTCCCTACCCTTTCTGAGTGATAGACTATTACTATTGGCTCTGTATATTCTATTGCAGCACTAGTTTCTCGGACTGCTGTGGTCTGTATTACTCTGGGCTTTGTCACACTGCTTGCCATGGTAATAGTGGCTGTGTACAAATCGAAACAACCGGATCCATTCATTAAGGAATCTCAGAAGACCATGCATGGTATGTGTACTGCTGTATTCCTTAATTTTAATTGGTCAATATCAAAGTTACAGTGAGGGACTTATTTTTCTGTGACAGGTCCTCCTAAGCTCGTCATTCTCCACATGGATATGGCTATTCACACCTATGATGATATTATGAGAATCACAGAGAATTTGAGTGAGAAGTACATTATAGGATATGGCGCATCCAGCACAGTGTACAAGTGTATATTGAAGAACTCCCGACCAATAGCAGTTAAGCGATTATACTCTCAGCATAGGCACAACTCGAGAGAGTTTGAGACTGAGCTTGAGACAATTGGCAGCATCAGGCACAGAAACATTGTCAGCTTGCATGGTTACGCTTTGTCGCCTTTTGGGAACCTCCTCTTCTATGACTACATGGAGAATGGTTCTCTATGGGATCTCCTTCACGGTCAGTACTTCCCCTTGGTTTTTTCTTCCGTGTGGAATGTAGTAAATTAAATTATATCACCACACAAGCCACTCTGTGAAACTTTGTTCTGATAAATGTGTCAACACCATGAAAGTAACTTCCAACACTTTTATTTAGTAGCAAATATGCCTTGCGTAATTTCTTCCTCCATTTTTCTATGCTTGTTTGAAAACTCACATTTACTGCTATTCATTTTAGGTTTTTTTAATTTTTCAATATAATCACATTATGCCCAATATGGATTACCTATGAATGTATTTAGTATTTTTTGTTTGACAGGACCGACAAAGGTGAAACTTGATTGGGATACGCGATTGAAGATTGCAGTTGGAGCTGCTCAAGGGCTTGCTTACCTTCACCATGATTGCAACCCTAGAATCATTCACCGTGATGTTAAGTCCTCAAATATCCTGCTTGATGATAACTTTGAGGCTCATCTCTCAGATTTTGGGATTGCAAAATCTATTCCAACTGCAAAAACTCATGCGTCCACCTATGTTTTGGGTACCATTGGTTACATTGATCCGGAGTACGCCCGGACATCTCGGCTGAATGAGAAATCAGATGTCTATAGTTTTGGCGTTGTTCTCTTGGAGCTACTGACAGGAAAAAAGGCTGTTGACAATGATTCTAACTTGCATCAGCTGGTATGTTCCTTGATATAAGTGGAATCCAGTCAACCTTGCATCTTTCAATACTTTAGGCATGGTATGCGAATGTTTTCTATTTACCAATAGAGCCAAGTCAAAATAGGGCCTGGTTCACAACACGTGAATGACCTTGTTTACTGCAACACTTAACTCTTTCCCTTGGCCTTGGGCATAGAAGGGAAAGACAATACCATATTGGGAGTCTTGCTGTAAAACTACCTTGTTTGGGGATTCAATATCCAGACCCATGAATACGTTGAGTCTTGTGACATGGGAAATTTGGCACCAGGGCACACTAAAAGATGTCGAGCGACCACTAATATGAAATTTGGTCTGCCCCCATGTCCGGCTGTAGACAAGGTAAACAAGCAGACCTAAATGTCTTCTCTGCGTGGATTGGATTTGTTCACGTGGTGGAGTCCTTAGTCCGCTGAAGAAATTTTGGCAAGTCAACTGTAGTGGTATTCTGCAAATATATCAAGTTAATCGAAAGTTACTCTACCAGTTGAAGTTTTTAGTTAACTAGTTACTTTTATTTCTAAATCTTGCTCCTTTTGCGTTCATTTTCCAGATTATGGCCAAGGCAGATGATAACACAGTGATGGAGGAGGTTGATCCCGAGGTCTCTGTCACATGCATGGACTTATCCCATGTTCGGAAAACCTTTCAACTTGCTTTACTGTGCACAAAGCGCCAACCTTCTGAAAGACCAACGATGCACGAAGTTGCTAGGGTCTTGGTCTCCTTGCTTCCTGCTCCTCCAGCAAAGCCAAGTGGGGCCCCTACGAAAACTGTTAACTATGCTCAGTTTGTGGTTGATAAGAGACAAGCCCAAATGAATACACAGCAGCTGCAGGCCCAGGCGGACAACAATTCCTCTGATGCACAGTGGTTGGTTAGGTTTCGCGAAGTTATTTCCAAGAACACTCTCTGATAGTTCAATTACTACTTAGTTCTGTCAGTACTAGTAAAGGGAAAGGGGTGATTAAACCATTCCAGCATGGGGGGGGTCTCTTTTGCAATGGGAAAACTTAGAAGCGGATTCGACAAGCAAGTTTTGGGATACTCTAGAATCTAGATGAAGTTAAGATGCTAAGTTGGAAAGAAAGTTAATCTGTATCTAAGCAATATTTACTTTTATCAAACTCTATTTTGGTATTCTAAAGGGGAAATATCGAGATGCTCGCGTTAGTTGTAAACTTGGTATTTTGTTGATACGCTGATTGATGCATATTATCCAGCTAAATATCCGTAGTTTTGCGTCTTCCTGCCATTTCATCTCTTCCTGTACTATGACTCTAGCTGTTCAAAACAATGCATGGCCACTTGTATGCAAGCAACATATGGCGAAAGGTGTGTACACAGTACAACTTACACTGCCTGCTATCCTTTCAATTTCACCCCCCCCTGCACTTTTAATTCCACTTATTAGACCAATACCACCCTCTTAGAGCAAGTCCAATGTCCAATGCAGGCGGTAAAACCGGTTATATACCCTATGATACAACGAATTTTTGCAACTCAATTCTCCAATGTGGATGTAAAACAAGATGCTAAATGCATATGTTCTATAGTTGGTGCCAAATAAAGAACCTAGGATGGCTTCCACATTACCAAATCTCAACTGTCATTTTAGTATATGAACTAGTAGAACCAACGTGACTGCCTTGTTGGTTGCGGCGCTTTTGCATATTTCAATAGTGCCTTGCCATTATCATTTTCGTTGTTGCAATTTCATTTTCATTGGTGGAAGATCCATCAAAATTTCTCCGCAGTACCCTTGTGGTTAAGTTTCTTATGATACTAGTTTGAAAAGGAAACTATAGATAGTAGATGAGAATAGTGTAGTAGTGACTAAATGACCTTGCAATGTGTGAATTTATACATAAAAAAACAAGGAATGGGGTTTAAGAACGGTAAATGAGAAAGTAAATGAAAAATTAGGTAGAAAGGAGGTTGAGAACGGTGGATGGAAAAATATTTGAAAAATTAGGTGGAACGAGGGTTGAAAAAGTAGTTTGGGAAAAGGGGTACAAAGGTTCAAAAATTAAATGACAACGGGAGTTAAAAGTGATGTAGATAGTTGAAAAAGTAGGGAAAAAAAATTAAATTTAGAACTGTTTAGTTCTAGAACACTTTAGAGAAAATTCTATATTTTGGCACAAAGTACTTTTTGGTGCCAAAATATGGCCATTTTCCATCTCGCATTGGACTTGCTCTTAATATCAATTTTTCTATTGGTGCAAAAATCGTATCGCCGATGGTTTCTTCAATGTGCGTTACAATGTTGTCTTCCATAAGACGATATTCACCCCCACCAATTCGAGTGAAATTGATGTGCACCGGGTTGCCGACGAATTCGACTCCAAGATACAATAAAGCTCAGTTCTGATTTGTTCTACTGCGTCATGCACAGACGAAGAGGAAGCAAAACACCTTCGGATTTTGCGAGTCCGCCAAAAATATATATAGGAGATAATTCTAGGAAAAAACAACTAGAATCATAATCGTTTTGGATAAAGATACGGGTACAGAAAAAATGGGACCGAAAATGTACCGATCGCATTCGGGGACCCACTTTTGGGTCCCACACGAGTGATCCGAACCGTCCATTGTTCTTAAACATTTTTCCGAGGGGCTCCAAAAATTTTCAGCTCAATCGAACGGTTGGAAGTACTCGAACCAAAGTCTCAACGTTTGAATAAAAAGAATTGAAAAAATGTTTTAAGAACAATGAACGGTTCAGATCACTCGTGTAGAACCCAAAAGTGGGTTCCCGAACGCGATCGGTACATTTTCTGTGCCCCCCGTTCTGTACAGGCAGCACTGTCCTAATTGTTTTTGCCCTCTTGGAAATTGGAGGAACCCTAGCTTTTATGTAGGCATAGACTTGTTATTCAAACCATTGTGACCGTTCATGAACCATTATGACCGTTCATGTCTATTTATTTAATCTGAATAGACACACTCTTTGCACTAAAATCTAATAATCATGTCCATTCATTTATCCTGAATTGACACATATATTGGATTAAAACCGTTCACCAATTACAACATTTAATATTTGTTAAATATTTTGGAAATGTTCCACCAATCTCTTTTAATGTGTTTTAGTTTCCGTTAGAGGAAAATTCTCTCCTGATGTGTGTTACTTTCTGTTTGAAGAAAGGCCTAGTTTGGGCAAAAAACCAAAAACCGGTTTTTAAAAAAACCTTTTGTCCTTATTCAATTTTTTTTTTGCATTTGTTACTTTTGCATCAAGATTTTGTGGTTTCTGAATTCCTCTCGACGAGGCGAATCTAACAAGTAGAAAATTATGGTCCAAACTAATTAGGCTGGACTAACCACCATTTAAAGCCCCAAACTTGGTCTTTAGACCAATTTTTTGAAAAAAAAAACACAATTTAATCTCAAAAACACTTTTTATAAAATTAGCAACTCACTTTTCTAAAAACTCATAAAATCAGACTTTCTATTATAACTTTATTATATTAAACTATTCTTTCTTTCTACTTTTACTCCTCAAAGTAATTAAAAAAAAGTGTGTGAATAGTGCATGAACAATGTGTGAATAGTGACCTGGTGAGTGAACAATGCTGCACCAAAGTTACTAGCTTAACAAATTTGATCAACCATTTGGTGAGCTTGATTTTGGCCTTATTTTGGGGTTTTGGCTCTCTACTTTATTAAAAAGTTAAATTGGTTCTCCACGTATTGGTGCTCCAGTGATGGGTTTCGTTGGAAAAAGGCTGAATCTATACTCCAGGTAATAAAACATACTGTTCTTTAAAAACTAAACGGCATTGTTCGTTTGGTTTTCAAGAATCGGTTTTCACAATTATTATTCAATTATTATCTCTATTTTTAAATATTATTTTTATTTTTCTTTCTACTCTCTCCAATCATTAATACATATTTTTCAATTATTATCCCTATTTATTCCTCTAATCATTACAAAAATCAAAACTCAAAACCCAATGTTTTTCTTTTCATTTTTTTCCCCATTTATAACCTCTCGCTAAATTGAATTCTTTCAATTTCCAAATCTAAGCCGTTCAAATTTTTTTTTTTCCACCAAATCTAAATAACTCAAGTAATTTTTCTTTAGTATCTATAATTATCTAATAAATTATTACTAATGTTAAGGCTAAGTTTGGCTAAAAAAGTCAACTTAACTTTTTGTTGTGTCTTTATTTGATTTTTTTTTTTTTTTGCATTTTTTAGTTTTGCATCAATTTTTTGAGTATTATTGGTTCGTCTCGGCAAGACTAATCAAAAAAGGTAAAAAATTATGATTACGACTTTCAATTTTTTGAATAGCTGATTTTTGATCAAAAAATTTAACCAACCCAGCGCAAAAATCAAATAAGACACAAAGCGTAAAAAGCGTAAAAACCAAAGAAAGCTAAGCTGTTGATCAAAAAAAGTGTAAAAAGCTGATTTTTTCCCTTATTTTTGTCTTTATTCAAAAAAATTTAAGCTTTGGTCATAATTTTATTCTTTTTTGAATCCTCTCGCCGAGACGAGCCAATAATACACAAAAAAAAGTTGATGCAAAACTAAAAAATGCGAAAAAAAAATCAAATAAAAAACGAAAAAATAAATCAGCCAAATTTTTTGGCCAAAACACACCTAAATTATAACATCACGAATCACGATTCAACTCCTGTTTAATTGTGGTAGGAGTTGAATCGTGGTTGGCCCATGATCGAACCAATGACCTACCAAATCATTCACCCGAATTTCGGGGTTTAAAATCACCCTTTAAGTTGTAATGAGGCCAAAAAACCAAAGAAAGCTTCAAAGCAAGATAAAAATACAACTTACATATATACCTCAAGGTTTATTTCTACATTTCTCTACATATAGTTTCGCTACATGTGAGGCCGAACTAATGCCAAACTAAAACTTAACCAACCCAGCGCAAAAATCTTGATCCAAAGTGCAGGCTTGATTATTGGTGCAGGATCTGACTTTTGTAAAACATACATTTGAAAATTCAAAACCCTCCAATTTTCGAGCCTCTAAGGATGCAGCCCTTCGTTCATGATGATTCTTATCTTCCACTCAGCGGATGTTCATGCTCCTGTTGCATTTCAAGCTCAAAATCAAACACATCAAAACCTCCGGCAAGTCCTTACTAGAAGGAAATCAAACAAATGACGAGAAATACAAAAAAAAAAAAATTCTAATTCTAAAAGGTAACATTCAGAGTGTCCAACTAGTTTCAAAGGAAAAGGAAGGTTAGTTTTGCTAGTCATGTAGAGAACAGTAAGAATGGAGAGAACTGAAATGCAGATGATTAATCGGATGTGGTGCTACCTGTTGATGTTCAGCCGGGCTTCATTTTCAGGGATCTTCCATTGGCTCCCACACTGGCTCTGCTTCCTCCCATACCCCTGGATTTAGAGGTTATCAACTATAATAACTTATTATTGGGTTTAGAATAAAAACATGGAGTAAATGGGTTATGTTATTGTTGTTGTTGTTGTTGTAGTAAATAAGGTTTATGCTGTGATAATTCATACCCGGACTGCTTGTTTGAAGGAACCTGGCACATTCTCCTTGGGTCCCTATTACCAAACAATTAAATCACTTGTCCGACTAAAAAGAGTTAACATGTTCAGAATTGAAACAGTTATTTTCATAATATTCCTCATAAACTAACCTTAGGGTGCAGAGGTGGTTTGGTCTGAGATCTAGCATTATGCTCCACATTGGATTTCAGTGACAACTAACATATTGATTGCAACAGAAGAATGAGAGAGGACAATGGAAGAATGAGTGAAACACTCCAAGATATTTGGTCCGATCCGATGTTTACGTAGCCAGAACAAAACTCAGAGCACCGGAAGGAAAAAGTTCAATGAGAAAAATAAGACTTGAGGGAAGTATTATCCTACCTTGTTAAATAATTCTATTGGTGGGTTGTCAGCTGGCCTATTATCATTTGAAAGCTGGAGTTCCTGAGGGAAGTACACGCTAAAGTTAGGTTTTCTACAGAAACAGATTGAGAATGTACATTGAGAACAAGAAACTTATATGTGTAAGCATCATATTACCGCAGTGGCTTCTTCACTGCCATTCTGGTGGGTGACAACATTGGTTTTACATAAAACAACCTGTGCATCAGAAACATCTGTTGTTATGATTATAACCATCCATATGGAAATGAAATAATGAGACTCACACATCCACAGTTCACCTTCTTATTAAGCGGCCTGGCTTTGACTCTTTTTATTGTTCCGTAATTACCATGCTTCTTTGCATCTTCACCGTTAAGCCTGAGAAGCAGAAATTTATGTAACTGTAATAAGTATCTATATCATCTGAACAAAGTATATAAAGCAAAAAACTTAAGATGCAGAGCCTGTTTGGGAAAGAATCAGGGGATCCAATGTGCGCCACCACACAAATTTCATACTTTGTGTTTCCAGCGTTACTAAAAGTCAAAGTCCATCCATCTATGGCAGTCGAACTATTACCTTTCATTTTCAGCGGCCCCACTTTTTGAGGTGGATTCAGAATTCTGATCGTTCAATGCCTGCAGTTACCAAGTTCTTATAGTTTATGGCCAGTGAAAATACATAAGCGCCAAAGATACTCGATGAGTAAAAATTGTACAATCACTACAAGGGACAAACCAAGCTGAAATTAAACGAAACAGATTTCGAAAGAATTTACAGTTACAAAGGACCCAAGCACAAAGTACTAAGAAGCACATTATCTGTATTCATTAACCTACATGAGCAGATGAGTGTTGCATGGCCCTCTCTGATGTCTTGAAATGGAACACCTAGAAAGCAATGAGAGAGGAGAAATAACTAAGTCATAGAAGTGGACAAAGGAACTTCTACTGTCAGCAATGAGATCTCCAAAGAAAAGCTATCCATAAAAATGTCTAAAACAAGTTTTAGCAATTTACTTGAAAAAATGAGGATTTTCGTCTGCTCTTGTTTTGAGGGGGCAATGAAGGAGCCTTAAGAATCTGTCAAACCAAAATCACAGCAAACATAAAATAACACCTGACTTCTTCATCCAGGTACCATTTCAGAGATTTCAAGACTCATAATTTATTAAAACTACTGACTTTGCTGTTCAATGGTCGTGCTTTAAAGGTGGCCTTTGATTTTACATGTTCTCCTGACTCTGAATTGCTCTTGAACCTGAAATCAGACATACAAAATGTTCCGTGAAGCTAATCATACAATTCTGCATACTCTGAGATATATGATAGAAGATAAATCGTCTGACAAGAAGTGTCACCTGTATCTTTGTGCTCTATGAGCTGTTTCCAGATCAGGCTCTCTTGGTACAGTAACTTTCAACCTTGTAATCATGGTCATAGCATCTACTTGTCGAACCTTTTTTTTTTTTCAATTTGAAAACAGGAGAAGAAGGAAGAGGTGGTGGAGGGAAAAGAGAGAAAGAGAGGAGGAAAAAAAAGAACCATTAGTGACAAACATAATATGAAAAATCAGAATAATCTCAAAAATGGTGAAGAATTTAGTCTAAGAACAGCTTACTTCTCAAGTAGATAAAGCTTACCTTTGGTAACTTGTGTGACAACAGGCTTTGGTGATTCAGATGAGCAACCTGTTTATGGTGCAGCATCATCTCAGTACTTTGTAAAAATGATTATAGCAGAAACAAGATCCAGCATGTGTCTATGGATAAGAATATAAAGAGGAACAGCAGGTATGTATAAGTACACAATTAATTGATAAAAGACAGAGTCTAAAGTCGAGAAGAAATAATTTGGTAAAAGCATGAACCCCTAGGTTAGGAAAGGAGGAAATAGAAAACAGGGTCTGCATTGGTTTGGGTCTTTGCGACCAACACATGACAATGAAAAAGGAAAAAGAAAAAAAGATGCTGTGTCCATCTGGCTCAAGGAGAAGTCTCACCATCCCTGGATTGTTGCGGAGGACATTGAGCTAATTCAGTCTATTTTAGTAAGAAGTAGGAGTTTGTCATAAGTAAAACTCTCTCTAAACTTGAAGTTCAATCTAAAGTGGATAAGATTTATACATGCCATATGACATTACTACTGCAGACATCAAGACTTGAGACCAGCAATATACGTGGGAAGACTTAAAACACAACAAAAATAAATGAGCACTTCTCCTGCACCTTGCGCAAATAACCATTCTCTAGTTTTTGCCTTTTGGTTGCATTGTCAACCCCAAGAGAGCTCTTTGAACTTCTCTCATCTATTTTAGGTGGCTTCTGAGACCTGCCAATCAAGAACGAAGGAATAAATTGACGAAACAGGTAACTAACTTTTATCATTCAATCATTCTTCCAAAGAGTAACTATGACCTTCCTAAGAATCGGTTGTAGTGTACTTCTCTTCCTCGGTTTAGCTTGGCCAAATGACTTGCTGTGGGTGCCATTAGAGTTGAAGTCCTTGATTTGGATGATTTTTCCAGAGACTTAGTTTTTGTTTTCAGAATATCCTCAGCCATACGGTAATGATATTGTTGCCCTGAAGAAGTGTAAAATTGTGACACAATATTAAACCTGAAGCAGAGAGATGAAAAGATTACTAATACAAAAGAAAAGGCTTTTGTTAACTAACTACTTTATAATGCACAATATCTGATGATGCAAGTACCAAAAATATGTACGTATAACAATCAATTCTACTGAAACAAGGTTACTTGTATATCACGCACAGTCGCACACAGACCCACAGTACCTTTACAAAATGCTTCTGTCCCGTCTTCAACTTTTATGCAATTAATAAGTTAATAAAAACACAAATCATCCACTGGCTACCTGATTATCTATTAAAAAAAAACCCCACAGATTTGAAAAGTTTTGGGCTATAATGGATAGAGGGGCAATTAAAGCAAAACTTGAAAGAAATTTATATCCTCAAAAGGCACCGACTTACCAACTTACTAACTACTAACTAAAAGTTCTTTATTAGATGTTCATAGAAAAATTGCCTTGTGACTATGATGCCTTGGAAGTTGCTTGCACACACCTTACGATATAACATTTAACTACCACAGCTCCATGAGTCACACATGCGCTTCTAATAAGAGGCGATGAGTTATTCCTGAACTATACAGAATATCTGGATAAAAAAAGGAGGAATCATTGTTTTGTTTTTTTGGGTGATACAAAGGAAGTAAGGCCAGTGCAGCTTCAAACAACATTAGTTTGACTGGTCAGGTAGCGACCTTCGACAACACCATGTCCTGGTGTGAGAAAATAACCAAATATACATTTATTCAAGAAAAAGTTAAACGCACCGAAAGAAAGAACAGCTACAGTGATTCAAAGCATTCGAGATGATAAATTGTTTTTGCCAAGCATAACCTTCGTCCAGTGAATGAAAAACCTCAATGAAATGCAAATTCGATGAAATCGAACTCCTGGGATAACTACTATTTACAGAAAAAATAAAATAGAACGGTACCTTTTCCATTGTCATCTTGTACAAACTCTTCAGGATCCATGTCACAATCCATATTATTGCTACTAGAAATCATACTTTCACAATCACTTGATTTGCAAGAAGTGTTTCCATTTTCTACAGTGCTGAATTCTCTCCGTTTCAACTTTATGATAAAAGCTGAATGTTCAAAATAGGAGGGGAAAAGAGTGAGGAAGATATATGGTAACATAAATATCAAGAAAAGCAAAAGTTAAAACCGTAACACTTCCGTTTAATTGCTCTTTGAATGCCAAATATCTTTGACTATTGTATATGGAAGAACACCACGTGTGTTGAATGCTAAAATCAAGCTCGCTCAGACTTTCCATTTCAGAAATTGACAAGAAGATATCTCAAATCCCACATACATCTTTAGCTTGTCTAAAGTAACTGTAAGGGAAAACAAGGAAACAATCTCCCTTAGTAATGCTCCATGTTTAATCCGCTATTACGGTTAGGATCCCTTCTGAGTAATTTTCTATAAGCCTGTTGGTTAACATTTCCATTTCATGTACTCTTAATATATTCATATACACAAAAGCTCTGTATTCTCCTTTGCAAATATAGATACATTTTTTCCTCGCTTTAGGAGTAATGGCCTGTTCTCGGGAATATGACAGCCAAACTTAAAAATTTCTCTTTCTTCCCCAAGGTTTTCTCTACCCCTTCAACTACTTAGGTTTACAGTTAAATCATACTCCATGCATTGCATGTGCACAATCTCTAGTAAGGAATGAGTAAAAAGGTGGTATACTACAAAGTGTACAGTGAGGGAGTTGTCGGTTTTGTGAAGCCTGATTCAGTTTGGGTTGCGATTCACTGACTATTCGTGCTTTGACTGGGCATTGGTGTTGCAGTAGTTGGTGATGTAAACCTAGGTTATAAATACTTTCTCTACATCTGTAACTTGCACTCTCCATAGTGAAAATTGGTGCGAGTCATGGATGTACTCAACTACATAATTTGGGAACCACAAAAAAAAAAATCTGTGTCGTGCGTAGCTCGTCTATTTTCTTGATTAATTTCCGCATATTTCGTATTTGTAGGTTTGGCCGATTTCTCCACAGGAGCATGGTTCGTTTCCAAATGGAAATCATCCTCATAGCAAATACAATCGGCACATCCACATACAAAAAGCAAAAATAGTTCAGAACACATACTTTTAACTCCAATAAAACAGTGCCATACAAGTTATCATTCACTTGTCAAATAAATTCCAGTTGTTATCATTAACCAGATTATCAAGTTCCCTAATAATCTCTCTCAATTGCTCGTAGTTACCGTCAGTAACTTCTAGGTTTCACATTACAACCTCAATTGAAAAAACAAACAAACACGTACCATGTGTAAGCTGAAAATTACGATCAATCAATCAATAGACCGAAAGTCAATAACAATCAATTCGTGAAGGCTTACGGGAAGGCGGATAACTTGGGGCTGATTCAAACCAGCGCTCGGCGTCTTGAGCCTCGAGAGACGATTCAGGCCGAGTGAAATCAAAGAAGCGAGAGGCATCGAACTCGTAATCAAAATCGACTTCCGAGACTTCGAAATAATCCCCAGCGAAGTCCTCCATCTCTTCGTCCGCCTCTCCGTCGGACATTGTCGGTTTCTTACCGAAGGTTTTTCAGACGAAGAAATCAGAGGACACCATAGACGAGACGACGTCTTCTTAGCTCTCTCTCGCGCTTGGGGTTCAGGGGATTTGATGGTGAAACCCTAACTGGAAGCAGACAGAAGGAAATGGGAGAATGGGATTTTATCGCGGTTCAACGGCGAAATTTGCGTTTTTCGAAGAGAGAGAGAGAGAGAGAGAGTAACAGGTAGCGATGACATATCCGTTTTGTCCATTTATACAGAGCGCGCAGGATTGCGACAACTACTGAGATTTTGAATAAGTGGGCCCCTATTTTCAAGGCTTCGGAACTTTCTTGTTTCCGTTCGGCCTGACTACAGTATATTCACGATATTGGATCTAAATAGCAAAAATTGGAATTAAAAAAAAAATAAAAATAGACAATAAAGATGAATTTTTTTTACCATAATTTTATACCTTTTGACCACAAAAATTTAATACAAAACTAACAAATACTCCATCAGTTCCATAATATTGGTCCTCTACGAAATTACGTGCAGTTTTCAAACTAAAAAATAATGTACTTATGAACATAATTTGTTCAGTAATGTGAATTTTGTTTGATAAATCTCATTGTGAACTTTTAAACGGTGCAAAAAAAATTTAAAAATGATTTTAGTTTGAAAATTACACATAGTTTCGTAAGGGACCAATATTATAGAACAGAGGGAGTATAATTTTTTTTTGAATAAAGACAAAACGAATAAAACAAAAAACCAGCATAAATTTTTCTCCCAAAGAAGGCCTCAATAGTCGATGGAATATCTTTTTACTATTCTTAGCGTTTTCTTATCCTAGTTTTCCTTTTTTTCGGTACATTTTACAAAGTTATGGCATGTTTTATGATTCTAAATTTTTTCTCTGACATATGAAATGTGTCAGACAATATCTGTATTGCACACGAAAGTATTATGCAATAAAAAAAATATAGAATTTTATATAGAGACATAAGGAAATTGAAATTCATTTTGAAATGGATGGAGTTTTAGATGTTTTTGTTCCGAGCAACACTAAGCATGAGAGTAGTATATGAATTCTGAACCGTTAATTATTCTTATAACATTTTTTTGAGGGGATCCACAAAAACTCAGCTTAATCGGACGGTTAGAAATGGTTAAACCAAAGTCACATAGTTTCAATAAAAAAAAACCCATTGATTGAAATGGTTGGACTTTGGTCCCACCACTTTTAACCGTCCGATTGAGTTGAATTTTTGTGAGACCACTCGAAAAAATGTTATAAGAATAATGAACGATTCGAATCACCCGTTTGGGACCAAAAAATGAGTCCCCTAGCACATTTTGTACTTTTTCTGTACCTATGGGTCGGTACCCATAGGTTTTCCGATTGAACTATGCACAAGCTAAATATACACTACGTAGAACTCATAGCCGCACAATGAGATCGTAACTTCAACCACGCCATCGGTTTAGTATAGTTTTCTGAAAATAAACATTCGTTGCTAAAGACAATACCACAGATATGTGAAGTTGCATTTGTTTGTCAAAAATTGGGATCCGGGGGTGCTTGCATCCCATGCATAGCACTGCGCTATGCAGTCCCACAGGATGGCCGCGTCAGCATCCTTCCGACAATTGGAGACGTTCACCGCGTAGAGCTCGTCGAGTACTACAAGTAAACCAAAAATTAACTCGATCGGATGTCGTTGAGTGCTTCATCGAAACACAAATAAGTTGAAAAAGAATGGGTTCAATGGTTTTGATCCAATGTTTGTGTCCATTTGTGTTTCATTTCTTTTCAAGGTATTTTTGTTCCAATGACGCACTTAGCAATATCTGATCAATTTGATTTTTGAAACAATTGTAGTGCTCGTCGAGCTCTATGCGGTGAACGTCTCCGATCATCAAAACGATGTCAACACGGACACGTCGTAGGTCCACAACACGCTGCACAACATAAGATTGCGCAACACCTCCACCAGGTCGCAAAAATTGTTATATACACAATTCCACATATTTCTGGGTTCCTTTTTTTTTTTTTTTCTTTTACTTTCTTAAATGATGTTATTTGAATTCCCTTCCGTAAGACTTGTCAAACTCTCCTGAGAGGCAAACCCCGGTACCCGCTTTAAACGTTGATATTATTTTTGGTGCTTTGGCCTCGTCAAGGAAATGTTTGGTTGCTTGCTAATAAAAAAGTGAAGCGAAAAGGCTTCTCTACTGTCATGTTTTGGTGGACGTGGGGTTACTGTTGTGCATGGAATGAACGGCTTAGATTTCATGTCGACACTTTTGCTTTCAAATCGTTCGTTGTTGTGTGTGTAAGGAGTAAAATTTGGACTGTCTATCCGAAGAACAGACTGCTTGAATATTGCATAATATCTGCTGTGTATCTCAACTGCCGTGACCCCAAATCCCATGTTGTTTTGGTTATTTGCTATGCTACAATTAACCAGTGAGGTGAAAAGGCAGGCGCTCCAAGGCCCACATTACAAAATTCAAAAAGGGGGTAAAATGACAAACAAAAGATTCCCAACCCACATGTTCTCAAGAAAATGACAAATTTATTTATTTTTTATTTAAATATCTCCATTCCAATGCACATGGTTATGCTCTATGGACGAACCTGGTTAAATGGAGCTTAAATATTTTGGATTGAACACAAGAGTTTTGAATTTGGCAATAACATGACAAAGTCGTAGGTTAAAGTGAATATAGCTGATGGGAAGATTAATTGCTCCCTCCGTCCCAAAATGATAGTTCGGTTCACAAAACAATTTAAAATTAAAAATAATAGTACTTTTTTTTGAAGAAAAAGTTCTAACTTTTTCTGAATTAAAAGAACTCTCAATATCTTGTAAATTGTTAAAAATATATTTGAATGTATTATTTTTAACTTATCGTTTGCAAACCGGACTATCATTTTGTGCGGATTAAGTAGTTAAAAGGATAAAAGGTAACAAAGAGAGAGAGCAGAGCAAAGCAGAGAGTAGAGCGAGAGAGAGCTCTTGCAAGAGAGATGGTCTCAGGGCTGCCGAAGTGATGGATCTCCTCCTTCTGCCTCATCTCCCCCTCCCCCTCCCCCACCACCTCCTTCCCCCTTCCTCCAGCCCCTTTTCCCCTCTCCTCTCCTCCTCCCTTTTTCTTTACTTCTTCCTCTCTTGGATCTGCCGGTGACTCCCCATGCATGGATGGATCTGCTCTCTTTCCAATGTGGGCGGCCAGAATCTTTATTTTTTGAACAAGGGGAGGCCGATCTAGGGCTCTAACACCGACGGGTAACGACGACGGCAGCGGCGATGGCTTCGGCGGTTTGTTTTCAATTCTTTTTTTTTTCTGTTCTGATTTGTTTAGTTTAGGGTCGTTTTTGAGATTTTTTGGGTTGATTAGTGTACTATGTGTTTGATTTAATGAATTTTCTCTCTATTTCTCCAAAAAAAGTAGGTAAAAGGTAATGAGAATAAATTAATTAGGCTTAAATATTTGAACATTCTGTCCCTTTTCTCTCTCTCTCTCTCTCTCTCTCTCTAAAATCCTAGCCATCACAAATATTTTATTCTCCCTTCCCCTCTCTAGCTCTCTCCCTAGGGTTTTATCCTTGCACGATGGCCGGAGGGGAAGACCATGGTACTATTTCTATTCCCCTTTGTTTTTTATTCCCTCTATCTCTCTAGATCAATGACTTGTCATCTGATTTATGAAAGTTATGTCTTTAGTTTTTTCCAAGAGTAGTTAGTTTCGTCATACATGTTGCTTCACAATGATATCCGTCTTAATAATGCCCTAACACTATAAGATATCTTTTGCGGAGCAACTTGTGGTAGCTTGGAATATCTATAGTTTTGGGTGTTCATTGGTGCATTCATGTTTCGTTGGAGACTTGGAGTCTATCTGATTGTCTAGGTACTTGTTGTTTTTTTGTCTTTTGCTACCATTTTTCTCTTTTGAGACTGCTAGATTTAGATATGAATTTTGGGCAGATCTATGTGTGTGAGGCTCAATGCCTAGGTTGGGATGAAAGATATCAATTTCCTTGTGTTTTCTTGATTTTGCATTAGTTAGATGATTAATTTAGCGTTGTCCAAGATAGTTATAATGAACTCCGTTGCGTAAGTTGCCAATGGACTTTTGTTTTAATAATCTTCTTCTTCTTTTATTTTATTTTATTTTATGGAAAACTCCTAATATTGCACCAGGTCACCTCACAGTATTTCTACCTCTCATATTAATTTGCTCCATTAACCGCATGAGAGAACAACAAAAGGGGGAAAAGGGCTGAATCTTACGTTATCCCCTTAACTATGGAGTAATTCTTGTTTAATTCAACCTTAATTTATCAATTAAACCTATTGAGTCCTTTTCCAAACCGATATTCACTTAGTCTAATTTTTCATTTTCCAACTATTTACCGGACAAAAATCACAGTTCTAAAAAGTTGTAAATAATTATTTTTATAGGAACAGTGTTCTTTTGGTTGTGATTTATTTCTAAAAACGTATGGAACGATGTTCTAAGCACTATGATAAAAACTAAAAAGGAAAAGAGCAAATTGTCGCTTGGTAAATAGTCATATAAACAAGGTATATATGCATCTCACAGTTTGCGGCAAGTATTCCCATTAACAATCAGATTGAACGACAATAACAAGCCACAGAGTCAACAAGAGTAACGAAATGACCGCTGTCATGCAATAAATAGACTGAGAATCTCAAATTATACTAAATGAATATAAGTATCTACTACCGTCTAAAATTATTAAATTCCATATTTTCACATATTTCAGAATAAGTCATTTTACTCGCATAAATCAACCAAAATATCATGCAGTGGACACAACTTGCCCATTGCCATCAATCTGAAGACACAAAAATTAATGGAACTTACTCTTAATCAATAACTTAAGGATGGAATAGAAATATATTGGGTAGTGTTAAAATTTTTTGTCTCACATTGCCAATGAGTGGAATGAGTGATCACTTAATATATGTTGAGACCTCTCCACTCATTGCTAATTGGTTTTGAGTTGGATATGAAGTTTCCACATGGTATCAAAGCGGGACCTATTCCACTCCACATTTAAAATAAATAAATAAATAAATAAATAATTCACAATCTCACACCCATGATTTACAGCATCAAAGAAAAAGCTACTTGTGATGATAGGGCCCAAAAGTAGCCATATATGCATGTGATGACCCTCAAATCGCACCGCACGTGAGGGGGATGTTAAGAAATATTGTCCCACATTGCCTATGAGTGGAATCAGTGATCACTTAATATATGTTGGGACCTCTCCACTCATTGTCAATTGTTTTTGAGTTGGATATAAAGTTTCCACAGATAGTTGGTAGGATATAAGTGAAATTTCATTTATATATATATATATATATATATATATATATATATGTATATATATAGGGTCTCCTTCTACTCCGGGATCTGGGACTCCAGACCTCCATGATCCGATCATTTTTTTGACGATCCGAGACGCCCGATGTTTTCAGAAGGTGTTTTCAAGAGTCCATACGAAAAATCTTTAAAAAAAAATATACAGTTTTTGCAAAAAATTGCTTGGATCAAGCCCTTTCTGGTATTTTTTTTGAAGATTTCTCGCCCGAACCCCTGAAATCACCTTCTGAAAACATTGGACGGCTCGGATTTTCCAAAAATAATTTGCAACACAAAAAAATACGATTTTTCTTATTTCCGGTAGTCCTGGATTAGAAAATTTCCGTATATATATATATATATATATATATATATATATATATATATATATATATATATATATATAATTAGCTTCTCATAAGGGTCCCTCATGGGAGGAAAAATGCGGACCTTCACTTAGAGCCCTTGGATCTCATCCAAGGGCTCAGATTTAAAAGGCAAAAACGCAGGTTAAAGCCCCTTATGGATTGATCCATATTTGGGTTCGCGGGTTAAATGCACCAATCGGGTTAAAAGAGTTAAAACCCATTCAATTCATTCCCCAGACGATTTGGGGAAAATCGATCGAGACCTACGCTCTCTCTCTCTCTCTCTCTCTCTCTCAACGAAGAAGAAGAAGAAGAACACCAAGTTCGTCTCTCTCTCTCTCTCTCTCTCTCTCTCTCTCTCCCTAATTCGAAAAAACTAGGGTTTTTTAGAAAATTCCCAAATCACATTTCGATTTTCATTTCAGATAAAGAAGCTCCCGACAGACCCAAAGACCGATCGATTTGTCCCACAAGAAGATGGAAGAACCAAGGTTCGATCTCTCTCTCTCTCTCACTCTGATTCGGATAAACTAGAGTTTTCAAGCATTTTGAGCATTTTCGAGAAACCTGGGGTTTTCGAGTTCCCAAATCTCCATGGACCATGCCAAGACTTTGAAATGAAAATCGAAGAAGCAATAATGCCGAGAATTTCTACAGGATTCAAAAATAAATTAGCAAAAGAAGTGGTTTAGCTTCATCAACTACAATATAATTTCGTCTCCTGGTTACTCTGATTCTATGTTGGATCCGTTATCTTATTTTTAATGCAATATGATAAATAAGGATCAAATACCCGTAATCTTATCCGTACGATAATCCCATTCTAATGTGGCTTAATTAAGGAATTATCTTATAAAATATATTATTTTAGGCAATTTATGAGTGCCAAACATTCCCAAAACTTACAGAATGAGTCTGGAACAAAACAGGCTCATTAATATGATCACGAGGAAGGTTGGCCAAAGGGACAGAGCTATGGCTAATGTTGGGGGCGCCATGGTACCCCAGCTTTCATATTACTCCTGGGATAACCTGTACTTAAAATAATTTGGGACCATTTATAGTTAAAAGAAGCAGTCAATGAACGCAAGGATATTTGGTACTTATGAGAAGTCTAATTTTGCTTTTCATTATAGTTATTGAATCTGGAACATGATCCTTAAAAATTCATGATTCTAAAAAAACATTATTATCTGCATTTCGGTATATCTATTCTGCTGTTTTTTTTTCCCCCACTATTCTTAACTCGAGTTATTGCGCTTGATATTTGTTTGCCTTACTTTAATTTGTTTGTCACCCATCTTGATTAATTTAAATGTTTGCTCGTAGTTGAACTTGTCTTATAGATGTTTTCTATTTTTTGTTCTTTAGAATGCAGAGTTTGCGAGATGTACTCTACTCAGCGTCTCCAATACAACCATGTGCATCATCTGGAGCTTCTTCTGAAGCTCTTTACACTCCTCAAGTGAGGAACGACTTGACACCAAAGATTGATCAAATGTTTGGTAGTTTGGAAGAGGCTCACAACTTTTACAACAATTATGCAAGAGAAGCTAGATTTGGGGTTCGAATCCATTCAAGCAAGTTGGGAAAGGGCGGTGTAACAATTATGTATTTGCTGGGCATGCTACTGTTGGGGACTCTTGCTTGGAAATGTTGTTTTTTTAGACTTGTGGTGACTGAATTTTTTACTTAGTTATGTCTGGTGGGATCACTTCATTTAGAGACTTGCTTGCAAATGTTGTTTTAGCTTTCTGGATTTAGTGACTGGATTTATAATCTGTGTGCCAGTGTGTGCAATTTGATGATGTGCCAGTGACTGGATTTATAGCTTTCTGGATTTAGTGACTGGATCACTTCTATTTAGTGACTGGAGCACTACGCCATAGAGCCCTTTACTGGATTGTTGTGATGCCACATTTCAAAAGTTTCTGAGTATGTGATTAATCGTGGTTGATCAAAAGGAGATGATCTTCTTGATTCACACAGGCATCAGAAGAGAAGTTTGTTGGCTCATTAACCCTGTTCGATAAACATGAGCTGATTTGGATATGTTTTGCTAAATGCTAAGTGACCGATACTATTGTGCTCTTCATTGAAATTGCTTCTTTGGTTAAATGACTTCTGATTGGGGTGGATGCATTTCCATTGCCTTGAGACTTCGAATATTTGATTAAGTCATAAATTCAAGACCATCAAAAAGGATAGTGGTGCTGTCATTGCACCACTTTACTATGAAAAGAATGTAGGGACAGTAGTTCCACCCAACATCTAGTCTCTCAGCGGGGCAACAGAGTATTTTGGTATTATATGTTCAAGATTCTCCCGTTTGGTATACAATTTTTAGAGTGGGGATTAAATAGCACCCAACCAGTACTGCTCTAAGAAGCAGTAGCGTTCAACTATAGTCAATCAAAAAAGGGGAAAAAACATCAAATGTTCAAACTAGCTCATGAACTTCTAAGTTCTATGACTTTCAAAACAAAAGAGAAAGAACTCATGGTTTGGGTAATTCTCACTACCCGATGGCAACAGTAGCAGGTTATCACACATCACACACTGGCACATTAATCTGAATTAGTTCAAACAATAATACGAATTACCAAAATAAGCAAATCTGATTCTAGAGACTTGTCCACAATGATAACACACTACTAATACTTAACAAGTATAACTAGCAAAGCTAAAGCAATGAACAACATGAGTACGTTCACTCTATATTTCAAACTCTCCACTACGACTTGAATGGCTTGAACACGTTCTTCAATCTTCTTCAGATTCACCTCATTCAGACCCTCATCACTTTCTGGATGATACCCAATTGGATTGCACCACTACCAATAGTTGCATCTTCCTTCGTCGTTCATCTCCTTTGGACACCCATAGTAGAGCCTTCCTGGATTACGTTCTGATTCTGAGATCCTCACAGCAGCTCTCATGCCACACCAACAAATCTTGTTTCGAAATCTGAGGTAGTCATTTGGCATGCTACATCCTTTGCTTGAAGTAGACATGATTATTTTTTGGATTTTTTTACAAGATTATAAATTGCCACAACAAAAGTGGACGCAAGGATACTTAACAAGAGGAAAAATTGATCATTTCATACCCATCAATTCCCACAAGACGAAAATAAAATCAACCAAGTTGTTGACCCGTAATTGATCCGTCATGCATGTGACAGCTATATATGACCAGTCATTAAAGAGAAGAATCAACCAAGCCACTAACACAAAATAAAATCAATCTAGAGGTACAATTGTTGCTAACCCAAATCTGCAATAATGAGCTACAACAAATTTATTTGGAAAACAGAGAAAATGAACAACTTTGAAATAACCGGCTCCCATAACATAATGAATCAACCTTCTCAAAATCCAAACAGAGTTTATTCACAACTCTGAAAGCTTAATCACATGCTTAAAAGATGTAAGACTTGAACTCAATACATACTTGGCCACACTATTCCTGCCTTTAATCAGAAGACGGAAAAACAAATCAACTAAATTCCTTTGATTCTTTTATCAGTTACAGTACCTAAATTCCTTTGATTCTTTGATTCTTTTATCATTTTATCACAAGAATACCAACTATAGGGATGAACTCAATCCGAAGTTTTAGTCAGTTATCATTTTCATCCAACTAGACCATAAATTCCTTTGATTCTCAGCAAACACAGTAACAAGAGATTGCGGGAAAAAAGTTCAAAATTCAATAATCAAGTGAATAAAAAGGTTTAAATTAAATATAAATACCCAAACCGAAATGACTTTCAAAAATGTCAAATTTTGTATCATATATGCTCAAATCGACTTAATTTAGGTAACCCATAATCCTCTAAAAATTCAGATACATAAGATTTACAGCTTCTTGCGTTCTCACCGTCCACTAACGAGCCTCTTCCAACCTTGGTGTTCGAGAGTGAGGTGGAAATCTTCTTCGTCGTTCAATCTGCCGAAACCCTAGAATTCGAAATCGTTTGTCAAAAAGCCATTGAAATCGAGAGCATCGAGAGCATCGAGAGAGAGAGAGAGAGACCTTGGTGTTTGAAAGAGAGGGACTGGTCTCGATCGGCCGGTGGAAATCTTCTTCGTCGTTCAATCGGACGAAACCCTAGAATTCGAAATCGTTTGTCAAAAAGTCGCATAAATCGAGAGAGAGAGAGAGAGAGAGAGAGAGAGAGAGAGAGAGGGACTGGCCTCGATCGATGGGCCAGTGGATGTCGTCGGTGAGTCTTCGATTTCGATTTCGATCTGCTTTCTCTCTCTTCTCTCAACTCTGAACGTGAAAATGAGGAGGAGTGGGTTAAGACCCCTTAAGTAGTAACCCGAATTAGATGACCCGCGAGTCAATTTTTACCCGGTTCCCGACCTGCGTGGCAATTAAATGGCTTCTCTTACCAGGGCCGTTGGATGAAATCCAACGGCTTACAAACGAGTTCCGCATTTTTCCTCCAATGAGGAACCTTTATGAGAAGCTAATTGTGTGTGTATATATATATGTTAAAAAAGCACAAAAAAAAGCATCGATAATTACAAAAGTTAATTGAGTCATACTCCCTCCGTCCCAATTTTATAGTCCCTTTTGGGAGTTCGTGCCACTTTTCAAAGTGTTATATCTTATACTCTACAATATTTTAGGTGATTTTGAACACTTTGTTTATTAGATTAAATCAAAATCTATCAAACAAGATCCATATTGCATATAAAATGTATTACCGATCGAGAGATGTAATCGTTTTTTTATGTGGTTAAGATAGAACGAGGGATTATAAAATTGGGACATATGGAGTATAAAAAGATCTGAGAAATTCTATCCACACACACGTAACAACCGAAAATTTACCATTTTTAATTTTTTAAAATTTTTTTTATCATTTTCTATCTTAGTACCTACCACCGTTATCTTCCTGTTTCACCATTACCCTCCTCCTCCTTATCCAATCCACCTCTACCTCTATCTCCACACCCACCACGACCAATTTTCCATCCAATTTTTGCCAACTCCACCAATCGAGACCCTCTTTCTCTTCCACTATTATCTTTCCGAACACAAGTAACTATCTCTTTCCTACCACCGCCACGAAAAATTCACACTCCTTCATTAGAATTCATTAGTATCCCTCTTTCGTTTTCAACACAATATAGAAATCTTATAATCCTTTGCTCTCTTCATAAACGTCTTTATTCCATGGGCGAAACTTTCTAAAACACCCGCCCAAATCCTCTACTACCTTATTAATGCGAAATTGCACCTAATGTCTATTAAAAAATATAGGATTGGACAAATCTCTTTGTCCGGGTCTTAGTTTCCCAACAAAACTTAAAAATTTTTGTTTCTAGTTTTTAAACAAATGAAGAATGTTTAGATTTTAAAGGTTACAGTTTGGCCCGTTCGATAGTAATCATCCAATGAAAAGTATTGGAATGACATGTTTTCGTAAAACTTTGTTAATTAGCATAACTTTTTCTATCTTCAATTTTTATTGAGACTCGCCAACAGATGTGAACTATTCAAAAGAGGTCAATACCTTTCTCTCTCTAACTAGATCTTCTCTATCTACAAAATCCTAGCCGTCAGTGTCACTCTTCCTTCCCTCCCCTCCCTCCCATAGGATTTTCAATACCCTTAGACTTGGTTTTTCATCTATTAAAATGGATATTTGTTAAAATCAAGTAAGTGATTCTAGCAAATGAAGTGAGGAGACAATTTTATCTCCAATGAATCTGGATAGGAGTGCCTTATGGGGTGGCGGGACAGGAGTGCCTTACTCTTCACTGTTGTTTCCTTTTTTTGCAGTAATGATTTTTCTAGTTTTCAATAATTCTTCATTTTAAGAGGAAGATTTATCTCTCATTTTTAATTATGGATTTGTTTGGAACATGTGGAAGAGAAAGGAAAAGAAGGAAAAATAAAATGAGAGGAAAGTGAGAGAAAAATTTCACTATTCATAACACTTATTTTTTTTTATTTTCTCACTTTTTTCTCTCCAAATCAAATAAGATAGAGAAATTTTTTTAACTTCCCTTTCTTTTCTCCTATTTTTCTCAAGTTCTAAACACACTTTGTCAGTGTAATTTCATAACTTGACTTTTCCTTCATCGTTGAGGTGCCGGTTCAGATTCTGACATGGTATGGTTCTTTGACGAAGGATGTGGGGGGATTGCTGGATTGATGGTGATAATTGCTGGGTGGGTATTAGGAGAGATTTTTAAAGAGTAGTTTGGCAATTTATGAGAACTTTTTGAGTATGACGTGTGTGAACTGTGAATAGAGGATTTCCCAATCCCAATCAACAGAAGAATCACATCTTCCCTCCCCAGCCAAGCAACGTCTCAAAAGTCACGAAAACAAAAAACACCAACCACAGTCGGAGCAGCCGACAAAAAAACGCCCACTCCACTCGCCGCCGGCGACCCGCCCCATGACCCCAACCCACTCCCAGCCGGTCCCAACTCCAGAACCCGAAGACGAAACCAGAAAACCAGTCTCCACAACCAGCGGCGGCGGAGGGACAGGGATGAGACTGATAGTGCCCTTACAAGGGGTGGTTCAAGGTAGGGGTGGCTTAATATTAGGGTCACTCATCCCTTGTGCCCTGTTCTACTTCCTCCAATTCTACCTCAAACGACACCGTTCTTCGCCCAACCCTCCGCCGTCGTCTTCATCCTCTTCGAATCTCGCCGAGCTGCAGCGAACGACGTCCCGGGGTAATTTAACAGGTCGTGGATCGATAGGGAGTGTTCATATTTCTTCTAGGGCTAGTTTGATTGCGAAACCGGACGATTCGCCTTATTATATTGGGTTGGAAAGGGTTAGGGAAGATGCTTATGACGAGTTGAAGAATCCGGACGGTATTATTCACCTTGGATTGGCGGAAAATAGAGTATGTTTTTGTTTTTGTTTCGGTTAATTTGAATGCATTGACATTTGGGTTTTTGATAGTTTTGTGGTGGTTTTTTTGTAGCTATCACTGGATTTGATTGACCAGTGGGTTTCGAAGAATCTGAATGATTCGATACTTGGAGGAGCTGGTGGAGGTTTGGGTATTAGTGGAATTGCGACGTACCAGCCCTTTGATGGGTTGTGGGAATTGAAAGTGGTAAGCTACGGAAATTACTCTTTTCAATTGGATGTTGTGATTGCATTCGTGATTCCTTGAGCTTGAATTTGCTTTAGACTTGATGTAATTAGTTCCAATTTGCAAATTTTCTGATGTAGAAATGTTCCGGTTAATGCTGTGTTGATATAATAATTCGACTTGCTAACGTACAGTGCGTATTAGCTCATCAATACCTCTGTGTTTAGCAATTCATTTAAGCTTGAATCATGGATTATAAAAAGAGCTGAACTAGTTGCTTGTGAGTCCTGTTGTGATAGCAGGTGGGCTAGTTACTCTGCCTTAAGTGATCAATACAATCAAGTACCAAGAAGAAGTTTTGATGTTTCAGCTACCTAGACAGCATTAAAAGTTTTACATCTATAGGGCGAGGAATGGTGGAGCCAAGAATAATTCAGTGGGGGCAAGAAGCCTGCTCAAGTGGTTTTTACTACTTTAGTGGATTCTTCAGAAATCCAACTGAGCTCAAAGAGTGAGAAGACCCTATCTAAGTAATCAAAACCTGAGTGTAGGAGAGGAAGGAATTTACCTATCTATCTAGAGGGAAAGAACTAAATGGGTTATGTTATTGTTGTATCTAGAGGGAAAGAAGTTCATAGTGAGTCCTAAGGTTTAACTATCTATCCTTATTTGGGGGAAGCCCACAACGCCACATTGGCTTTGCTACAGGAAGACTACAGTCTCCTCGTTGAAAACTTGAAATAGATAGGTTCGAGCTCTGATACGAGAGAAATGAACAATAAGCTAACCCTTTGCCTCTCCAGGGAAAGAGATCTGTAGGCACAAAATCAACTAAATATGAATATCCTTACCTGTGACCTGTCATTTTTTCAATGAGTGTTCTATATCGAAAAAAATTATTTGCAAACCGTCTGAGAGAACCGAGTGAGGTCCACTCAAGTGGATTTCTAAGTACCTGAGCCCTTTTGCAAGTGAGAACTACTGCACGCAGCTGCTGCTACCTCTGATTCTTGGTCCTGCTGTCCTGCCGCTCAGACCCATCTTCCCTTCTTGACTCAACATTCTTGCACTATGGGAGCTTGAATCTGAGATCCATGAGACTACAGTATGTGTACAACATATAATAAGTTAAGCAAAATACAAGTCCTTAACGTGTCCTAAGGCTGTCATTTCCTGCAATTTATGGAAATCGCTGTGATACTTCTCCGCATCCTTCGCATATCAAAGTGTATGCTACAAAAATTGGAACCATGATAAGTTGTCTAAGGTTTCCATACCAGTGCATGTGAGGAGTCTTTTTGTTTGTTTGCCCACGTACATCCTGTAAATTCCTCTATCATTGCTTTTATTGGTTTAACTCACTTAAAAAAAACAATATATAGAACTCATAGTCATTTTTTGTGTTATCTTAAGTGTATCATGTAGTTGAACAGCACAGTTAACCACATCGATTTTTTTTTTCCTTCAGGCTATGGCAGGGTTCATGTCTCAGATAATGGGAAGATCAGTAACTTTTGACCCATATCAACTAGTATTGACATCTGGTGCGACTCCTGCCATTGAGATACTCAGCTTTTGTTTGGCAGACCCGGGGAATGCATTTCTTGTTCCTTCACCATACTACCCTGGGTAATAGTTCTCAGATTTTACGGCAATTTCAAGCATATTGATTCCCATTTACTTATTTTATTTGAGTATGCCAGTGCATGATTTATTTTCATATATGTCAATTGATTATGCATTTTGCAGTTTTGATAGGGATATGAGCTGGCGAACAGGGGTAGATTTAATTCCTGTTCACTGTCGTAGCTCAGATAACTTCACCTTGACAATCACTGCTCTTGATCAAGCTTTCCATCAGGCCAGAAAACGGGGACAGAAAGTTCGTGGAATTCTCATATCAAACCCTTCGAACCCTGTTGGCAGTGTGTTGAACCGCGAAACACTCTATGATCTATTGGACTTTGCTAGAGATAAGAACATACATATCATATCTGATGAAATATTTGCAGGTTCGACCTATGGAAGTGAAGAATTCGTGAGCATGGCAGAAATTCTAGACTCTGAAGATGTTGACAAGGACAGGGTTCACATAATATATGGGCTGTCTAAAGACTTGTCTCTTCCGGGTTTTGGAGTGGGGGCCATTTATTCCTTCAATGAACATGTTTTGACATCTTCCAAACGGATGACGAGATTTTCCTCAATTTCAGTTCCAACCCAACAGCTACTAATTTCGATGCTTTCAGACACACGATTCATGCATGAATACATTGAGATCAACAGAAAGAGGATAAAGTTGAGGTATGATTTGTTCGTGGGGGCTTTGAAACAATTAGGGAATTGAATGCCAAAGAGCAGTGGGGGTTTATTCTGCTGGGCTGATATGAGTGGATTTATTCGTCCTTATAATGAGAAAGGGGAGCTTGAGTTGTGGGATAAGCTCTTGAATATAGGTAAGGTCAATGTAACTCCTGGTTCAGCTTGCCACTGCAAAGAACCGGGGTGGTTCAGATGTTGTTTTACTACATTATCGGATAATGATATTCCTGTAGTGATCGAACGAATTAGGAAAGTTGTTGATACTTGTAAATCTCGTTCTTGAAATCCTCAAACTTCTGGAGTTTGACCTAATACGCCTAATCACCGATGACATTGTTCTATGAGAAATCATAATAATGGTGCTTGAGGAGCTTCAGATTTTGAAGTAAATGTTCCAGTATAACTACATTGAAGCTCTTACAGATTTTGAACTATTAGATTCATTATTGAAGCAGAAGCACATGAACCAGAAGTGAAAGGCAATTGTCTCCGTATTTGCATTATGGGACTAAAGGTGGTTTTATTCTCACGACGATGAACTGAAGAGTAATGGTTTGCATAGCCATTGTTGACGAAGATAACTGACTGAAGGTAGATTATGAACTGTATGGTATAAGGAGCATTTTTTCTACATCAGTTTCAGCCGCAGCTGCCTCTTCCACTTCCGCTGCAATTCTTCAATCCAGTTGTCTATGCTGAAGATGCACCGTTCAATTGCTCCAATCTTCATATATTCCTGCCAATTTACCATCAGGCAAGAGTAGCAGTTCTCAAATTGCATGTGCAAAAACAGTTGGTTGTATTCGTCTGATCAATATTTCCACTCTCTATGATGTAAAAAACTGAAATGAATGGAAAACAAAGTTTTTCTCTCTCTCTTTTGTTGGCGTCTGACTTCATTCATTCAATTAGCTCTTTGGTTTCATTAGTAGTTAAGCTAGCAATCTTACGGGTCTTTCTACAACCACCCATTGGGCTGTGGTAAGGCGACAGAAAGTAGCCTCTCGTCAAGCCGCATTTTTCTTTTCCCGATTATCTTGTACTAGGCTTACAAGGTTGGGCTACGTTACTATTCCAAGATACTCTTTTCGTTTAGTCTAATTTGGCCAAATGGAAACAAAGAGCTTTTTAAGAAACACTACTAGGTCTCTGGGATACTTGGGTTATGTTTATGTAGTTATCTTTCTCTCTCTCTCAATTGAGCTTATTTCTGGGCTGTTTATTCAGAGCCAGCAATTGGCTGTCAGAAGAAAGGATTCTTTTGCTCAAGGAAAGGACTGAAAGCTCATTTTTTGCTGAAGGAATTCGAGTCAATTTTTTGGTAAAACAAAGACTGAAAAGGACGGGCCTTTGGTAGTCCCAAAATAGCAATATGTTGGAATCTGGAAATATATTTCACAGATTTCAATACCCTTTTCATATATTTCTGTACTAATTTTGATCTATAAACATCGACTGACGGGCTGGGGTTAGCAGTTTCCTTCTGTTACAGCTGCAGGTACTCATCAAAACAGTTATGAAGAGGAGGAGCTGAAGAATTACCATTGAGAGGTTCTGTCCGGGCATTTGAACTGCTCTTCTTCGGTAACTTCTTCTGTGGCTCATCATCAGCAGATCTCCCAGTGTTATTGTCCTTCTGACTGCAACGCTGCAATTGCTTTCACGATCGAAATCTTTACTCTGCACTTTCCTTGGAATATTTGAACTGGTCTTTTCGGTGCGGCCATGCTTTTCAAGGAAACCAGAATGGGGTGTTGATAACAGCGGAAACAGACACTCCAAGAAAGCTTCCCCAACTAGGCTTTTTGTTTCTGTTGCATAGCCACTTTCAGAATCTGTGGAAGAAGGTGATTGGGGCTCGCCACTATTGTTTCCTGCCCAAGAATTTTCCAGAATAAGTACAGCATTAGAAACAGGCACGGTTGATTCTACGCAATTGGTTGGCGCAGACGGAGCTGAGTGGAAGGATTCTTCGGTTTCAAATCCACACCCATCAATAGCTGATTCAAAAACACTGTATTCCACCTCAGTAAGTTTTTCTGGTGGGAGTTGAATTCCTACTTCTGGTGGTGCCTGGGAAAAGCAGGGAAGTGGTGTTCCGGGCTTTTCCTCCCATTCAAAGGGAATCGAAGCAACGAGCTTGACTGGAAGAGTTGCAACTGGATTAACTTTTTGGGTACAAACTATCTGGGTGCTCGGTTTCCAGTCCCTTTTAGGTGTTCCTGGTTTTTCTTCCCAAAGAAACGGAACTGAGATAGATTGTCTGATTCGCTTTCCGTTAGAATTCTCTGAGGGTTCTATCTCAGCCATTTTTTTTTTATGGGATTTACCGTTCCGTGGGCATGATTTCTGTTTGGACTCTGGATATATATTATGGTGCAAGGTGAGTTAAAAATTTATTTTTTTTGATGACCTTAGAGGCTAACTGCACCATTTTGATGTGTATTTGGTTCACCTGCTCTCCTTTTCCAAGATCATAACCGAATAAGAAATCATCTGATTGGTGAGGGTGGTAGCCAATCCACTAGGTTGTTATACTTGTTATGAAAAATTGCTCTCCTTTTTCATTGTTTATATGTACTCCTGGATATTCAGTCAAGGAAGGATTCCTTATGAAGAAAGTGAGGTGTACTTCTATTTTTGAATTTATGAAGAAAGGTAATCAGAGACTGAAGAGAAACCAAGGAAATTAATTTCACATTTTTATTAGTTATCGTATCCATTTTCCTTTGCTTATTTTTTTTTTCTTTTTTCATCACTCAAATTTTTTAGCTAATTCCATTATAACCTTGGGATTTTGGTTTGTTAACGAATGTAATTTTACCTCGATAACTATACCGGCTTATTATTGTGTTAGGAAATGAATCTCAGAACCTAGTAATAACGTGTACAGATTAGACAAAAAAAAAAACCCTATGAGGGGGAATTAGGGTTTACTCCGCATCTTTAGACATGAATGCTCGTTGATTTGTTTATTTTAGAACTTGAGAGACCCGATTACTATACGTAACAAACACTACTCGACAGTATCTTACGATCTTTTGTTGTATTCCCTGATAACTCGATCACATAGCCAAGCGTGAACTTCTATGTGGTCTCTTTAGTCTCTCTCTCTCTCTCTCTCTCTCTCTCTCTCTCTCTCTCTCTCTCTCTCTCTCTCTCTCATGTGATTGTGGTAGGCTTTATAGAGTGTATGTATACACTATTTTTGCGTGAATCGTGGACATAACGGAATTTATCAATTTGCAGTGTATTCCCTAGAATACATTTGTTGTAGCTTAATTTCGCCTTGTGCCGCCTCTGAGCACAATTGCCATTTACAAGGGAAATGCTATTCATGAACAATATTGAACATATTTCTAACCATATTTTTTAAAACTTTGTTCCTTCGGGGACATCTGATAAAATTGGAACGAAAATTTTTAAAACTTTCACACGGGCAAGCGGTCATGTTTTGTTTCTTGGTTCTTGCATTTCCCAGAAATCTCTTGGCATAACTCTTTTTGTTTTTCGTCCCTATCTTTGCAGAAAATTGGATGAAACATACCAGTTTATTTCTTCTTCTTGTTCTCCTTTTTAATATGGAAAAGGGTACAATACACGCTCCTTATTTGAGTGTGTATGAACCCTTATAAAAGTTACGATTTTTTTTTAAAATTACGAGACACACCAAATTGTTACGAATCATATTGTTGAAAAATTACGAAAAACTAAAAAATATTACAATTACCGATGAGGTGACACAATCTGAACCATACAATAGGTGCATATGGTACACATATTTTGGTAGCCATTTCCTTTTAATATTGTGTTTATTGATATTTACCAAGCATATGGAAGACAAAGCTATTTACATCTAGATCTGCCAATAAATGTAAAATAAACAATAAAATTAGCAAGTGAATCGATCGTCTAGAAAACAACCATGCCTTGTGACTACCTATGATAACAGGAAGTCTATTATTTCATCTAGTTAAAATAGAAGTTATAAAATTCTTAACTTGCCTTCATTGAAGCGCGGTAAGTAGCATTCGAACGTAAAGTGTGATTATGTTAGACTTTGTTAAGCAATTTTATCTCGTATAAAACCTAAAAATGGTATATTTGCGCGAAATGGAGTCGTGTGCTTAATGGAATTTGTCAATATGACTTTTATTCGCAACGCATTCCTCTTAGAATACATTTGCCGTAGCTTAATTTCACCTCGTTTTCCCTCTAAGTTTGAGGACAATTGCCATTTTACAAGGGAAAATGCAATAACATGAACATGTTTCTAACCGTACCTTTTTAATCACATTTTGTTGGTCCGTAGACACAAGCAAGCAGATTTGATGTGCGCCGTATTCAATACGGATTTAGATTTAGAGTGAGTTATCCCTAAATTTTTGGTTTTTTTTTACCTCTTTTCTAAATGTTTTTAATTCAAATTTTATTTTTTGGATTACTCATTCGTCTTGATAAGAGGAGTCTAAAAAGCAAAATATTATGCCCTAAAACCATCCTCTTTTGCCACCCCATGTAACTTTTCATCCTGGTCATTTTGAACAGTTATGTTTTCATCCTCTCAGAGTGTAAATTACCTATGTTGCCATTTTAATAAGAATATCCATATGTAAGTGTATATTGAGTTCCCAAATTAGTGGGAATGGATATATCATCAAAAATTTCAAACATTCAAAACAACCAAAATCCCATTGATTTGGTTTCCATTTTAAACAGATGAAACTTTTAAACTAAAAAAAAAAAAAAATACAAAAAGCTATCCTAATTCAAAATGCCACAAAAAGTTTATCCCTTAATTTCGTACAGTCATGGTAAAAAATATATGTTCAAACGTGGTAAAATAAACAGAACATGGTAAAAAAATATAGTTTGCCTTTAAAGAAACATGGTAAAAAGTATGTGGCATATGTTGTCATTTTTTTTTACCATGTTTGCTGAACATGGTAATTAATAATAATGGTAAATTTTACATAATTGAGACACTAGGAATCATGGTAATATATATATATATATATATATATATATATATATATATATATATATATATATATATATATATATAATAGATAATTAATCTGATTCATAATCATGGTAAAATATACGTCCCTAATAGTAAACATGGTAAATTCGATCGAAGATAAATTGGTTGTATTGCACATTGAATATATCGACGAAAATGGTAAAATCTCAAAATCTCATTGCATTCCTTAACGCACACATCGTTAACATCAAATGTTTTTTTTTTTAGATCAGGTTAACATCAAATGTGACTAACTAAAAAAAAATAAATGAAGAATTGGGATCGAACCATCCCAAAAAAAAAATATGGTAAAAACACCCGGGATTCGGGTATAGTCTAACATCAAGGAGCCCAACAAATGTAATCATTGTCTCCAAAAAATCAAGTAGTTCATGTGAAATACATGTATGAGATTTACCACAAAAAAAAACTTGTATAACTTTAATAATTTATTTGATCATTTTTAAAATTGAATTATCTACTGTTGGGATTACATATTTTTCAAAAGAAATTCTTCAAATAACACTTGTCCCACATTGGCTAACTAGAGAACATTTATGTTCTTTATAAGTGTGGAGGCTCCATGAACCATTGATGAACTAGGCCCAAGAGAGGCCTCGCGCGCACACGAGTTGGGCCAAGGTCCAAGCCAATTTGTGAACCGATCCGGAACTAGTTAACCGGGTGCGCGTTGCGAACCTCGCGCGCAGGGGGGGTGCAAATCGCACACATAGCCGACGTTTTGCAAAAAAAAATATTTACGTAAAGATTTTCTTTGACCAATCAAACCTTTTTTGGTAATGATCCGTTACAGAAAGATTTTCCTACTGTTACGATAATAAGAAAAACATGTTTTTATTTTCAGTATAAAAGAAAGAGCTGTTACGGATTAAAAAAACATGTGCGAAAATTAATTTTGGTAAATTGATTCAATCACTTTGCTGTGATTGATTCTTATTTTCGAAAAAAATGTTCTTTCCACGCCTATATAAGAAGCTTTACTCCAGCCATTTAAACCACAGCGAAAAACACTTTTCACTACACACAATTCAGAGAGCAAGAAGAAGGTCGATTGTGTTTTTGTATTTCCGGTCTTTTCCTGTGCAGAAAAGATCGAGACAGAGGCTGTATTCTGGGCTGTTTTATCCTGGAGGCGGCGTGGCTACAACTGCTTGCACAGAGAGGGCGAAGCCGCGAAACGTCTTAAAGAGAATGACCTAATCCGCGACTCAACCCAAACAGTAACCAATTTTTGTGGTATTTCTGTTCCTTTACAGATTTTGAGGTAAAAGGTTCAATTAATTTTCAAAGTTTTCTCAACATCTACACGAATAAAGAAAAAGAGCAAACTTAAAAATGCATAAGCAAAATGCATGATGCAAACCCATATCAATCCATCACGTAATACTTTGATTTTTGGATCAATCTGTCCAAAGATTTCTCATCTTCCCACCATGTAAAAAAAAGGAGGAAATATCCATTTTGCGGAACTCCGATGAGAGGAGGCCGTCAACGAGAGGCTGATGGAGGAGGTGTGATTGGGGCAATGAAGATGGATGTTTTGGGGCAATTTGTGACTCCGACTGGTGAAATTTCCGAATCTTGATTGGACAATGATCGTGCGGGACCAATTTGGGACGCCGACAACGAGGAGAGAGAGGACGATGGTAGGATGGCGAGGAGAGAGAGGACGGTGGGATGACAATGGCGAGACCGCGAGGAGAGAGAGGACGAGTAGCATCAACTTGAAGAGGTGAAACACCTTGAACAATAGTTGAGCACCAGCGCTATTTTCTCCATGTTTCAATGGTAAAAGTCGTATCCCTTCTGTTGCAGTTGTAACTGATGAATATGGCGGTAGACCATTATCCATTCATTTTCAAAGCCAATTTGAAGACACCAAGAAACGGATCAAACTTCCTGTAAGCGTAAAATAAGGATTGATAATTATCCCCCAAATCCCTTAATTGCAGGAGAGGACCTCAAAATATTGAAATTGGTCCACTTTTCTTCCCTCCTATATGCAACATTCATTTTAGTTCTCATTATATATATATATATATATATACATATATATATAGATATATATAGATGTATATATATATATATACATATGTATATATGTACATATATATGTATATATATTTACATATATACATATGTATGTATATATATATGTATATGTACATATATGTACATATATATATATGTATGTATATATATGTACATATATGTATATACATTGTATGTACATATATATACATCTATGTATATATACATATATATATGCATATATATATGTATGAACATATATATATGCATATATATATGTACATATATATATATATATATATGTACATATATATATATATACATATATGTATATACATTGTATGTACATATATATATGTATATATACATAGATGTATATATGTGTACATACAATGTATATACATATATGTATATATACATATATATATGTACATACAATGTATATACATTGTATATATATGTATATACATTGTATGTACATATATATATATATATATGTACATATATATATGCATATATATATGTTCATACATATATATATGCACATATGTACATATGTATATATACATAGATGTATATACATATATGTATATATATATATATGTACATATATATATATATATATATATATGTACATACATATATATATGCATATATATATGTTCATACATATATATATGCATATATATATGTACATATATATATATATATATATGTACATATATATATATATACATACATATATATATGCATATATATATGTACATATATATATATATATGTACATACAATGTATATACATATATATACAATGTATATACATTGTATGTACATATATATATGTATATATACATATATACATCTATGTATATATACATACAATGTATATACATATATATATGTATATATACATAGATGTATATATGTATATATACATACAATGTATATACATATATATATGTATATATACATAGATGTATATATGTATACATATACATACATAGATGTATATATGTATATATACATATATATATGTACATACAATGTATATACATATATATATGTATATATATATATATGTACATATATACATATATATATATATATATATATATATATATATATATATGTATACATATATACATATATATCTACATATATACATATATACATATATACATATATATATACATATGTACATATATACATATATATATATATATATATACATATATATATACTGAAAGGGCAATTTTGGCTTTATTTGAATGTCGAGATGAAAACATACAAAAAATGCACATGATTAAAACATAATTTCAAGGTGTCTAGAGGATAATTATTTAAGTGGCCAAATAACCAAAGTCAATAAAAAGATCAATAAAGACGAAAAATACGAAATACATGGTATATATAGAGCATATGTAGTAAGGGCTCCCTTATATACCTACGGTGCCAAATTTTTTGTTCGGGATTGAATTTCGGGGATCCGAACCGTTAGATGTGTTTAAAACGTGTTTTCAATAGCCAATGCGGGGAATTTTTTTTTAAAAAAAATACCGAAAAAGATCCGAAAGCGATTTTCGATAAAAACGTATATGTACGTTTTTATTGAAAACTGCTCGGATCAAGCCCTTTCGGGTATTTTTTTTTTTTTTACAAATCGTCACGTTAGTCTTTAAAAACACGTTTTAAACACATCTAACGGTTCGGATCGCCGAAATTCAATCCCAAACAAAAATTTCTACACCGAAAAAAGTGAGGGGGCCCTTATTGGATATTTATTGTATATTTATATATATTTTCCATAGTATCGTCTTACATTAATGTTTTTCAAGGCGAATGGTTAATCACAAAACTTACGATGAAAAAATAAACAAAAAATTACAGAGAATAGAAAAATACCAGACCAAAAATTAAAGAATGTATGGCATTTCATTTGGGCCATAAAAGTATGGCCGATTGTTGGACATGCGATTGTTGACTTTCATTCTTAGTGAACCGGTAGTAGTCATGGGCCTGACAAACTTCGTATCACTTGGTTCTTGCTCCTCTCAGAAATCTCTTGCCAAAACTCTTTTTTGTTTTTCCTCCATTATATTTACAATGAAAATTGGATCAAAGTTTGAAATTTAGTTACTCGACCCATTCCCCAAGTCCATGAAACATAGTTTATTCCTTCTTCTTCTCGTTAATTTTGTTTTTGACAAAATTTAACATTATACATAGTTATATTTAGATCTAAATCTGCTAATGAATGTCAAGTAAATTATAAAATTGGCAAGTGAATGGATCATCTTGGAAACAACAATGTCTTGTTACCTATAATATTAACAAGTATACATTTCATCACTTCTTCATTCTCTAAATTATAGCCCGAAGATCTAACTTGTGTTCCTTGAAGTGTGGTAGCATCTGAATGTAAAGTGTACGTATATATGGTAGGCTTTGTAAAGCGATGTTATCTCCTATAAAACACATTTTAAGCGTACTGCTCCGAAAGCTCATTTCAGTGTACTTTTAAAACATTTGCACAAACTTTTATACATTTTTTGCATATTTTAAGACACTTTTTAAACCTTAATGATAGTCTATAGACCTATTCAATACAATCACAACTTCCAAGAATTGTCATCCATTATACATCTTGTATGACACAACTTTACTTTTTATTCGTTGTAGACATGAGCAAAGGAGAAATTTTTGGGTGCTGAGTGGGTATTGCCCACGTGGTACCCACTCGGCAATTTGAGCCGTGCATAACGGCATTCGACAGTCCAGATTTTAGAGAGAGAAAAGGAAGAGAAAGAGTGTTTGGGTGAGAGGAGAGAGAGGGAATCAATCCGAGTTATCTAAAACACATTTGGACGGCTCGGATCACACTTGGGTACCAAGTGGCAATACCCACTTGGCGCCCAAAATTTTTTCCTAGCTAAGGGATTCGATATGTGTCATTTAACGCGGGTTGTCGGGTTCAGACTTTGGGCCATTCTTAGTTAACTGGTATAGTAGTCATGGGCCAACTCTTTTTTGGATTTTGGGGTACCTTTGTGGGCCAAATTTGTGTGACTTGGTTTGTGCTCTACTCGCGGAACTCTCTTGCCAATGGCGTTGGCTTTGGTCTCCCTCCGCACATTCTCAATCAATTTTCTCCCCAATTATTACTATCATTTAGAATGGACGGTCCTGTCTGGGCCCTTCTCGGGTGTGTTTTCAAGATCAGGACCGTTGATGTTCTAGACCTCATCAAGAAAAATAGGCGCATCAAAATTTATGTTAATCGAATTTCGTTTAATGTTTTTTAGAGACACATTTTACCTTTATAAAATGGGTTTTTATCTAGTGTTACAATATTTTCTGGACACATTTTTTTTAAGACACATTAAACAATATCCGATTACCATGAATTTTTGCGTGCTTAGTGCCCTTGACAAGATCTAAAATACCAACGGTCTCGATCTTTGAAATAGACCTAGAAGGACCCAAACACTGCTCGAAAAATGACTGTTTAGTCGCTCCGAGGAATTGGATGGATCCTATCCCTTGCTCTCTCTATCTCTCTTCACGCAATACCCCCCAAAATCTAAACCAAAGTAAGCGATTTGTCCCCTTTCTTTACAATGAAAAATGGATGTAAGTTTGAAAACTGGTTTCTTGACCCAGTACCCAACTTAGGCATTTAAAATGAATGTCAACTTCTTGATCATCTTCTCCTCCTTTTGTGTTTGCAGTTTTGCCCTGATTAATATTCGCGGGTCCATCATGTTTGAATTCAAGTCTTCCTTTCTTTTCTTCTTTCTTACTTTAATTGACAGGAGTGTTCGAGCCAACTTGCGCCTTTCCTGTCTAGACAAAAGACGTGACATTTACGCCTAGACTTACAGAATTTACGAGAGCAGCTCTTTTAACTTGGCCCCAAATTTTGAATTCAGAATGTCTAGATTTACAACTCATCCCTATTGCCGCTTGAGCTAACTTGGGGTTGAATTCTAAGTCTTTCAATAATAAATACTATAGTTTTAGGATAATAACAGGTTAAAGGAATTGATGTTGAAATCATTCCCGTTCAGGAGTGGTGGTTTGTGGACAGGGGCCCGTGTATAATTTGGTGCTTGGGACACGAATCTAAAGCTACAAAGGGGGTTGGTAGCAAGATCCCAATGAGAAAAGGGTTGGAGGATAAGGTAGTGATCACTTTCACTTGGACCCATTTTGATTGAACTTCCAACCCAACATAACAGAGATATATGTGCAGTGGAGCTTGCCACAAAATGAGGGGAAAAAAAAAGAAATTGGAGGGAGGATTACTCTCTTTGGACATCTACATTGGTACATAGAATAACAAAACCATAAATACGTTGCGGACTAGAATTTTTAATAAAAAATAATAATGCCAAAACTATTTTGTTAATGGCAAAATTCTAATGCGCCAAAGCCTTGTAACCCAACTCGTGGTCCATATCTTTTATGCACAAAGATTTCGACATTAACAAAACCAAATTTAGCATTATCATTTGTCTTGTTTAATTTGCGAGGTAAACTATTAGCAAGCAAATTAGGGGCTCTATTGTGGAGTCCAAATAGCGAATATTGGTGCAAGACACTATGTTTCTTATTGAGAAATCAATGGCAGTGAGGCCAAGTGATCCCACTTGTCTCTTATTCGCCGTAAAAAGATGCATTAAGATTGGAGAAATTCTAATAGTTGGGCAAAAGTTCAATTAAATGAGCATGGCATGGGTTCTATAGATTACTTGTTTCAATTCCTAACTTATTGCCATTCGCTAAAGGCTTGCTTAATCCGATCTTTCGCGGTTTGTGTTAATTCAATAATGAATTCTATTGACTTATTGCATTATGCGAGACAGGTCATCCCTTCACAATACATCATTTAAAAAGCCAGCGTCCCTCACTTAAAGTCAAGAATTGGAACAAGATCTTTTAATGGAGCTTAAAATGAGGAATACCACAAATATTAGTTAACGATTGTATATCACATGCTTTGTGAGACAGATGTAAGAATTGTTGAGGTGTAACGAGATTTCCGAGTAATATCTGTAAGCAGGCGAATGTGTGCGTTGAGACAACAACATCGAGCCAACTTTGCTAGCATCCATTTTATTTTTAAGTAGCGTAATTTTGAACCAGAGCACATAATCGCCTTCTAACGATGACCATTAATACTGGCCTAACATCAATGAAAAAGTCAAGTCCGTCTAATGGTAAGTATTCCATATGTAGTGGTAAGTATTCGAGATGATGTGGCAAAACAACAAAACACAACAAAACAACCTTATTCTATGCGAAACTCTTCCGTTTTTGGTTCCCGATTTTCATCATCTGGAATACTTACCACTTGACATGAAATACTTACAATACACCAAAACGACAATGGTGTATCATAGAAAAGTTCATCATAGTACAAACTCAGAATTTAATTGTACTTTCACCTTCATAAAAGACAGTCACAAGTATATTCTGAATATTCAGTACTCAACAGCCTTCTTATAAAAATTTACATGCATCCGAAATGAAATTCCAATGGCAGTTAATAAGTTAGTTGATAACTAACCTAACTAGAACCTACAGAATCTAGATCTACTGGAACCATAGTAAAGTAAAGAGTGTCAACTAGAAGAACAAACTCACATGATTTTGCAGAGATTGTAAGGGACAGCTCATGGATTCTTTTGAATAATTTACCTCAATCATATCATTTACATCCAGTATGTTACAATTACAGATCAGGGTCAGAAGCAAAACAAGCCCTCACAGATCTGAAGATGAGTTTGATCAAATCTAAAAGAAACCATAATATCAAAATCAGAACAAAAAAGGAGAAAAAAAAAAATGAAAGAAAGAAAGAAAAACCACTAATTTGCTTAGCTTGAAGAAGCCTGCAAATTCAAGAACCCATTAAAGTTGGAACACTCAAACAAGGCCTTGGCATTCATCTCCCTTTCAAACCTCCAAATGTAATTCAAACCCACCAACAACTCAGTAATGGCAGCCTCAGTCTTCTCTTTATTTGCAAAATACAGTGTCTGTAGCAAAAGAACATTTGTCTTTGGCATCAAATTCTGCTGCTCAAAGCTCCTTTCACTTTGCCACTTAATCATATTATGCGCCAAAGGGGCCAACCACCCCAAGATCTTCCCTAAAGCATCTCTCCACTCTCCAGCAAGCCCCGGATCACTAGCCGAAAACCCCACCCCTTTCAATCTAGCCCTTAAAAATGACCGTATGCTATTCGGTAGCATCGAATAAAGATCATCCCTCGCGTCGAGACCCACCAATTGTGGCGACCTTATCATTTTCTCCATCACGATTATCAAGTTTGCATAGTGCAGAGCAAGAGCAGAGGCACCCAAAGTACTCATCGGCGGCTTTAACATTTTTGAATTCAACTCGAAAAACCCACGATTAGAATCCTTCCTATCTAGGTGTTTAGAGCTCTTACTGATCAAAGTACTTGATACGACGTCATAAGAGTTCGGATTTTGATCAGAAGGGTAAACAGCAGCTGAAGCAGATAAACTCCGAGGCAAAGAAACTGCATACGAAGAAAACCCATTACCAATCCCAAAAACAAGCTTGATCCTAGCTAATACCGTGAAAATGGATCTAGCAAGCAATGAAGTGGCCGTATCAAAACTTCTGTTCCATAAGGATCTCTCCTTTAGATACTTAACCTCTTGTCTCTGCACCAAAATCTTCTGCTGGAGATCCACCGTCTTTTGCAAATGCTTTTTTCTTACATCCGTTTCCAAAATAACAAGCTCTTCCATTTCCCTATAAAGCGTTGACGTTGCAGTTTTCAAACGCTCCATCTTCTTGTTAATCTTGGCATCCATCTCTTTCCAGTTCAATACCCAGTTATAAGGATCCCGACCCGTGTTCGAGAACTCATCGAAAACCCGCTCAAACGACCTGAGACTCGAGTCCTCGCATCTTTTACTGAATCTGGACACGGATTTGGCGACGAGTCTGAGATTTTCAGCAATCTCTGCACATGCGAGGCCTAAGAGTAAGGACTCGTCGTTTGAAACAATTTTACGAACACCTTCTAGGCAAATGAATTCGTTCCTTAATCGAATTATATTCTTGTCGGACAGGTATTGCCATAGGTGGAGGAGCTTGGACATGAGTCCGGCTATCTCAAAGGACAAAACTCCGACGTGGGTTTTTCGGATGGTGGGTCTTTTGGGGGTCGACGGAGTGGCGCGCACTGAATCGAGGCTGGTTGATATGGCTGTCTTTACCTTGACTAGCCATGTTTCGAGAGCCATTGGAAGCAAGGAAGAAAGTGATGTGAATTCAATATGGAAGAAAGAGTGGTGGGTTTTGAAGAGAGAGAGATAGAGAAAATAATTGAAGAGTGGAGTTGGAGAGAGAGAGAGAGAGAGAGAGAGAGAGAGAAAAGAAGAGATTGTAAATGCAGAAAGCTCGTGGGATGTTGAAAGCATTAGAAATAGAGTAACAAGGGAGGGAGGGAGGAGAGAGAGGAGAACGTGGATGGGGCATCCAATGAAATGGGGTGAAGTTGGAACGACTCCAATGGGCAATGGGGTGAGTGGGTGGGGAAAGGTCACACCATAATCAAGCAAATGGAATATTGGGAAGAAAAAAAGGAAAAAAAAGGCAAAGCAAAATGGAATGAATGGAGTGGTGTGACATCCCAAGAACATCTTTCCCACAAGATTAATTGTGAGTTTTCAATAATTCAAAAAGTTGAACAAGTTGTAGAGTTCCACAAGTAAATTAGTAGTTTGTAGAAAAAGAGAGAATTACAAGGTTTTTCCACAATCCATATCCATTGTAAGCATCATCGGCGTTGATTTTAGTAATTTAAACTGTTTATTTTGAAGGATTCAGAGTAGCATGTGGTGTTTGAAAGGCTCATTTTTAGCTTTTCATGTTCAAATTATTTTTGACAATTTGACTTTTTGAATTATGATCAGTATATATTTTGAGTCTGGTAGAGTGTCTCGGACAAACATGCAGAATACATTTTGCAACGTGAGTAATGTTTGGAAGATATTTGCAGAATACGTTCTGTATGTTTTTTTGTTAACCAAAATGAGAAAAATAGAGAATGAGAAGTCAAAAAGCTCATCACATCCTATTTTTGGCTTCTCCTCTCTAAACATCAAAACAGAGAACTCATTATCCCAGAATGAGTTTTGGGTGGAACATCGGAAGTCAAAAGTTGAAAACAAAAAACAAAAATCCAAAAAGTAAGGTGTCAAACACCCCTATATGCTTCCAAAAAATAACTTAATCGGATATGGTAGATATATAATAAAAAAATTACATTTTGCATTTGAAATAGACGGTTATGGACATTTTTAACTTTAAAAGTTATTGACAAAGTCAAACCGTCCATTTTATGAAACAAAATTCAACTACCTATCAATATCTGTTCAAACTAATTTTTGGCATGAAACGTTTGATGAAGCCCACAAATGATGGTGGCGCAAACCTGAGGTTTTGGTTAGAATGTATTCTCTTGAACAAAATCAATTCCATTGGATTGCAGGAACTTAGTATGGAAGTACATTATTTAAAATAAAAAAAAAAAGAACTGCAAATTTGATTTTGGGACTGGACCTGCAATTAAATTTGACTCCGATCGACTTAATTTTTGTTGTTTTCAACCTCTACAATGCGAATGATTCACACTCACCCAAAGGGGTGTCCGCGATGTGTTTAGAACAATGATTTTGTATTTTAATGCTTCACAGTTATGCCAATGTGTTTGTTACAATTTTTTTATTTATATGATTATATCTTTAAACAAACGGTGGAGCAATTAAAAAACCAATGGGGTCAAGTGAATTTTTGATGAGGGGTCGACAACTAAAACAATATGAATTCTGGACAAATTAGGAGCTCTATTGTAAGGTCTGAATAGTAAATATCAGGTGACCCTATTTGTTTTTTACTCGCTACGCCCCTATTTTGAACAAATCTAAAATTTGGATTAATGGTTCGGGACAGTCTAAATCTGAATCGTCTATTGTTTTAATTAATGATTCGAATTTACCCAGAGACTCCTACCGCTAAAAGTCTAAAACTTGGATTGGACATAATCCGAACCCATCCCAATTATCTGATCTGTAATGTAGGGTCTACTTAGGTGCATGTAGATTGGTTTCTTCTTCTCTTTTGCTTTTCAAAAAGATGAATGGAAAGAAACACTGTAAGAGTCTTTTTGATCAGTCAGTAACAGTCTAAAGGAGACTTTTTTTCTGGGGTTTTTTGGAACCACATGAATATACACACTTTTCCCTCTGTCAATTGTTTCCTTATAAGATTGCACTTCATCATTCTTGGCTTTCCTTCATATCTTGCCTTTTAGAATTTTTGATGTTTGTTAGCTGGTTTTGTTTTTGTGTCTTAATTGGCTCAAAAGGTCTTTGTCCCCTCTTACTTAATTGGAGTACGAATTCTAAGTGCCCTTGCAAATATTTGGACTCCATTAGTTTTAAAAAATTCCTGAGTTTCATTCTTTTTTTTCTTTTGAATGAGAATAAAAATTGGCACCTCTATTTTCCCCCCTTCCAATCGAATTGCCTGTCAAGATTCGAACTTGCCATGAATTAATTGTGTTGCAAAGAAGCTGGGGCGGCGAACATCTGATTATAAAAAAGGGAAAAGATTTGAATTTGCCATTTTGCGTGAAAGGACAAATCAAAATCCCAGACAGCACGAATCAATACCAAATCGCAAAATTTAACTCTCCTAGCTTTTTCATTTTGGCCAGATCTTGCTAAAATTGTTCATTGCATGCGAATGTCAACAGCATTGAAAAATACCAACACAAAGAAATGAAATACAACACATCATACGAAATTTTTATCCACATTTCATAGCAAGTTCCCCTATGATTCTATATTTCTTGCAAAGAATTTTTTTTTTTGTTGAACTTATTGACAACCCAATAGACTATTTATAGCTCTTTTTCTTTGTAATTTCTACTATTTTAGTGAAATACTATAAGCTTATGTGCTGGTTTGACCAATAATAAAATACTACATTGCCTTCTATTAGGCATGATAACCAGAGTTTGTGAACCATCTTGAAGAAATGATACCAATTAATAATGACTTATTAAAAAAGACTCCTTATATATGTGTCCGATACGTACCCCACCCTTCTTCAACTTATGGGTTTGATTAATTAAAGATGGTATGTATATATAATTATAATGCCTCCATTTCGTGGCCAACCAAATTCAGCTGATAAAAGGATAATATAATTTGTTAATTAGCACTTTTAGAGTTTTTTTTTCCCCTTCTGTTCTTCACAAGATTGCTAAGCGATCAAAAGAATTTACAGGAAAACCCTGAGAATGGCATGGCAAAGAACTCGTAATTTCATCGAATCAGAACACAAGGTTCAAAGTCCCCAATCAAAATGGGTTAAATTAAATTCCCGAAAAATATTACTGCCACATCATTTGGTTCATTTTCCTAAAATTTCTTTGAGGAGATTTTCCCCCCTTAGTCCAGCAAGTGAAATTACCATATTACCATTGCATGCAAAAAACATTAAACTAAAAAAGACCCGAGATGCGTGTAACCAGGAACGGAGCCTACTAGTGGGTGGAGTGGCACGTGTCATCCCCGGTTTTAAAAAAGGTTTTATTTTACACTAATGTATTTTATTAGGTATCTATTGATGTTCGAACAACTTGATTTTTCACACATACGACGCAAATATAGCGTTTTGAAAGATGAATGGTTTAGATCATTAAAAAAAATGCCTCAAAGACGTTCATTTAAATGAGCACGGGAGAATTGAATCAAGCCTTTATTTTTATTTTAACAAAATAGATACTTCAGGATGAAGCTTGAGTGTGCACTTAACCTTTCTCCTCATATGTTTTTTTAAAAAATGTACTTACTTCGTTTCAAAATGATATTCCTCTCTGAAAAGGCATGCGATTTTCGGATCAAAGAATAAAATACTTCTGAATACATTTCTTGAAGTTTCTTTGTGCCAAATTAAAGATCTCGATTAGCTTTTTAATTTGTTGTGACAAATTCAAAAAAACAATGAATGGAAGTAGTTTATTTTTATCCAAAAATTACACATTTTTTTTTGTAGGGGATACCATTTTGGGAGTAGATTTTCGTTAAACAACGTCACCCCAGAATATAATTCCTACCTCCATCATTGTGTGTAAACTGGTCCGAACATTTGAGTTAGTGAAAAAAAAAAACTAAAAAAACTAAAAATAAAAACCTATAGAAGGTAGTGCGGAGGAGGAGGTGGTATATATATATATGAACCCCACCCTCACTCATTCACCTCACATGGCTAGTGGGAAGAGTGATGGGTTGGCATGCAGATTTGCTGGTTTAAAAAAACCCCCTTCTGGGGTTGTGCATGGCAGGATAGATACTTGTCATTTCTTATAAAACAATATTGTTAAAAATTGTTTAGGGGTGGTGCCATTGATCTAGGAGAAATGGGTAATTAATTTTAATTATAACAATGCTTTTTTGCCCACCAAATGAAGGGCAGTAAACAATATCCCTCTTTAACTTTGTCGGTAAATTGAGAGGCAGCCATCTTACCTCTCCTAGCCCTGGATTAATGTGCTTTTCTGTCACTGAACACAATAATTTTTCGTACCCATTCCACCATTAATTCTCTCAACACATGATTATATTGCGACAAATTTTCGCACTTCTCTTCTTTGTAATTATGCTCTCTTTTTCGTCTTCATAAGTTCAGAGTGTTCGGATTAGTTCCCGTTCATGCTTGCTGTTGGACTAAACTTTGCAAAGGTAGAAACTTTGTAATAGAATGCTCGACTATCATCCTTTGTACTTGCATTGCTTGGTGTACTGTGTACATAGAACTACTTAATTATGCTATGTAAATTGATTGACATCTTCTAAACTTCGCAAAGATAAAGACCGAAAATGAAGAGAAAAATGATATGCGACAATTAAAGAACATCCAATATCGACTATCAGTGTCTGATACAATAAGAACGGACTAATTTACGCATATCTCAACTAAACTGCTGCTAGGGATTTGAAGTATCAAGTTGTACACATCTCTCTCTTTTACCGCAGTCGGCCCACACATGGTATTACTATTCTAATAATTCACGCATTTCAAAGGCAAGGAAGGAATGAGGAAGGTGCTTCGAAAGCCGCAGTTTTAACTTGTGTGAATATTTTCTAGTTTATTCTGCGGAGGAACCGGGATTTGAAGTGGTTTTGCAAGAGAAGATCAAAAATGTTTTGATCGAAAAAAAAAGGCTGTTCGATCGAGAAATATTGCATTGGAAAAAGAAGCCTTTCTTTCTTTGTTTGATTGTTTATTACAATTTGGCTCACACATTTTTAGACATTTAATTTGTCATTTAGTGAATAGTGAAGTTGTCTAACACAGAATGATTTAATCAACGACGTTTAGTCGGCTTTTTATTTTTTATTTTTATAACTCGGGCTTCCGTTCAAGCCTTGAACACCAAGCCAATTCCTTGGATATATGCATAAATGGGTCATGCTTTTCTCAGTTCTCATTAATATACATCAAGTCAATTCTATGTGCTTGAAAATCTTTTTTCCAAAGTAAAAAATCTAGGATGATTAGATTTGATATTTCCTTTTTCAATTCGATCATAATGTGCCTAAAGTTTTTTTTTTTTTTTAATAGATCAACATCGCATTCAAGAGAGCCATTCGGCACTTACAAGATTTCAACACAAATGTAGAAATGACCCAAACTACTAAACTCTAGACAAGAGCACGGCATAAGGCACACATGAGGTGACCTGCTCCGAGCAGTTTTGACAAAGCAAACCAATATTAGGTGCCGGCATAGAGACCAGCTCAGATCTAGTAGTAGGTCAAATCAATTGAAATCATACAATAGTATTCGCAAAGATGAAATCTGGAACCAACCATCAAACAAAATCTATATTGCATATAATATGTATTATCGATTAAAAGATATAATCATTTTTTTATTCGGTTAATACAGAACGAGTGACTATAAAATTGAGACGGAGGAAGTATTTACCTACCACCACAACCCACCGGATATGGGGAGCCAGACCGGGACTAGAATCCACAGGATTGGGGGAGGCCCAGCCGGGGTAGAGAACCCAAAAACAACAACAGACGAAAAGAAAAATCCCAGTCTTCCAACTTCACCTGTTATTAGACCCATGCACCGTCGGCCGCCCTTCACTGGACAGCCACGCCGCATCTCCATCCCGCCATTCTGAACCCACAGATCTAGAACAACTTCTCTGTTAGAGACCGCCAGAAGAGACCGAAGCCAAAACCGAGAGCATCAAAACAGCAACACGTGAAAATGAGGTCGATGGGAGGGAAGGAACACACTATGCCTAAAGTTCATGGACATGGATTTCTATATTCCAATTGCATCCCTTAAATTCTCCAACCAGATAAAGAAGAGGATTAAGCATCTAAAGAAAGAGATTCGCTGTGTTTGATTGAGAGTTTTGAGAAGAATTTTTTGAAAATATTTTTGAGATAGTGTTTGGATGAATTGTTAGAAAAAGTAATAATTAGAGAGATAGAGAGAAAAATGAGAACAATGATTGGAGAGAGGAATATGAGTAGAGAGGGAAATTTGATTAATGATTGAAAATATAAGAGATATGAAAAGAATCTTTTTGAATTTTTTTTGAAAATGTGAAGTGAACAGTTAATTTTTTTGATAATTTGAATGTCCGAGTTAGTTTACGTACATCTCGATTAATCTTGGAAGACTGTACTGTCTAAGATTTAAATATCTATAGGAGATTATCTTTTTTACGGAGGTTCCGTAAAAGGGGGATTTGCGCCGAACAATTCCCCGCCGTCCATCCCAAGATCCAACGGCTCAGAGCCTGTGCATAGTTTTTTTTTTTCCATCTACAATGCATTTAAGGAGGAGAGAGAGAGAGTGCACGGCTCCAAGCTGTTGAATCTCGAAATGTACGACAGAGATTTACTCAACGCAAATCCCTTTTTACGGAACCTCCATAAAAAAAGATAATCTCTATCTAGAGATGGGGGTTTAATTGCTTTAAATAACCAGTTAACCACTAGCTTAGGTAGAACATAGATATCGGATTCTCTACCAATTACTACCAAATGTGTACGGTTGAAGATTGGAGAATACTAGGAGTAATAATGGCTCCATAAATAAATCAAAAGTTCGAGGATACGACTTTTGACTTAAAAAATTAGACGTTGACATTTGAATTTTGTGAATAATTTTCTTGTTTTTTCTCTTTATACTCCATGAGTACCAAAATCAAGATGACTTTTTTTTCTTTCTTCTTCTTCTTTTTTTGGGTATCAAGGCAATTACTGTCCACATCTTGAATATATAATGGTGTGATGCCATCATCCATATACGACCGACCACTAATGATAGCAATTGAAGAATTAAGCTGATTTATAGCCATCCCACTTGCCTCAAAATAATTCAAAACATTTATATAAGTAGAAACTTTTGGAAGTGGTAAACATACACATACATATAGTATTTATTTATTTCAATAATCAGGTGCCAAATCCAGCTTGCAGTTTGATTAATTCCGGAGTCCTAAACTTAATGATTGAGCAAACTCTGTAGAGACTCCAAGATTTAGATTGTTAGGCATCCGTGGAATTCAAACATGTAACCTCATGGAGGACAAACAGTACTTATTACTTTCTCATGACAGCTTCACCAAATTGCTTGAGATTTTGGAAGTGGTATTATATGGTCAAAGCATACAACCTGGGGCAGAGCTATTTGGTAGGCAGGTTGGCACATGTCATCACGATTTTTTAAAAATTCTATTTTATATTAGTGGTTTAGGCACCTACGTTATTTAAACAACTTGATTTTGCACACAACTTTTGATCTTTATATTTATACTAGAAATATATAAGAATGCTATTCCCTCCATTCCTATTTGTTTGTCCTATACGAAAAGTCGTACCACTTTTCAAATAAAAAAATAAAGTGTTTTCGTGTATCATTTTTCAAATTTTTTTACACCAAATTAAAGTACTCATCGTGTACTTTAATTCGGTGCGAAAAAATTTGAAAAATGATACACAAAAATACTTAATTTCTTTATTTGAAAAAAGGCAAGAGGGAGAATGTGAGACAAACAAATATGAACGGAGGGAGTAGTAGACTCTCGTTAAACAGAGCAGCCCCCAAACTTAAATCTTGATTCCACCACTGCTTACGAGTTACGACTCCAAAAAATTATAATTAGGAACTGGATTTTAAGTGAGGGGTGATGATCAATATAACTAAAAAAATCTCTATCATTATAAAAATAATGTTGTTAGCAGGATTAAAGCAAAAATTTAAGAGGAAACTCAACCGGCCGATAAGTTTGAAAAAATTACACAAAAGTTATTAATGTCACCATAGTCAGGGAGTGTGGTCATTAGCTGTCAACTTCTGTGTGTTTCTCGATATTTCAATACGTTCCATTGTGAGAGCCGGACCTACAAACATAAACATGGCAAGTCATCTCTTACAACACGCAAAGAATATCTCTACAAAAAAATCTGGTATTTGATTGAATGTACGTTGATATATACTAGCTAGATATGGTTTTTGTTTTAAATTCTGTGAACAAACAGTAACGTTTGCCCGAATATCGGTATCTAATTAAACTGATTTCTGCTTTTAGGGCCTACTGGGCCATTTTCCTGGGGATTTGCTACTATATATACTAGAACGCTGCTAGGGGTACTCTATATATGTACCGAAAATGCACACCTCGCCTCCGGGGACCCACTTTTGGGTCTCACATGAGTAATTCGAACCGTTCATTGTTCTTAAAACATTTTTCCGAGGGGGCCCACCAAAAATCAGCTCAATCAGACGGTTAGAAGTGCTTAAACCAAAGTCTTGCCGTTTCAAAGCAAAAGCCCGGAGGCGGAGTGTGCATTTTCGGTGCAAATATATGGGGTACCCCCAGGTTTTGCGTATATACTATGGCCTCCTTTGGCTAAATACCAAAAACTAGTTTTTTGGTTTTTTGAGTTTTGTCCTTATTCAAAAAAAAATTCATTTGTTAGTTTTTGATCGATTTTTTGTGGTTTCTTGGTTTGTCTCGACGAGAGGAATCTAAAAAATATAAAATTATTAACTAAACTTAAAATTTTGTAAATAAAGACGAAAATTATGGCAAAAAGCCGGTTTTTTAGTTTATTTTTTCATCTTTATTCACAAACTTTAAGTTTGGCTAATAATTTTATACCTTTTAGATTCCTCTCGTCCAAACAAGCCAAGAAATCACAAAAAATCGACCGAAAACAAAAGAATACAAAAAAAAAATTGAATAAGGACAAAACCAAAAAAACCAAAAAACTTGTTTTTTCAATTTACCCAAACCACCCCTATAAAAGGGAGAAAACTGGGCATGCCAAAGGGTTTGCGCCTCACAATTCAGATTACTAGAGGCTGAGACACGCGATGAGTGTGCAAGTCAAACTTTGATTTAAAAAAAAAAACATATTGGGTACACACGATTTGGAAAAATATAAAAAAGTGTGACTTGCATCCGTCGCGTATGCCCCAACCTCTAATTAGTAAGGAAATGCAATTAAAATCGATCTAAAAAATATTAAATAGTTTGACTTGCATCCATTGCGTATGCCCCAGCCTATAATTAGTAAGAAAATGCCATTACCATTAAAATTGAACAATTTTGTACACATGTTTCGTAGTCAATAAAAACGCTAAATCATCATCTATGAATTCGATTGTACCCATAAAGCATGGTAAGCAACGCAATGCCAGGCAAAGTCCCAAAAATTAGTCTTTTCATTCTACTCCTTCATTCTACTACAGGGCAACCCTATAATAACCCGAGCCCTTCTATTGGGACCGACGGAATAGTACCGATGGGGTACCGACGGCGTCGCCGACGCCGGTGTGGGTCTCAAACGGCCGATCCGAGCCGTTGATCATTCTCAGAATCAAATTCCGAGTGGGCCAACGCGGGAATCGAGGCAATCGGATGGCTGTATGAGCTCGATCCAAAATCACCTCATTTCATTTGAAAAATCGGATCGGCCGTTTGGGACCCACACCGGCGTCGGCGACGCCGTCGGTACCCCATCGGTACATTCCCGTCGGTCCCTTTAGATTTACGCATAATAACCCCCATACAAACTAACATCTCAAAAAGGATTATTGTCTTGGGTTTTTATTTTTTATTTTTAGTAATGCAGTGTGTCAATTGAGGGGAATCGACCTTGAAAAAAAATGAGATTTTACAAAGAAAGAAGCGTGAAGAAAAAAAATATGACCTTTGTAAAGTATGGCCAATTTTTTAAAATATGATTTTTTATTGGATAATATTTTTTTTGAGTTAAAGGAAAATTGGAAGAGAATTTTGTTTACTGACACTTACTTAATTAATGTCCAACAAATATCTACTTTGTTCAGAATTTTTATTTTTAACTATGGAAAGTCATTTTCTTCAAATGCAAATTAAACAACGCCAAACAACTAAAATAACAAAATCAAAAAAGTTGCACTCAATACTTGATTTTTGAGTGACATAATGCACAATGAACAGCAAACACAAACAAAAAAAACTCACATGTTTGTGCAGTTGTCTCAATTTTTGGGAAGGTAGCCCTAACTAAATCTATTTCTTGGATCAATAATTCTTCCCCATTTTGTTCTCTGATTCTCTTTGTCCCATTTCATCAAAAATGCACACCAGTAGAAAGGGAGAGAGTTTGAAGTTACTATACTGTATCATGATTCATAGAAGACAAAAAGGAAAAAAGAGTCGTGTAAATTTTAGAGGTATCAACCACATCTAGGATTTTTTCTACCATTTTGATTCTTCACTCATGCATGTTTCGGTGCCCTTTTGCACAAAAAACTGAAGCAGTTGCAGATGAGGAAAGGGAAAAAAATAACTGTAGCTGTTTGTGGGTGGTAATTGCAGTATTTGGTTTTCTATTAATGCCCTTACAGTTACTAAGTCCATTAGTTAATTTTAAGGGCCGTGTATTTCACTTTTGAGGACAACTTTGGAAAAGCAAATTATGAGCCACCCTCAAAATTTTGTCCACACCAAAGTGTTATTCTCCCTTTATAAACTAGAATAGATAGTCATTTCTCTTTCTCCTCTCAGCTTTGATGATGTTTCAAGTTCCCGATAAGTACTCCGTACTTGTTTTAGTTTTTTTGTTCAAGCTTCTAATAGCAGGGTTAGCAAGCTTTTCCTTGTCTTTTCCTTTACTACGACGTTGTCACTTTATTCATGGAAATACAAGTGACTTTTGATTTCTTTTACTCTCGTTTCTATTTTGCTATTCACTGAATTATAAGTTTTTAGACAAGGCACAATTGAACCACTTTTACGATCTTTTCAAGGGTTGCAACACAATCCCCTAGTTAGAAGTCAAGAATCAGGCTCAACGACCTTATTCACTTTTAAATTACGTTGGTTGTGTTTGGTTAGATAATTTAGCTTAGTTTTGATGATGTCAGCAAGTAATGAGTAGAGAGATAAAGAGAGAAATAAAGGAAATGGTAATGTCATCAAAACTAAAACTAAACTGGAAAACAAACAGAGCCGTCACGATCTTGACACACCCTACATCTCGAGATACTCATCATGCCCTGCAGAGGGAGTGTTTGTTCCCTGTGCGTTTTTTCAGAGAAACAACCATTGTGTTCACTTCACATTTCTAAAAAAAAATTCAAAAAGATTATTTCCTCATCTCTCATTTCTCCAATCATTAATCACATTTCTCTCTCTACTCATACTCCTCTCTCCAATCATTATTCTCATTTTTCTCTCTATCGCACTCTAATTATTACACATCTCTCTAATTATTATTTTTTCCAAAAACTCATCCAAATACTATCTCAAAAAATTCTTCTCAAAACTCTCAACCAAACAAAGCTGATCATGCTTAAATTGATGCCCCACTTATAAACAAATATGGCAAACTTCACTTATACCCCATGTGGTTTGGGTCATGTGCAGTTACACCCCCTCTAGTTCAATTTGTTTCATCTGCACCTCCTGCGATTTGTGCAAATGCACCCATTTCCATCCATGTTAATGAAAAAATTTAACCAATATATTATAAATTTAACCCGAGCTGGTCATAATGTATTAATATAATAGTAGAGCATCTCTCTCAAAAATCAAGTCAATCGGACATCAATATCTCAATGATCAGGTTTTTGTTAAGGTCACTTTAAAATTTAAAATTTACTTCATAATAAATTATATAGATCATGAAGTTCTTATTTTCCGATTGACTTGAATTTTGGTATGAATGTAGTACTCGTCAAGCACTGCAATATGAACTATTTGGATCTATTTTTTTTTTTGTATAGAGGATGGATTGTTTAGATTTAAGGAAGAAGATAAGGGCATATTGGACTTTAAGTCATTTCAATTAATGGTGCAAGCATTATTTTAGTTAATTTGGGTGCATTTGCACAAATGCACAAACCACAGAGTGTATAGATGCAACAAAGTGAACCAAAAGGGATGTAACCGCACATGACCAAATAACAAGAGATATAAGTGAAGTTTGAACAACAAAATATTAGTAAGATTCTGGCACTTATGGCTTAAGAAGGTATCTCCAATCCCAGGGATTAGAATTAGACGGAGACTATGGTACATACATACCAAAATTTTTGTTTGGTTACCAGAAAAAAAATGCGCAACTCACACACAAAAAATGCGTAACAAATATCCAAAAAAAATGCATATCTATTTTGGTGTGTACTGTACGACTCTTTTTGCAAATTCAACCAATACATATCTAATGAGCTAAAAAATTTGTGTGCCTTACACCGAAAATATTCTTCTTCTTTTTTTTTTTAACCTGCTACACCAAAAATACTCATACCAGGCACCAAAACTACTCATATCATCAGGGTTGGCCCTAAGATTCTGGGGCCTACGATGAATTTGTAAGGGAAAAAAAAAACATTCTTGTTGGAGAGGGTAAAGAGAGACCTCAAGACTTGAACCATGTATCTATTGAATATCAAAAATAAACATTTCCGCTGGACTAGCTAGCTCATTAGTTGTATTTAATGTTATATTAAGTACATATTCTATCCGTTTCTTATTGTTGGGCCTTTTTACCTTTTTGAGTGTCTCAAAAAATTGTTTATATGTCATAATCTATGACGTCTTTTTTTGTCATTCCAACCTATCAAATAAAATCCATATTGAATATAAAAAACTTAGTAAATTAAAAATTATAGACAATTCTTTGAAACGTCCAAAAAAGGAAAGAGACCTAACAATATGGGACTGAAGGAGTATTATATATCTGGCCATACCTCTTTGGACCCTAATATTGGGTCAAAATTCAGAGGCTTAAGTCACCCACATTGTTCGCCTTTGGTTAGGGCCGCATACCATATGCTTCTAAGGTACAACTTGACATTTTTGTAACTAAAAAAAAACATGCGTAACATTGCATGGGGTGTGCCTTAGCTTTCTCCCTTGTCTCTTTTGTCACTTAGGAAATTATGGGCAATCAAACATTATTAGTATATATATAACATTAACACCCATTTCTTGATGCCACCGATAAGCCACATACTTTAGAAAAACAGCTCCAAAGAGTCGAGAAATTACAAAAGACTACAACTTAGCTATTTTTAGCCTATGGCAAAAGTTCATACCTAGCTCTGAAGAGTCGAGAAATTACAAAAGACTGCAACTTAGCTATTTTTAGCCTATGGCAAAAGTTCATACCTAGCTCCGAAGTGTCGAGAAATTACGAAAGACTACAACTTAGCTATTTTTAGCCTATGGCAAAAGCTCATACCTAGCTTCGAAGAGTCGAGAATTGTATTCATCACGAAAAGACATCCACCATACCTAGCTATTTTGGTTCCCAAACAACAAGAGTAAGCTAAGGATAAAAGGGGAAAAAAAAAATCCTAGACAAAGACTTCAATTTACTGGGAAATGTTCTAAAACTCAATCGTTTGGCGCCAGTCGGGTGGAGAAGGGGTGCCTAAAGCCTAGGCGCCAACTAGTTGACTTCCTAATCTAGGCGTTGTGACCACCACCCCCGGTGCCTAGGCGAGGAGGACTAGTTGGCCTAGGCGGACAACTTTTGGAATGGGTAAGCTGAACACTGCGCCTAGATGTCGTGGGTTGTTGCAGTTTAGCATATGGCAAAAGCTCGTTTTCATACAAGTGGATGTCACAAATATTGACATCAATAGAATTTTTAGATTATTTATTTCTTTATAGCTTGTTTACGCTATATACGTTCTCCCATAACAAGGAACAAAAACTGCAGAAAATAAGTTGAAATAATTAAAATTGTGAAAAGAAACCAATAAAAATGAGCCTTAATACACTGCAATAAACAGTACCCTTGAAAACTCAGAACCTCAGCAAGAAAACATTTTGAAGAACCCTAGGGTATGGCCCCGATAATTGCCTAAGTTTCTCGGAGAAGGGGCCATTCCCCCTTAAAAAAGTTTCGCGGTTGATTCATCTTTACTCCAACTCTCAAGGCCACGGGCCACCTCAACTCACGTGTAAGCGTGACAATAATTGAAAGTGGGATCGTAGTAATTAGTTTGAGTTGCGCGTAAGCTGACTCGAAACACTCTGTATAAATAAATAAAAAAAAAGAAAAAAGAACAGGAGACGACATTTTGAAGAAACGGGAAGCCCTCTTTTGATGTCAAGGTCACACTCATTTTGCCTTTGGCCATCTTTGACCTCTTCCCCAGACTCATCATGCACCTCTCTCTCTCTCTCTCTCTCTCTCTCTCTCTCTCTCTCTCTCTCTCTCTCTCTCTCTCTCTCTCTCTGTGAGGACCTAATCGTACATTACAGGCATCCCACAATAAGTTGTAGTGCATGGAAAAAAGGACATTAAGTAGTGTACATAGTCTCGTGAGATACATAAATTCGCTTCAGTCATTTCGAGCTGTTTAACAGTACTGGCAGTGAATGAATATATAATTGTGCAAGATACATAAGTTTTGCGAACCAATGGTGATGACATGAACAATATCAAAGTCCATACGGAGCTAGTTTGACTTAATTGGGGTCCCTTGGCAGTAGACGGTGAGATTTGTTTCTAACATTTATCAAGATATGCCTAAGTTAACTCAAACACCTAAGTTATTAAAAATAGATTATCCCAAAAGTTGAGACATTGCAAGTCTGATAGACATTTGATCTAATTCGAAAAGAAAAAAAAATAAAGAAACGTAACACCAGATATTTGGTCCCAAATGCTTATATCCCATCATACAAACTGATAAAATATGACGCGCATTGCACTTACTTTGGTTATATGTCACACACTATTTATTAAAACATTGTACACCAGCTACATATTTCATTTGGTATAACAATCAGAAGTCTGCTTTCTCTTAATATTTCAAGTTTGAAATCTCACAGGTTCTATCAATTCCTTTAAAGGCAGCTCATACAGAGTTTTGCTTTAATTAAGCTCCCCCCATAGGCGGACGGTAGAATTGAATCCCAAAATTAGTCAAGGTGCTCGTAAATGAACCTGCACATGGCACACTTGAGTTGTCTCAAGAAAACAATTTGGAGGAAAAAAAGGGGGGGAAAGGTGGGGGGGCCAAATGCGCATGAGAAAGGATACAATGTATATGGGCCTGTATTTAATCGAAATAGAAGGGGGTGTGCTCCACTTTAATGAGACATTGATTAAAGGGAAATGGTCCCAACCTCAAAAAAAAATTACACTTAGGGAACATCTCTAAAACATATTAATTTCATTTTGGCCCCTGGCTTCCTCCCTTTGCTCTAATTCATCATAAAAATCTCTGCACGTGTGCCATCATCATTGTACTTAAACAGACGAGCAAAATCATTTCTTGTGACGCACGTGTGGACAGCCACACAACAGTTAAGCATATAGGGCCCCTTAATTAATTTAGATTAGTGCTAAAGCGTGCCATAAACCCACGATTAATGGTAATCTAGTTTCTGCTGCCAATTGCAAATTCTGCCAATATCAGGCCTTAGTTTAGTGGTTTTTAAACAGGGAAAAACAAGAATGACTCAAGTACATGGCTTATCTGAATTCATAAGTTGGGTTTTTTTTGTAGTAGTATGGGCGGCCATCACCAAAGAAATGGCAACGCAGTGATTGTAAATACGCCACCCATAAAGAAATATATAAAAAAAATTTGAAAATGTATTGAAAATACACTACTACTACTCAGAACCTTGGGGGGTTTGCAGGGGCCAAAACCCCCCTCCGCACCCCAGGTCCGCCCCTGATCACCAGTCTCATATGGATAATTCAAATGGTTAAATTTAGGGGACTCTTTAAAAAGATATCATAAAAATAAATTGGTCGTAGCTACACGATTTTTTATAAAAAAAAAAATCTTAACAAAAGTGTAATTCTTCAAAGTAAACTTCTGATATCGGATTAATTTTCTTCATACAGTTACTTTTATTGATTGATTATTTGAGAGGAGCCACTTGACTTATCGACGTGAGTTACTTTTCTTGATTGATTATTTGAAAGGAGTCGCTTGACTTATCGACGTGAGACCGTCACGAGCTGAAGTTGAAAACGTCAAACCCTAATAATCCGTACTCAAAGGAAACCCAAAGACCAACATTAGCACTATTAATTATTTCAAATCACTGCCTACATCCATGAGAATGGTTGTGGTGCATTAATGTTACACACACAATTTTAAAGCACAAGTTGTGTCCTGAACTGTGTTTTTAAGTAGTGTGCGTATACTTTCCCTACATCACAATGTTATTTCAATCCTTTGTGAAATGAATTTTTATAACACGAACTTGACAATAAACTGGAACTTCTTGTCACCTCGTCTGGACGCTAATATGATCAGATTTTTACAAAACAGGACTCTACAGTTTACACAATACTAACATAAATTCAAGTTCAAAATGGGGACCCTTGAGGGAATGTTCGGCTACTATTGCAAAGAATGAGCACCTGTAGCCCAAAGTGATTACATGATTTGGGAATGAACTAATCATGACATCTTGGTGGGTCCAACTCTTTCTATAACCAAAATGTCTCTTTAGGACCCTAGGAATCAATCAATAAGTTCATTTTTATCTTTTTACCTAAGGAAAACAGAGTGACGGTCACATTTTTTTGCCTAATGAAAAGGGGGGCCTGAATTAAACTAGCGTAGCGACCCCCCAATCAACTGGGGAACCCACCCGACCTAGAACGTTTAGAGTTAAGTCATAGCTGACCCATCCGAGGAGAAAATATTGATCCATCACAATGTCACGGGCTCCGTCACCAAACCCCTACCGAAGTACAAGTTAAATTGGAGCACCCCCTCTCAATTATCCGAGGAAAAAGAATAGTTTTATGCATGTTAGCTGCTACAACCACTTGAACTACCACCATTACTTGAGCAGAATCAAGTTTGCAAATGCACGAACTGTTTTTAAATTTTCAATTTGCAAAGTGAGGTATCGAGTCTTGGGCCCTGAACTTTAATCACTCCTGAAACGAAATATTTAAGAAAAATGAATTATGATTAGTGGTCCTTTCATAGGTCATAAGGGAGGTTTTTCAAAGAAAAAAAAATGTTAAGAGAGTATTAGGATTCCTTAATGGAGATTAAAGGCATCATTAGAAGATTAGGTTGCTTTGACCAGATATAAAAAGATTTGGTCCCTCTCAACAACTTGAGGACGATTTTGGAAGTTGGAACAGCTCCCAAAATTCCATATCAGTTGAAAAGGATCTGTAGCCGACCTTATACCATTTTTATATCCACACAAAATTAAATTAAAAATATTTTATAAGTTGGCCAAAAACATTTTTGATTTAGTGGTGTGGTTGTTAAAAAGGATTTTTTTTTTCGTGAAGTACGGTTTTTCTTAAAAGAAGTTTCAGGGATCTTTTGCATATTTGCTGCTTTGACCAGTACCAAAATACCATGATCACTGAAGAAGGACGCATCTCTTTTTTAGGAAATGATTGTTCTTTTTGAACGGCTAGGAAATGATTTTTATGGAGATTAAAAAACGGGCAAATAAATTTTTGTACCGAAAATGAACAAATCAGTTGATTTGGGCCTATTCCAGGTCTTAAATGATCGGAGTCATTCATGTTCTTCAAAATAACCAAAAATTAAAAAATCTGTAGAGTATTTACCGATGTCCGATTGAACTGATTTTTTACGTAATACGTACCAATTAAAATTATTTTGAAAAATATAAACCCATCCAATCATCTATATGGGAACCGAAGTGGTCCCAAACCAAAGGATTTTTACATTTCTGAACAAAAAATTCTGTACACCTAGAACTATTCTTTTTACGGTTCCTTTTGTTTATTAACACCCCGTCTATGTAATTGTGAAACAGAAATATGCATATTACATGTCAAGATTCTGTTTCCGCATAAATTCTAGGGCTGTCAAAAAAAACTCGTGAACCGCGAATCCGAACTGGACCAAACCGAACTGTAGGTTTTGGATTTGGTCCATGGATTAATGGTCCGGACATGGATTGAAAAATTAGAAAACCGTGTTTCGCAGTTCGATCCATAGATTTTCATAAAAGAACCGTGGATAAACCGAACCGGACCGTGAGAATTTAATCAATAAATAAATTTATATATATATATATATATATATATATAACATTGGGATAATAATTATAATTAATCATATTATTCTTAATTTTATAACCTAAATAGGCGGATGTGTTATAACTGAAAAGAAAAGGTTCAAACTGTAATTAACAATTGTAATTTTATTTTTGCTTGCAGGTATATTAGCTACTCATTGTATCGGGACTGGACTGGTTGTGGTGAAGACTTTTGTTCACTCGATTTATATTATGCTATTTTTGCATCTTTTTGCTACTGCTAATGGTACTATCTAGAATGCGAATCTCTTTGAATCATTTTGAAGAATTGTTGTTGTGACTTGGTGTTGTTTATTAAAACATAAACGCTACTGATGATGAATGGCCGGGTTCCAAAAGTTACAATGAGAATGTGAATGTGAAATATGTTTTTTTTATTTTGTGGAATGTAATAATCCGTGGATAAACCATGAACTGAACCGTGATTTTTTTGATTGATTCGGAACCGGACCATAGACTTTTAGTTTGGACACGGATTACCTTACATTGGACCATAGACTTTTGGTTAGGTCCTCGGATTCATACCAAACCGGACCGTTGACACCCCTAATAAATTCAATATCCCACAAGGATTGTGCCCTATTATTCCTGTCTTATTAAGGCGGTGAGTTGTTCAGATAAAAAAAACAAAAAAACAAAAGAGGCAGTGAGTTGGGCTAGGAAAAAGGAATTTCATTCAATAAACATTCATATTAATGACTCCTCTTTTTCATCAGCAGAAAAGCATCTGTGATGGCTTGATTTGTTGCATCTTCCACGATTCATTCAGAGGCAGACATTACCTATCCTTTCGACAACAAATGATTTACGAGATGGATTTCTTCTTCTTTGGCTGCTTGTATTCTTGTTTTTGTGTTTACCATGTTGCTCCAAGGCTGTTTTATGTTCTTGTAATTGACTCTCGTAATGACTCTTTTGCATCTATGACCTACTTTGATGCCCAAAAAAAAAAAAAAAAAAACCGGTGACATGACATTAATAAAAAAAGGAGGGACAAATAAATTCCTTTCTTTCTCCAAAAGGAAAAAATAAATAAAAATAGACTAGGCAAAATGAACTAACTGGACATTTTCCAATTGGAAAATCAGGGCCGCGTTCTCAATCCTCGCCAAAGAAATAAAGGGATTGCATTCATGTACAACATTACTGGCAAATCAAATGGGCTTCGTAGAGCCATTCAATAAAATTGAAAGTATCCATAAACATAAAACCCAAGATTAAAATGAATAAAGAGCTTCCATTAACCGAGCGCGTGCACCCACTCACACAAAAGAGACTAGAGAATTTGCATTTTAAAACACTACTGTATTAGTATTACATACAATTATGGCCTGGGTTCACATCCTGTTAGTTATGGAATACAACAGAACTAATAACGGCGGGTAAGGTTGCAACAAATTTGGGTTCCTTTCGCTACCGACTCTCTACCATCCCAATACAACAAATGGAAACTGTAAAAAAATTAGACCTTCGCACTGATTTACCCATGCGACAAACCTGTCCAAAGAAAGAGCCAATCTAACAACTATGGTGGGAAAATGATAAGGTATATACCATGATGCAGGGCCTGCGAAGGCATGGGTAGTCACTTTTAGCTGTTTCACACTTCTTTTCTCAGCATTTTGAATCACAAGAAGCTTGTGCCTAGAGTGAGGTCATTCAAATTTGAGATAATCTGTGACCGAGTCGTTCCAATCTGGTGCGCAATCTCTAGTTGTTGCTCCAGTGGGATCATCTCATAGCTGCAGAAACATGCCAGACATAGGACAACTATGATTGACATGAACTAAAAATGTGCGTCCCACCATCACTTGTGAGAGGATGTAAAAATGGATGTATTTTATGCCTTAAATAAAAGCTCAATTTTCAGTCTCTGAGCAACCATGGGCATAGCTGAGATTGGAATTTATGCAGAAAACAAAGAAAAGAAAATAATATAAGGAAAACATGTGAAGGTATTTCACATTCTCATTAACTTCTCATCCCCCTTGTCTAATCTTTTGTTGATTTACTTGGCTTTATTATACTTTCATCTTTCCTTTCATACCAAAAGAGCGAAAGTTAACTTCTTCCTTTAATTTTCATTTGCAAAACCCAGCAAATAAAATAGGAGTAACTACTATAATTTTCATTGTCTTCTTTATGAAAACCGAACTCATTCTGTTTATTTACCTTCCATTCCTTACTCCCTCTTTCTACAAGGTTTTTTTTTTTTTTTTTTTTTTTATATAATTGGTTGTCCGGGCTAACTTGCGCACAACTTGACTAATTCCGGAGCCCTGGAGATAACCGGGCATGACCCCCATTGGCCCCAAGAGATTGTTGGCAAGGGGACTCTTTATACAAGTTTCAAACACAAAATCCGCAAATTGATATCGCATTTAGTTGAAACAAGTTAATTGGAAAAAAATTTTGTTCACCCTCACCAAAAGAGGGTGAACAAAACCCTCACCCTGATTGGTTAAAATGGTATGGGGCCCATAAAAATAGTGCGGATCCCACCACAAAGTAATGTCATACTTACCAAAAAGTGTATTGATTCTATCAGGGCCGGCCCTGAGATAAGGCTCAGTAGGCCGGCGCCTTAGGCCCCCACGAAAAATGAAAAAAAAAGGCCTCCAAATATTTTTTACCACCAAGTATGTAGGCCCATTTTGGGTTTTTTCCGTGTTAAATACATGCATATAGTTTTGAAATGGTATTTATCGACTTTATATTTAGTTTCGCTAGCATTTTTAAGGGCCTTCATTTTCAAATTTTGTCTTAGGCCCCTCGAAAGTCAAGGCCGGCCCTGGATTCTATGGAATTCATACCATTTCAACCAATCAAGGTGAGGGTTTTGTTCAACCTCTTTGGGTGAGGGTGAACAAATTTTTTCTCAGTTAATTGGGGTGTTGCTCCACCTTACAAATGTAGTTTCCATTCAGATATTAGAAAAATCAGGGAGGAGACAACAGAAACAAAATACTTACTCGCAAAGCAGCTCAAAGTCGACTATGCTGTCAGGGCCAGGCCGATGAGCTTTTCCATTGGAATGGAACTGGCGGAAAGACCTTGGATTTAGTCCAGCAACATGGGGAACAGCATCAACAAGCTTTTTCTGCAGTGACTGAAGTCTCCGAAATGTAAGTTCATCAAGAGGTGCAATACAACCGATGCTGCCATCAAGGGTTCCAAATACAACAGCAAATCGATTGGTTTTGTCAGAGCCAGGATTAGAAACATTGGTTCGATCTGATGAAGTAGGGAGCATCTGTAACCGCAAGAACTTGGTCACATGGGCACCAACATGGAATTCAGCCCTTGACAGAAGCTTCTGTCCTTTCCAACTCTCTGACATCTTCGGTGCATAAAAGAATATCTGTTTTGTGCATGCAAAAGAAGGAAAACATGTTTTAGTTCAGAAAGTATTTCTCATTTGGATCAGAGCCATAGCTCAGGGATATATGGCTATAAAGTTGGACCATAATTGTAAGTTGAACACTATTTCTCCGGATCTCCGGGCATTGACGAAATATGCTTGCCAAGAAAGCAAATCTTTCACCACACGGAATTTCAAGGGGATGTGGTGGACCTGACTACATTATGGCACAATGCCAGAGCATGCTCACATAGAGATATAGTGGAATGCGATGAAGTAAAATTGAATACATGCCCAGTAAACATGTACACAAACCACGAACTATGAATTAGGACACGGATATGGGATACAGATACGATATGATACGAATGCCCATAAGCAAGGATATGCATAAGAGGAATATAATTTTTTTAAAAGTGTCTTATAATTTGTATAGGGTGAGTTTCCAGTAAATATACCATGTTCCCACTGTAGTCAAAATACCACTTGCTTCCGGTAAAAATACCAGTTTTTGATGTATGTGAGGAGAATGACTTGCCTCAAAATCTGTGCAACCAAGTGCTTTAGTCCATTTAGCCCGAAAAAATACCATTTAGACAATAGGGGAAACTCGCCCATAATCATGTTACACAAGTTCATGAATGCTGACGAACCAATTTGGGAATTATAAAAAATTTGAACCATAAGCCGGTCTATGAGATACAGATACACAAATCTAAGTACGACAGATCCTTGTATGAAGTACCCATGTTGGACACTTGAGACTCAGATGAGGGTATGGTCCCGAGTCGAACATGTTTAGTTGGACAATAACTTAACAGACATATTTTCCAATCCAACTTTTTCACTGGCTGTGCATAGAACTATGTTGTGCATGGAAATGTCTACGACAACTAATAACCACCATTTACGCAAGAAAATAAAGATTATACAATGAGAATTTTAAATATACAGGAGTGCCCCCTTATCATCGAAAGGACATTCAGATGAATCCAATACCTAAAAAAGCAACAACAACCGACATCTGTACCTGAGTCCATGTTATTTAGTGATGATATAACAAGGATATGTCCATCCAACAATTATGAAAAAGTAGGATATTACTTTGATCTCCTGTTTTGTGCTTCAATAAAAACTACTATTTTTAAATGTCCAAAAACTATTGTTTTATCTACCTAAAATCTGATTTGTTATTTCATGGTACAAATACCACAAGCTTAATTTCAAATTGCATGTGTCAAGAATCTAAGAGTATCTAATAAAGTATATGGTATTTCTTAAATCTAAAGATACCGATCTCAAGTATGAGATACATATGAGAAGTATCAAATACTGTGTGCAAGTATCGAGAAGTAATGGTAACTGATACATATACAATATGCATACGAGTCCCTTCTAGAAGTATCCATGCTTTATGGAAGGATCTAGATACTTAGTTGACAACTGGAAATTTATTCAGATGAATACTACATTCCTGGGCATCAAGACTGACAAAATCGTGTTTAATCCTTTACCCAGATTTGAGCCTGGACAACCACACTAGTGTGGCGCAAATAAACATGCTAAAATGAAAAAGTATGAAAATGCTTCTGTTTTGTCTTAACTCTTAAGTAGAGACAGGTTCATATGTTAAAAAGTATATTAAGTGATCTTGTCTGCCATAAGTTTCAATCACCTTTGAAATGTGTAACACAGCCAAACTTTCAATGTTATAAGCATAAGAAACTGCTAACAAAGGACATGGCCGAACCTGAACATTTTTTTGCTCATCTGAAACCATAAGACTGAGTGTAGTACCATCAATTAGAAACTCTGTTGCAAAGCAATCAAGTGAACCAAAGTCCTTGGCCAACAAGGTTAATTGAGATCCCTGTTCCTTCCAATTAAGAAAGTATATGCTCTTATGAATGTCACCAAGTAGGATAAAATTTTTAACCTGCAAGATTAAATAGCATTAACAGGAAGCAAATATTTTGTACACAACAATAAACCTCAACAGAGTGCACATAATGCATGGTGCACACAGCCACCCAAAGTTCCTAAAAATCCTAACAAAGCAAGAAGAGCTGAATCATAGATTCATTAGCAAGCAGACATTAAGAGAACATCAATGGAATTTTGTCAATGCAGGCAGATGGAGGCCCAATTTGAACCAGTCAGAAGATAATAGATAATTGTCGAAGAATAAGAACAAAGCTGTTATATAAACAAAGGGTGACTGTAAGACCCCGGGTGACAGATGGTGGGGTCGTTACAGGTGGTATCATAGCTTACACCAACCGGAAGGGCCAGGCAGGTCCTGTGAGGAGACATGCTTAGGTGGGCCTGACAAGGGAGGAGCTTGACGTGCGGGTATTTGTCTGACATCACTTGGTGGGTGGGAAGTTATTGGACCATGAGGAGGACAGTGCGATCCTAAGTGGGAGAGATTGTAAGACCCCAGTCCCACATCGGTGGGAAATGGAAATTGGGAGTTAAATATGAACAAAAGAGAAAAAGTCAATAAATAGTTGGGTCATCGAACAATAATGATGAGCAAAGATCCCTACACGTATTAGATTTAGCTACTGAGTCAGACAATTGAACAGATTAAGTGGTAAGAATACTGGATTGCATACTATCAAAGCACAATAAAATCGGCAAACTGGTTTGACTTTCTACTCCAGACAAATTGGTATTTAATGACTCTTCTTTTAATTTTCATCGTAAAACTTAAAGTTCTTCCACCCACTAATCCTAACACATAAAAAAACTTAGCTTTGCCCATCTATAGCCGCATTCATGTAATATTGCACGGAACACTTATATTGATGAAGACACAAAGTCATGACATATGGAAACAATACGTACAATGTTTAAGCTCACTACATAAAGAGGAGGAACATCGAAAAAGGCAACACCGTTGAGCTCAGATCCTGTCCACTTGTGCAAGATAATCTTGGGACCAGAAGCAATCAACAAATGACCTTGAAGAGAAGCCAGAGCAGATATGGCCCCCTTCAACTCCTTGGAGTATACCTCTGAAACCTGAGAAGGATAAAGTATTATGATGTAGCAGCATTTCTGAGAATCTGAAAAGGACTAAAGGAAAAGGCCCCAAATCTAGACATTGGTTGAGTTTGCTGGAAAAAAAAAAAAAAAAAGGTGAGGCAGAGTAGATAGTAGATTAGTAAAATAAACTGATCCAAAGGTTACCAGAGTCTGTGAATCATCTGGATTTTTGTCAACAGAAAACAAGAGCACACGCCCTCTTGCAGCTACATCCTCCCCTTGCACATACGCAGTCCCAATGGCCAAAAGAGTATCGTTCTCTTTTGTTGTTGTATTCTGAAACAACAGAATCAATGAGAATTCTAAAAGAACACAAGCATTTTAGACCCACGGCACCCAACACAACCACCAATAGAATGAAGAGACCAAGATTATATATAAAGAAACAGCAATTAAAATTTAAACTCACGAGTAGTGTAACCACTCGGACAGTCAGAGCATTTTCAGAACTTTGCATTGGAATTGTAGCCCTAGTCTGCCAAGGGCCACCAGACTTTTCTGGTTCCAAAATCCGGACCTCAAATTCATCTACACTGTAACTCCCATCAAAACTCAAGTTATCATGCTCAATCTGTTGACCTGCTTCTTGATCAATCAGAGAAGACAGGACTTGATTCAAGGGCTTAAGAACCTGAGGAAAAAATAGAAACATCATACAAAGCTCCACATTACGGTCGATCAAAACTTAGTACCCGAAAAAGCCTATACCCCAAAAAGCCTAAAAAAGCTCATAGAAGCAAACATCACTTATAAGCAATACAATTTTTCAAAGATGGATTACAAAGAACAAGGTTTAAAGAAACCAGAATTTACCCTGCCAACTAAGAAAGGCAGCAAAAGCTTCATAGTTAAAAATTGTTATGGTAAATTACAGTGGAGTCAACAATGACCTGTTTTAACTTTCTCAACCCTAACCCTCCTCAACTATATGAATCCCAGATATTGCAAGTGCTGTTAACGGAAAATAGAAATATATTTTTAACCCTTGAGTCAGACCCACAACTGTATTTTATTTTTCCTTTTACTGAATAATGAGTACAAATGTATGAAGCCGAAACCTATCTGGCCTCCATGTACTATCCCCTCATCACCCCATAAGCAACACCATACCCGCAAAAGCAACCCAACCACCACCCTCAACCTAGAGCCACACCTAATTCCACCTGACCACTACCCCAACCACCGATGCAAATATGATCTCTGCTCTGTATTTTTTACCTCTCTTTTTGTTCCTTAATCTAGCTTTGAAACTTTCAGTTTTGGTTTCCATTTTCATCAAAAATTAAAAGCTTTAAGGGAATAAAAAACCACATGACATTATAGAATTTTAGGGTTCATGAAGAGAAGAAATTGGTGGTGAACTATCAAAGTAGGAATTGGGTAAGAAAGATCTAGCAATCAAAGCATAGTGCATGTATGGGTTATGAATCGTCTAAAGCTGATTTTGCAAGTTAAGTGAAATTTTTTTGCCAAGGGATGTTTGATTACTGACAGTCAACCAGTGCGGGCGGTCAAAATTCGGTAATCTATGATGCATGATTTGATTTATTAGATTTGTGAATCATTCTAGCTAAAAGGGAAAAAGTTAATCAAGCGATCTTTTGATGAATTTTTGCTTTTTCTGGTAAGAATTGCTATGATAGCTTTGTTTATCCACAATGAGCCTTCAAGAACAAAATTATGAGGGTCTTTGGTTCAATGCATCATTCTCAATAAGTGAGGGGTTGACTTGTTTTCTTCTCTTGGTGGTTCTGTTTTTTTTCTTTTTTTCCCAAAGAGGGCAACAAGTCTTTTGGTTCATTTTTTTTTCTCCCTTTTCTTATCCTTGTTAATATAGTTCAATGAGCCAATTTCTTTTGGTCCACAATGTAATGATCTTCTTAAGCTTTTTAGGTTTTGGTGTTGTTCTTCCTCTTTTTAACTTTTTTGGATGGGAGACAATACTAAAGGGTGGGTAAATTTCCTGCACTGTTTATTTTCCTTTTCATGTATGGCACAATAGGTGTACTTCCTAGTAACTAATGTTGGAAGCGTCTTTGAGTAAAGGCTTATAAGTCCCAGTGGATAGCAATGAGTTGTGATACAGGGAAGGGAGTTGCGTGTCCGTCCAACACTCTTCCGGCACTCTCGAACAAGTTTCCTGTACTCTTTTTTCGTGTCCACAATTAGAAATAAGGTTCTTAATTTGGATAGATACCCAACACTCTTTTCGCCACATGTCCAACAATTCTTTGATGTCTACAATTAAGAATTAAATATGCGATTGACGATTCTAGGACACTTGCTAACATATAAGTATTAAAGATATCGGAATTTGACATATCACTGATATACCGAGTTGAAAAATATGAATCATTATGATCTTTCATAGAATCCCCATGCCCATGTCTTGGTTTTTAAGGATTCCTTGTTCACATGTCAATCTAGATGTTTCATAACTTATTGTATATGATCTATTATATAAGTTGAGACGTATATATATATATATATATATATATATATATATATATATATATATATATATATATATATATATATATATAATGATACATATGCGTAGCAATATATTTATTTAAAATATGTATAGTGGAACGTATCACTAACATGTCCGTGTCCTACATTTTAAAGAAATAACATGTCCGAGAGTACATGCCGTGTCGTAAAAGTGTCCCATGATGGTATCCATGCTTCTTAACCTAAAAATCCTATTACCGAATCAACCTGGTCTATCACTACTGTAAGTCATCAGGTACGTTGTGTGTCAACTGTAAACTGAAGAATTATATCCGGATGTGCAAATACAATATACAAAGTAAGTTATCACATGATTAATAGATAGGAAAGATAACAGTTGATGGTGGTAAAAGAGGGACACAGATCACAAGGGGGTCCATATAGTAGAAACATCAACAGCATTTAATGGAACATGATGTTAGACAATCTTCAATTACAGACAAAATAATTGTACAGAGCACAAGTAGTAGGAACTTGTGCATACGTATTGGAGTACGATGTGAGTAATGTATTAGGAAAACCCCTTTAAACACTCTGCACTAATCAAGGACACATTAAAGCAAGAGAATCACTTACTGGTACAGAAACTATAAGTGGGTATAGATTCTTCTCAGCAAAATAAGCGACTTGATGTGGAGTACACTTCAATGGAATCTGATCATAGAAAATGTAACTTCCAGGTAAGTGGATCACTGTTCATATAGTAAAGTACTAAATCGAAAGGGGTTGGTAAGACAAGAATTTATAAGAAAGAACAGACTTTTTGTACAGGCCAATAGTTGTCATAGCATGATGCTGATGGCAGCTGGCAAATTTTTAGAATACCCTGAAACAAAAGAAATGGTAAAATTAATCATGTACAAACCAATGGCTAAAAAAAAAAGAGCAGTAACTATTTCCTGACCTGCGAGGTAACATATATAAGACCATGGTTGCAGTTCACATTGTGAAGAACAGCAAAGGCAACAATAGGTCCATCACAGAGCTGCAAATGAAGATCACAGAGAAGTTATAAACCTACTCACAAAATATCTAGTAAATTGAAATACCTTCAAACTATTTCATTTTGAAATTACTCTTACGAATTCGGCCGAGGATACTTCCTTTCACAGAACAATACATCCATAGACAACAAATCCATACAGCAAACTAAAGTAACTAGTATTGGGCACGTTGACATGAATAAAACAACAATAACATAACCCATTTAGTCCCCAATAATTGGGGTAATGGGCGGGGGATGGATAGGAGACAAACCTAACCTTTGGCAATAAATGCACAAAGTGGCTGCTCCTAGAATACCATTGAAACAGATGGATTTGAGACAGACCTAACATTTGGCAATAAATGCACAAAATAGTTGCTCACAGAATACCACTGAAACAGTGGTCCCCCTATACCGTCGAGTTTGCTGCAGAATCATGCCCTCAAATCAAAGCCAAAAAGCATCAGAGAGGGTAGACCCAAGAATCATTTTGATTTATGTGCACATTACCATGCTTCTTTCATTCAACATCCAGAGCATTGGCGTTGCACAATTGACATGAATAAAGAACTTCAAAAAGATATAATATACAATTTCAAAGCCCAAAATAAAGACTATCCAAGCAATAACATTGTGTGATAACACCATATCATACATAGAAGGTCTCTCACAGCCCCACTTTTCTAATAAGATTGAGAGATTATCCTCGGACAACCATTAAAGATAGCCAAACAAGATGAATATTCCATAAAACAAAAAACGCGTAAATCCAAAATACGACGTGCCATGTAATCACTTCTGATCAGCTATTGCACCAAGGGACAAGATCATATGAGTAGCTCTTAGACAACAAACAGGAAAGTAAAAAATCAATAAACAAGAATGAGGAAACAAGTTCTTATGGCGTCATTTAGAAACAATTTCTTTCATCATAATGGTTGGTCTTTCCTATGTATTTTCAGGTTATGCATTTTTATGAAGAGCCAATTTAGAAGTTGCACACAGCCACAAATAAAGATCACTTAATACCGAATGGTGTCATCAACAAGATTTAAGTCTTGAAAATGGCAGTATGAACCTAGGCAAGCACCGACATTTGTTTACCTACATGCCTGCTGATGATGCCAGGGACAGTAGATTTTATCAATTCAGATAATCCTACAGCAACTATGGAAGCTCTTACAGCTTATCAAATCCAGAGGTAGCAACAGGAGGTGACACACAAGACAATTTACGTAAGAACTAGTTGGTAGATTATTTTATTACAAGTTGCAAGACAGAACCTTATTCTACTGTAACCATAAATGTCTTAGAAGATGAATATGCAAGAGGTGTCATGCTAAATAGAAACTTGGAGAGAAGCATTATATTCAAAAGGTTTTAGGATAAGTAGGAGTCAAACTAAGTTGCTTGGATTCTTGGCGTTGGGATGTAGATTTAGAAGTAGTCAAAATAATAGCTTCAGGATTGTTGTGTAACTGCAGGATACTGCCGTGGTTAGAGAACAAATTCTACAATAGAGCTATAAGGCCGGCCATAGTATATGGCACAGAGTGTGAGTAAGATGAATGTAGCTGAAATGACGATGTTGAGAAAGATGTGTGGTATTGTAAGATAGAATTAGAAATGCAAACCTGAGCGAAATGGTAGAGACAGCACCGATATAAGATAAGAAGAGAAAATATATTAAGGTGGTTTAGAAATATCAATAAAAAATTGGCCAATGCGGTAGGTAGGAGTGGTATGGTTACCATGGAGGGTAACTAAGGGGACAAGTAGACCAAAATTGACTTTGAGGCAGTAGTTTGAAAGAATTTAGGTTTTTTCAATATTACAAAACACGATACCCTTGACAGAGCTCAAAGGAGAAAATGACTCATGTACCTGACTCCAATTGATTAGGACTTAACGCTTGGCTTGGTTTGATAAACCTTACTTTTCTTCCATCCTGACAAAAATCCTACATTAATAATCCTAGGCCATTTCCTCCCATACGAGACCTTATCATTATTCTTGATACTTGCATTAATCAATCTCCTTATGTAAGAATATTCGGAGAATAATAATTTCAGGGAGCACAAGCATCTTAAACCAAACCATCTTTCTAAACATGAAGCCAAGAAATTGGTTGTACGATCTTCCCTTTGTGTGAATGCCAATGGTACTACCGTACTACCAATTCTTGTAAGTGGTCCAGAATGGCTCCATCAGTTGGGTTGCAAAGCCAAAATTATTCCTCATTATTTCCACTTTTTCACATGAACGTATCTTCTGATACTTTCATTTCTTGAAATATGGAAAAAGGTTAGTGTTCACAGGAAAATCAAGATTAAAAAAGACAACCAATGAGAAACTAACCTGTGGATGAACCCGAAGCCGTTCCCTGAATATCATGAACCAAGCTGGCCTTGACCCAGAAAGGAATAATCCTTGGTAACTACCAACATTCTTGAAGATGGTTATTCGTTGGCCAGGAGTCCCAGATAATGATTCCTCTCTTGCATACGAATCCATGGGAACACGAACAAATCTCAGATTTCTATGCCTTGAAGTACTTGCACTGCTAAGGTTGACAGAATTCTGAACAGAAACAACTTCCCCATTTTTAGAAGCAATATCTGAGGCTTCAAATAGGTAAGCATGGTAACAAAGAATAGTTCCATCGGTCAATATTCCAAAAAGATAAGGACGAGTATGCTGTCCTGACCATCTTTGCATGGCCAACTCAACAACCTTCAAGTTATTGGTATTTTCTTTCCTGCCTTGGCCTGGCAATTCTTCAGAATCATTAATTACAAGTTTCTGCGGATCGCCAGATGGGTCCTGGATAAAGCTGTCTAGAAGATAGGTCTTTCCCGACACAAATGCATCCACGGAGAATACACAATTGAAGTTAGGAACATCAAAGATTTCAAGAGTACCACTTTCGTAACAAACAACGCAGTATACATCACCCTGATCATGAGAAGTACCATCAGTCCCATCAATTGCCTCCTCTATGCCAGTAGAAAGCCATGCATCAGTACTTGCCTTTCGGAGCCATGGCTCCGGTCCTTTATCGTGATACAGTGTGCAAGCGGATATTGATTTCTTTGAGCTTTCAAATACAGTAGGCACACTGGAAGAAACCATGCAAGTAGAAGGGTCTGTAGATAAGAAATTTAAAAGCACAGAAACAAAAACTTATAAGACATTTAAATAGAAAACTAGAGTGCTTCTTTTAGATAAGTCTAAAAAGTAAAAGCTAGATGCACTTATCAAAGCAAAGCAGAACATAGGAAGCGAATGTATATAAAAATGGAAAGAGAGGACAAAATTCCTGTCATTACAAATTAAGGAGAAATCATAATGTAGTTTCCTACCGTAGCTGTTAGACATCTTATATATCAGACTTCACCGCAAAAGTTGAGTCCCACGGACAAGGACATAATGACACTACAAATGACGGGAATGTACATAGCCTAAGGAAAATAAATGCTATACTACGATGTCCACCTTTAGAGCAGCGATAACCGTAGAATCACCAACTCCAGAAAAATCCATCATACAGTTTTTTTATAATGTCCCGAAAAATCTATCATACAAACTGCATAAATGTCGGAGCATACAACAATTTCTTTCTATTCCAGTCCCAATTACTCAACTTAAAAGACGTCAGTCAGTCAATTAAATACAAAAAAAAGTTGCTCAAAAGATAAGCATAACCACATATTTTGCCCAACAAATCTTTGCAATGCACCCAAGCCTCTACAAACAAAGCCAAAACCAAACTCCATATTTCCCTCGAAACAGAATTCATGAGAAGATGAGAGACAGACTCCCCATCTTTATTAAATATGCAACATCAGTTTATCAAGAATTCTGCCCGCTAATAAGGTTACCCGTAACAAAGATTTTCTTGTGAGATGTGTTCCACCTGAAAACAGAAAATCTAACATCCCTATGGATATCTAACAAACAAGTAGTTGTTCCAACCTGACCCTGAAGAGAATTTAGAACACCAAAACCAAACTCCACATTTCCCTCAAAACAGAAGAATTCATGAGAAGACGAGAGACAGACTCCCCGTCATTCTTAACTATGCAACATCAGTCTATCAAGAATTTTGCCCGCTAATAAGATTACCCATAACAAAAAATTTATTGTGAGCTGCGATCCACCAGAAAACAGCAAATCTAACATCCCTATGGATATCTAACAACCAACAAGTTGTTCCAACCAGACCTTGAAGAGACTTTAGAACACCAATATCCGAGGAGACATCTTTTTCCTCAGTCAGCAAATAATTAGCCACCGCTTCATCCCTGTCCAGTAATAGCCAAAAGATAGCTGATGAAAGCATTAGATCGCATCTCCTCCCCACACCACTTGACTCATCTCCCGCCTCAATCTGAAGTTTACGAGCTTCAAGAAGTCCTCCCACACCGAGTAAATGCCGTTCTATAACCCAACCACCCAAGGACTCTTCATACTTTGCCACTACCGCTGTCCTCCAAAGCTTGTCCCTTTTGCAACCAACCTTCTCAATCAATTGCCTAACACCTTCTTACGCGAAATCCTCATTGTCCACACGGCAATCTCCAATCGAGTTGCACACTGTCTCCAGTCAACTAAGTGGTAATAAAACTTTTTACCCATGCCACTCGAGAAATCCCTCTGCCATTTCTCCAACCTATTAGCCATCAAGACCGGAATGGTGTGAACCAACATGAAGAACTCCAGAACAGTTTACCAGTGAAAAGTAGAAGATCTGTTGAGGAAATTATAGCTAGGAACACATGCAACATTAAAATCAATCAGGAGCTGTCATTATGAGGTGTTGTCTCGCTCAACAACACATCTCAACAATGCCAAAATCCCAACTACTGATGAAATTTGATATTAGGGCCCTAGAACGGCTAATTTCCAAGTATGCATACAGAAATAGACAAGCGCACACAGTGAGGGAGGTTGAACTTCTCAGGCACTGAATCATGAGCCCCATTTGCGAATGATTGGGTATTGCAACACTAGCCACAGAAAACCTAAATCTAGTCAACTGCACTATAATTTTTGCTAGGTCTGCAATATTCAAACAAAGAATTTAACTGAAGCTTCACTCGTTTTCCTTTTTGCTCTTACTATTCGCTTTAAATAGAAGAAGAGTCAAATTGCTTCGCCTATGCAAAGAATCCACATTAATAGCAAACTTAGCCAAAATATAGTTAGTTATGTCATACCCAACAAATTCATCCACCACTATCCAAGGGCAAATGCACTTTTTGATGACTTGAAACTAATATGAAATTAGCAGATATTTAAGATGATCGTCCATACCTCCAACCAGAAGCTGAATGCTTCCATCAGTCATATTCAGTAACACGTATGGATCAGCTATAGCGACAGACGATACTGTCAAGGTTTCAGAACCTGCGCCAGCTTCAGAGTTTGGAGCTCGAAAGCTTAAATCTTGAGTCATAAAAGCACCATCAAGAATTCTAGCACCACGAGCAAAGACTTGGACAACTCGCCGCCTAAAGAAAGTGGAACTTAAGTGAAACACTGCATGGTAAACAGGTGTCCACAAAAATTGGCATCTGGGATTGATACTAAACCTCGAGGAATCTAAATATAGAGCGAAACTATAGAAAGAAATAACAGACGTGAAGACTGAAAAGAGCATTACAACATCAACAGGAAACTGAATCACGCTTCAAAGAAGATCAAAGTAGACAAAGGACCTTAACTATAACAATGACATAGCTATTACAATGATCATGAACGAAAGCACACAACTTCCAAGATCAAATTTAACTTAAGTCAAGAATATAATATCCTAACTGTTGACCAATTGCCTGACAAGCTGTGCAAAGCATGGAGACAAGGTTGTCCAAGAATGAGTCTTTACACTGAAGAGTACAGTTTATCGGTTCATAAAGTTGACAGTTGGTTATTGGGTAATTTGATTCGTCCTTGGATTTTGTAGTGTCTTTTGAGCATATTGATGTGTAGCTGATTTGCTTTATTTTATATCTATCTGTAGTATATAAGAGTGGCACCCCGTTAGTGCTCTTTTAGGTAGTGTAACCACTTTTAGTTATTAAGAAAATCTAAGGGCACAGGTATAGCAAGAAACAATCTTGCAAACCCAGAGGTTTAAAATACAGGTGGAAGGTGAATAGAGGAATCTTGCACCCTATTGAGCAGCCGTTACCAGAAACAATCTTGCAAAACCAAAGGTCCAATATATAGGTGAAGATGGATCAATACATCTTGCAGCCAGTGCACATCCGTTAAAGCGCCAGAGAGATAGAAGGGGGTATGGTGGTATGCTGGAACTCATCCACATTGCAGGTGTAATATTAATTAACCCCCTCCTCAAAAATAAATAAAGAGAGAAATTGGTCAAAAATTGCGTAGTAAAAACCCAAACTAAAACTAGTATTAGAGGGCAAACCATGGAAAGAGAAAATAAAAGCATAACCCCATGCCTTCATCAAACATTATATAATAGTAACATAGGAAGTTTTTTTTTTTGGGTATGCCAGCGGAAGAATATCACAACAACATCAGATCACACTCACCTTCCAAACAGATTTCCTGCAGCAATTGTATTTCCCTGAACATAGTAGTCTACCGTTTCGGTAACTTCTTCTAGGTTACTAGCTGCCTCTAATACCTGCAGATTTCATTTCACAAAGGGTAATGATTTTCACACACCCTTTTCTTATAATGCACTCTCTTTTTTGTCTTTTAGAGACAAAATTCACTAGAAGACAAAATTCACTAGAAGACAAAAAAGGAGTGCATTTATAAGAAAAGAGGGTGTAAAAATCATTTTCCATGAAGAAAAAAGACAAATGTCACACAAGTTACCAAGAAAAGATGATGACAGATTAATTAGATCACGAAAGCTACACAAACATATGCTTCTATCTGTAGCTTTACACCTCAACATCCAATGCCAAGTACATATCCGCCAATATACTTAACATATGTTTTTTTGTCAACAAAGAACCATATAAATAAAGAGAAATTGCCCATAAAAATCATAAATGGGGACAATAAGTCCTCTGTGAAAAGGAAGAAATGAACAATAAATAGCCCTCTAATCTCAAGTAATCAAAAACAAAAGAACACAGTTGAAAGGCAATCGTACTGACTACAGCAACTTAGTCAAAGAGAAAAAGTTATATCTGACACAAAAGTTGATGAACAGTATTCTCCGTCTCCCTTATGCATAAAGCACACCACTAACATAAAAAAAAAAACAGATGGGCCTCCTCACCTGAATCATGTCATTAGTATCTACTATCAACTTTCTTATGAGCCAAAGGAGCAAATACTTTGTTTAAGTGGCACATATGCATTTGGATCGTCAATACACTTTTTTAGAAAGGATTTCCAAGAAAATAACCAGATGAATCAAGAGTTCAAACTCATTTTACCACTAGTGTTGTATCTCAAAATGAAGAGATAGAATTCTTTTATCAAGAGCATTGCATCTCAACAAAAACAATCAAAGACAAACAAGAGCAAAGTGTCTTCAATGACTTCACAATTATTCGAATGGTAAGATGCATCCATAGAAGCAATGGAAAGATTATGGGTTCAAAAAAGAAGATACAGTTGAGGAAAAATAAATTACAAGTAAAATGGTGGGGCGGATAAAGTTTCAACTCAACTCGAGAGTCCAGACACATAGTGCCTTACTAACATACAAGAACATCAGTAAAACAGATTCAATCTATGGTGACTCTCGAGTAACTAAAAAATGATCACCGACAGCTCAGTTGTCAATACAACATTTATCTGGAAGTAAGAAGTGAACAATCATTTTTCAACCAAACTATCAGAATGTACACGATGACACGATGTAGTAATCAACCCCGGAAATACATCAAGAAAATGGGAATTACAATGGTTTCTGCCAGAACTATCACGAAAGTATTAAGATCAATGTAACCGGAATAATTGAAAATTACTTCTGTAATGCAACAACATAGTAGCCAGATTTCATAGACTTAATCGACCTTTGCAACAAAAGGACATGAGAATGTAATTACCATTGTCCGAGTCTCCAAACTAATAATCAAATATGCATGATATTCATCATCCTCCAACCCCATCTTTGAAGAGTCAACACTATGACTGCGTGTGTTCTTGTGGTAAACAGTCCAAAGTCCTTTACAACCAGGTAATTGTTCCTACAAAAAAAGTTACATTTTCATGTTACTAACCAGAAACATACGTCAAATTAGACATAAAACCTACTGACTGTGCACAATATTCTTTTCTCTACGACATATAAACTTGCCAAGTCTTAGTTATTGATAACAAAATAAAGTATTCATCTAGTCTTGTATTTCAGATGCTCTACAGTAAATATAAAAACTTGTCACTTACTGTAAGCAAGAACATATCAAACAAGTCTATTCATGTCAACAAACAAGAGGCGAGTTGTCAGCACTCTTTCAAATAAAGAAATAATCATTATACGACTACGTGCAAAGTAATTGAAGAAAAAGAAAAAATATTCGAAGCATATAGAGAAGTATCCTATTAGAAGGATTTAGCAACGTCATATGGGAAAATGATATAAAATGTACTACCACAAACTACAGGATGGGTAACACAAACTACAGTCCATGCACACAAACATAGACATGGTGTGCCAATTTTTAATGTAGACTGTCCGTGATCGCGGTACTGGAAATAGTAATCCAAAAACTGCCTCGTATAATGCAGTTATATAAGCAGACTCTCCCCACGGAAGGACATGATTGAGGGCAATACCCAAGTCAATTTCTTGCAATCAAGGAAAGATGGATAGAAAAACAAGGCTCAAAGAAACGGGAGGAGAGAAGAGGAAGGCAACATTAGAGCAGGATGGAGAGCAAGATCCACCAACAAACCATATGGAAAATACGAAATAAAAGAAGAGTTTAGGACCAATTCCTCTTGTCCAGACGGTGGAATCACAACTCAATAATAAATGATGTAACCTGGGAAATCCCCAAGCCACACAAAGCACAAATATAGCACACAAATAGATAATTTAAACAGAAACAGCAGCTCTTTGGTTTCATAAACACACACTTAGATTACGTAAAGAAAGGATAGATAGAAGAAACCTAGCATGACCTAGGGGCCTTGAAACCACAAGGAGAAGAGGGAGAAAGGGGGTAACCCTAGAATACTAGGGGGCCTTAGTCACACAAGAAGAGGAAGAGAGAAGGGAGGAGGATAGGGGAAGGAAACATGGAGCAAGAACCTCCAAACAAACACCTATTCTTTGTCACATCCTTTTTCCCCTAATGAAGGACTTGACTGCGACTTCTAGACACCTTAGAACCCTAGAAAGTAAAAATACAAAGATAACCCCACAAGAAATACAGAATTACAAATCATGCCATCTTTGCGAAAACAGATTCCATCAAAAAACCAAAAAGGAAACATTTAACTTAAACGGGGGTTCCCAGAAGAAAGAAAATAAACTAGTAAAACAATGATAAATTTACCGAAATAAAATTCTCCATCCCAGTTTTTACTATACTATAGCTCATATATTTGTAGGAATGAAACGAAAAAAACGCTTTAAGAGGGGTCAAACACAAGTAACTCATGAAGTTTCCAAGAATGAACTAGTTCATACCTGAGTAATCGTTTCTGGGCGAATTGACTGCTGAAGCACACAGAGAGCACCATTCTTACCATGACCAGAACAGCAAACCTACAAATACTCCCAAAAAGAAGAACAAAAAAACTTACAACTTCAAATTATGAAGCAAAAAACCTTTGTAGGATTTGCTGCTAAATTTCAGGACAATATGCATCCTCAGTGGGTTCGAAAAAAACAAAACTTAGGGACAAAAAAACCAGCAACAATACTCCAACACATGAATAACCAAAAAGCAGATCAAGCTATGGCCCCGAACCATAACATATTTCACACCATATTGGCAGAATTACACTAACCAGCTCATAATTGCTTTGCTTAGCAATCCCCGTCGCATTGAGATCGGCATTAATCCTTAAACCATTAGAGAAATCTTTCAAAGGGCCTACATTGATCAGTGAATCTCTCACTGCAAATGAAAATGTCTTCTGCATACATCAAGAGGAAGCATACCATTAATAGAAATACCTAAAAAGTTACTAAATTAAAGATAAATAAAGAAGGAGCTGCATTAATTTCATTAGAATAAAAAACATTACACCATGTGATAAAAAAGAAAAACAGGAAAAGGAAAACAAAAAAGTGGAAAATCTAGAACGGTGTTGATATAGCCACGACGCCATGACACAGACATGATGAAACAACAAATTTTCAGATTTGGGAACAAGAAGAACATACTTGAAGAGCAAAGAAAAAACAAACAGTAAGAACATACAAAAAACCAGGACACACCCTTCAATGCACAAAATCAATATTTTCGATTGATCTATCTGAAGTTCCAAAACAGAAAGTAGTAGAAAAATCAGGAAACCAAAATATATTGCTTTACATCAAAAGGGTTACTACTTTACCATTAACACTCGTGTTCTCTTACAGTACTGAACTTTTTCATCCCTATGCAAGCTTGATTTGATATAAATATACAAAGAAAAGATTTATGAGGGATTAAATCTCCTGACTCAAAAAATTCCTTATTTACAACCAAGTGGTTATAATGCACTAACTTATTTAGGAGAAAGTATGGAAATTTTCTTCGAAGCCCCAACGTGCCCTCATTTTCTCCACCACTGCCAGTACACCCTCTTTTTTTATCTTCTTTCCGATGGGGATTTTCCAGCTACCTTAACAATTATTGCATTACTGGGAAAGCATAAAGAAACAGAAAAATAAGGCATGTATCCTGCATGAAAACATACTCAACCTGTGCTGACTGTGCATTACTTGGACCTGAACCATATAAGGAAAGCTCATCCCCATTAACCATTTCCAGTAAAGCATCAGAAGGTGATCTCCGTAACCTCTTAGCTGAAGGGATATCTCCTTCAATATCCGCAACCTAAAAATATAAAAAGGCAAAGGGAACAACAGAGTTCTGAAAATTGTTTATATCGAGATTCCAGAAAAGAATGATCGTAGAAACAATTGCAAGAGAACTGAAGAATTCCCTGACAGTTTATGGAAATCAGGAATGCGTAGGCGAATCCAACAGCATTCAGAATTTGAAGACCATTATTATCTATTACACTTTGAGCCAGAGTATATAGTTCCACAAGTTAGAGGTCGAAAAAGAAGAAATATATTACCGTGCAGTTTTCCAAAAAAAAAAAAAAACTTAGGAAGAAAGTTAAACATTGACTTGAGAAACGAACCTCTTCCTTCATACCATGGGGCAACGTTGATGCTCCAATGCCACAAGAAAACTGCACTAGTAAACTATCTCCAAGCCGACTACCCAGAAAGAATAACGACTTCCCAATTGTCGCCATTCCCTACAGACCAATAGAAAACTTGTAAAAGAACTATAGATGGGACTTGGAGAACAAATTTAATAGCACATGGTGTAAGAATGGGGCTCACCGAAGTAAGAACTGAAGCTCTGGACTTCGAAAGATCAAGTCTCTGCACAACGCTGCATATGGAGAAGGAAACAAGTGGCTGTTAGACCACCATTTGCATAAGATTTAAGACATTGGGCCCAAGCCCAACATTGGATATGAAATTATTCGACACCCTCCCTCATGTGCAACCTTGGCATAGAGAGGCAAACATCAATATGTAGAGAGAAGCAATCTGTACATAGAGAAAAGCCCATTGCAAATGGAAATAACTCCAGACAAAGAAACTTGAACCAAAGACTGTTAAGAAAGCGAAAGTCTTGTATCATGGTAAACCAACAACTAAAGAAAAGCTTAAATAGTTAGGAAATAAATTCAAAAATTTCTATCATGCCATGCCACTATATATCTGTGGGAGGTAAATTATGAAAAGGAATTATGAGTAGAAAGCTAAGGATAATTAAAGAGGATTAGAAAGAAAATAACAAAAGCATCATCTCAGTAGAAAGCTAAGGATAACTTGCTAGACACATGGCAGCCACCACAAATCATCTGACAACAGAAACGTACAGAGTAAACAGTGCCCAAAGAGGATGTCATCCTGGCACCAAGGGTGTCTGAAGGAACGAAGCCTCAAGACAAAGGGTGTCCGAGGAGAATGTTAGTTCAGCAGTCAGCTCAAATAATGTCCGAAATCAGGGATGATTTGAGTCTAACCACTAGGCAAAAAGGGCAAAGCTCAAGTCCGAGAAGAAATTGGAGAACATGGATATCAATAAATTTCACCAAATTAAACAACCTAAATATATGATACGTTCCCCACAGACCATCTGGAAGTAACTTAACAAAAATATAGATTGTCAGAAATGCCAATGAAGAATCAGAAAGATAAGGAACAGAAGCAAGAAAGGGAAAAGAAAATTGATGCATTGCATCAACCAAAACAAGACTATTACTAGCACTAGGAAGCTATTGCGAAACTATTTACAGTATATAAATTCAAATCACATACCGCCCATCATAAACAAGAGTCAGCAGAAGTAGTTCCCCAGTTTTAGTTGACAGCATGGCCACGTCGTTTAATAACCAAGTCGCATTGGCAGCGTCAAGCTCTACACTGAAACTTGATCTTGGCATCTCTTGGCTGCACTCATTTTATTTGATCAATGTGAAATTAATTGCCCGTCAGTACATTCCAAATAATAATTAAGTGCAAAATGTGACTACCACAACATCTATATAGCCAATTGCCAATTTCATCGTAAACTTCAGAAACTGTTGCCAAATTTTGGAAAGCAACATACTCTACCAAACATGTTCGAGTTTAAAATTTCACTGTGTTTCGTTGGCACTTTTGAGATATATTTTGGAATAGTGTTTGGTTTGGTTTTAAAAATGGTTTTTGGGGTAACGATTGAAGAGGTAAATGAGAATAATAATTGGAGAGAAGGTAATAAGTGGAGAGAGATATAGGGAAATGAGAGTAATGATTGGAGAGAGGGGTAATGAGTGGAGAAAGAAATGTTAGTAATGATTGGAGAGAGGAGTAATGAGTGGAGAGAAGAAAATTATCTTAGGAAAAATTTCGCAAAAATAGCAACCAAACAAGGTGAGTAGAAACAAAAGTGCTACCAACAGGCCCTTAGCATCAGAGAGACAATTTGGCCACCTAGTGTGTCTTCATCTAACACTTGAAGTGCTTTACTCTAGTCAAGAACACACAACATTTTTTTCTTTTGGTTCAAGAATATAGAACTTTAGAAAGCATGAAAACAACTAACATGAAACTGACACAGGCACCAGCTTGCCAGGTATAACATACTTTTATAATTTCACACAGTTTTGGGAGTTGTTACATGCCTCAAACTGTCGGGGAACACAAGATCTCAGAAAGATAGAACTGCGCGTGTTCGTACATTTAAGCACGTACAACTTGTGAAACACAAGGACACCAAGTGCAACTTTTTAAGGGGAAAGATAGGCACTCCAAATAACTTCTACAAGAGGAAATCTTGAGTAACACTGAAGGATCAGCGAAAGGAAAGCAGTCGAGTACAATTTGAAACTGGGTGGAATTCCCAATTCCATGATGAAAGAACAGGTTAAACAAGTTGCACTATGTTGTAGTGGTCAAGAAGCGAATAAATTGCGGAAGTAACTCTTGTACAATGTACACTGAGAACTGACCTGCTACCAATGGAAACAGCAAAGTTGTTCAAAGCCAACATGCATGATGCCGACTGCCCAAGGAATATCACTAATTAACTAGCAGAGGCAGAGGAAGAAATCAAACAGAAACATGCAACCAAGCAAGTGAACCGCCAATGCAATAAGAAGGTTTACCTGACTATGATAATGAATACTATTTGCACCAAGCACGAGAACTCCACCAATTGGAGATGGCACAGCAAGAAGCTTGTACGCATCATGAGGGAGATTCTGCAAACAAGATGGAACCCAATTTGAATGTAAGAAGTCTTCTCAAAGAAACTGAAACCTAGACTAACAAAGACTCCTCTCTTTGGTAATGCATGTTCCAGATAGTCAAGATTCAGCCATATTATCAAGCAGATGATAAGTAAAAGTTAGGCCCCATTTACCCAATATTTGACCACATACTGGGAAAGAAATGTGGGAAACTATCTACCATCTACACAGTTCAACACAATGATGTGCCTAATCTTTTGTGTTCGTCTCCCTCTTTTTTGTACCTTGTTTTTTGGTCATTGACATGACATTATGGCCAAGATGACCATCTTCCCAAGTCAATATGGCAGTTGTTGTGTAAGGCTATTTTGCACCAAAGATACATCACTTTTGCAATGATGAAAAGAGAAAAAGTGATGCACATCAAAAGCAATCATTTTGGTTGACGGGAAATAATCGACATAATGAATGCGAGGCATATTTAGTTATTTACACTTAAAGTTGTGATGTGAATCCAAATGAAATTCAGGATGACAGACTTGAAATATATACCCCAGTTCATCATCAACACATCACCTTAACCATTTAGATCCCAAAGGAATTTATGTTCCCGGAATCCATGCCACTAAAGCTAGGGAAAAATTAATGAAATTCTTTTCTTTTCTTTTTTGCCATTCAAAAAAAAAAATAAAGCTAGGGAAAAAGAAAAGAAAAGATAGAAGCCTCGAGCACCAGTTCTCAAGGCATAAGTCAGAGGAGGAAAGGATGTTCGGGTGAGAAGCAACCTTGGCACCACATTCTAGTAACCATTACTCAGGCTGATTATTACATTTCAAAGAGACCTGATGCTGCTTTTCTCTATTGCAAAATAAGAACATCACAAATTCTTACAGATTATAATACAGGTTATAATCACGATAAGGACTTACAGCGGCTGACCAAATAAGTGGATGCTGCTTCAAAGTTGTGTTAATACTGAGTGCAGAAATCATGCAGGTATGTTGCTTCCACGAGACGCGCCCAGCCCAAGTGAGCTCCTTCTCATGAAGGATCACCATCACAGGCTCAATGTATCCTAGAAAAATAATTATATCAATTCTATTTTTTTATTGTCTATTTTTTGGGAGTGAGGGGAAAGTGAACAAATTGGCTCAAAAGCAACAGAGATTGAGCAAAACTAATTACAGATCTTGCTTAAGCATATGTAAGAACAAATGCTACAGGAAAATACTTGGGAAAAGCATGTCCCAGTCAAAACCAATAAACCTCAGATTTGAAGAACTAATGCACATCATATAATAATCGGACATCCAACCTTCTGAGTATTTAGGTGTTCCATGTTGGTACTTGGTACAATTCAAATGTATTGCACAATCAATTATTCCTGCAGCTGATGCAGCTTGAAGTTGTATGAGCTTTATTGTTCAAACACAAGTTCGGAATCACATGGAAAGCCAAAGCAGAATCAATATAAGTTGATTGTCATAGCAACAGTATCATACTCCGTAACACCTAACTAAGATAATGTCATGAGGCAAGGAGGTGGAATGAAATAGCATTACAAAGCCAAGCAAAGCAGAGAATGCCAATCATGTTGTCCTTCACTGAACTGAAAGCTACCCCAAGATTTTAACATTGAGACAAATGAAGTACATGCACTACTTGGATAGGAAGACACGCCCTTTGTTTTTTGTGGAACAAACGCTGCCTTCACAAAACTTTGTCAATATACACTATTCAGTAGACTGCAGTGAAGTCCTCAAGGGGCTGTATAATCTCAGGGTATAAGAGCATCAATATTAGGAGAACCAAACTAACTTTTTAAGTCAAACTAGGGAGCAAAACCCTCAAAACTATCCATTATAAGCCTCACCAAACTAAAGATTGCTCAACTTTGCTATAGTGACTTAACAAATCCGGTGTCACTGTTCACGCACCAAACTAACTTTTATTACTTTTGTACTCCCTTCATCCCAAATTGCTTTCCCCTTGTGGGAGTGCGTGCATTTTGCACACAAAAAAAAACATGTTTATGAAAACTTTTTTGGAAAAAAAATTAATGCCTGTACATTATTTTGTGCACTCCCAAAAAGTGCAAGCAAATTGGGACGAAGAGAGTAGTTATAGTAGTTTTTTTTCTTTCTTTCTTTCTTTTTTTTTTGTTTTGGGGAGGGAGAGTAGAAGTAGAAAGAAATAGTTTAATATAGTTAAGTTAAAATAGAGAGTCTGATTTTGTGAGTTTTTTGAAAAGTGACTTGCTAATTTATAAAAGGTGTTTTGAGGTTAAATTTGGTGTTTTTTTTTTTTTTGAGTCGCCTGATAAGGATACCCCAAGGGACTTTGTTCTAACAAGTATGTACATAAAACAATATCAATCCTTCAAATTAAAATAAAAAAATAAAAAAATCCAAAGTCCTATAAAAAATTTGGCCTAGTTTTTCAAAAGATTTTAGCAAGTCAACCATGATTTGGAAAACTTAGGGCAGTTTTCACTGGTTTCAGAAGGAACAACCAAATTCATTTAAAACCATCTAGTAGATCGGAAAGACTAGTCACCGGTTTTGCTTTCATGCCTTACAATTGCAAACAGCCATGGCTTTTTTTTTTTTGCATCGTCATGTCTGACATTAATATTTATCTATCAAAAGGGCTGATCTGAATCTGAAAAAGAGTGGATCTGAAGGAGTCACAAATGAATAAGCTTAACGTCCATCACCTTTGACCTATCTATAAATTGCACTTTCAACCTTCATGTGGATAACAATTAACAAAATGTAAATTCATGACATCTCCACCAAATTCATTCTATCAGATTCCTTTAATCTAGAAAAAATCCTATAGATGTTGGCCCATAAATACATATACAAAGCTATGGGGAGAGTCAAATATTCAAAGATGGTGCAACGTCCGCTACCTCATACCCATTCTGAAGCAGGAGATCACTCAGCGTGCATAAACAAAGGATTCTATCATTGAATAAATACCATTGAAACCACCCAGGTTCAACAAATCAAATGAGGCAGCCAATAGTTGCAAACTTGCAACTGAAAGAGTACCCAAGGAATGTTTCATAAAGCGCAAAAGAACTTTTCTACCATGCCCCAGAGTGGCATTGGGGCATGGATGCCCCCGTAAATATGGACCTTTAGATTGAAAAATGGATAAATCTCAGCCATTAGATCCAAACCAACAACAAAAAGTAGGGTGGATTTGCTAAAAACAAGGTGGTTTTATGCTTTCCTTCCAAAAATCACAATTTTACTTACCACACAAACTGGCTTTACATACCATTCAATATGAACACACTTACTATTCTATTTCGCTACGCTTACCACAATATATGGCCACACTTACCACAACTGGTGAGTCAGGTAGCACAATACCACTTTTTGGTGAGAAATAGTTTACTTTTGGAGAATTTATACAAACACGCCAATTTAAGCCATATCCACACTAATTTTTGTCCTTTAGCGAAGCCATTGTGTAGTGGGCAATCTAAAAATTGAGTGAGACTATAAATCTAGCTAAAATTTTTAAATTGTGTATAAACGATAATTAGAATAATTATTTGAAAACTAAAACTATATACCATAAAAATTGTATTAATTTCCAAATAATTTTTAAAATATACGAAATTAACTTATATTTAAATAACTACCAATTTATAAAAATTCTTGTGTAAATAAGGTATAAATTGATTATTTTGATAACTTAAATATGTAATTTATATTCTATTATAAATACACTCTACAAGGTAATTGCCTTAATAAAATTCAATGCCAAGGCTAAACAAACAAGTAATGCATAACAAATAATTTAGTAGGACCTTCGATTGAAATGGGTAACGAATTTAACGAAATTAGATCATTGGATCAGATTGAGATGCCTAATAACTTATTGAATCATCTCAAGATCGACATGACATAGTAAATAAACATGGGTGGTGTTAACAAAGACTAATTGATCAGTTATTGCAAGAGTGGCGATTAATCGCTATCTTTGACTACAGTAGATGGAGTGATTTAACAAATCTATAAAACCATTTTCACCTGAACATTATGACATCATTTGGAGATATAATAACTAATAGTGTTGTTGATTGATAGCAATCATTGAGCATCGATACAATTGGCTAAACTTAATTTACTAATCAGATTAAGAGTGTAATGCGCACAATGCTCTGGATGCTGAATGAAAGAAGCATGGTAATGTGCACATAAATCAAAATGATTCTTGGGTATGCCCTCTTTGATGCCTTTTGGCTTTGATTTGAGGGCATGATTCCGCAGCAAACTCGACGGTATAGGGGGACCACTGTTTCAGTGGCATTCTGTGAGCAACCACTTTGTGCATTTATTGCCTAGGGTTAGGTCTGTCTCAAATCCATCTGTTTCAGTGGTATTCTGGGAGCAGCCACTTTGTGCATTTATTGCCAAAGATTAGGTCTCTCTCCTATCCATCCCCCGTCCATACCCCCAATTATTGGGGACTAAATGGGTTATGTTATTGCTGTTGTATTAAGAGTGTAACTACAATTGAAAATGATGTAGTTGTAAGGGATCAAAAAATCTTGGAAAAAAGGTAGTTTGCACATTTGCAGCCTTTGAAAAGACGTGCAGCCTTTGCAAAGATGTGGGGCTGCTCAAATTGATTTATATTTAAAAAATAAAATAAAAAAACACTTCAATTTGCAAAGAAGCAAAAGGAATCTGGCCGAAGAACAAGGAGGCTGGGTCAATGAGTTTGTGAAGCCATTGAGATTGTGAGAGAGAGAGAGAAGGATTGGTTGTGGTATGGGAAGAAGGGGTGAGACAGAAGTTACCGGCTGGACAGGTTAGTTAGATATGCAACCAATGGTTCAGATTAATTTTTAAACAGTCTAACTGTAAGGAAAATGTTAGAACAACTTTGGGGCATCAATACCCCCAAACCAAGCTGGGCATGGTTAAACAGTCTACTGTAAGGAAAATGTTAGAACAACTTTGGGGCATCAATACCCCCAAACCAAGCTGGGCATGGTTAAACAGTCTAACTGTAAGGAAAATGTTAGAACAACTTTGGGGCATCAATACCCCCAAACCAAGCTGGGCATGGTAACTGAACCCAGCACAAAAGGCAAAACGAAGCCAGACTCTAGCTTACAAAAATAAATTTGGGCAACAACAACCAGGTGCATATAGTCATTGTCAGAGATGCAACAATCACAAATAAGAACCTTATAGCCAACCGATAAGTAATAGTCACTGTCAAGGATATCCCCAAGAGCAGGAAAGAGGAATGATTCGGTTGATATCCTTTACTGGGATATCGGAACTAAGCAAGGGATGCTAAACTCAAACAAAAAAGAATGCCATTGTGTTTGATTTCCCACTATCTACCCAATCTCCCTATTCTGATAGCAGAGTTGTGTTAAAACCAACCAATAAGAAAAGTATAGGCAATGACCTAGTCTTTCAACAGAGTCAACAGACTCAGTTTAGCAGTCAAGTGACCAGTTCAGTCATAGGTATTCGTTCTTTGAGTCGGTTTAGTTACAATCTCAGTCCACAGACACCTAATTACGCATCAAGCCCGCTGGTAATTATATACTCCCTCTGTTCCAAAATAATAGTCCACTACGAAAAAGTCGTTCCATTTTTCAAATCAAAAAATAAAGTACTTAAGTAAATCATTTTTCGAATTTTTTGCACGATGAGTACTTCAATTCGCTGCGAAAAAATTCAAAAAAGATACACAGAAATACTTAATTTTTTATTTGAAAATGGCAAGAGAGAGAAAAAGTGGGGCTCTTATTTAGGAACAGAGGGAGTATATTGCAATACATGGCAGCCATCTAATGTAAACCAGACAACAGTACACTTGTGCTGTAGACAAAAGATAAACAATTTAGAACACACCTTTAAGTACATAGACTAATGGAACATGAGCATTTCTAGAACAATCAACAAGCTGGGTAAGATGCTCAAAGGAACTTCCCCATAAATGCAAAATAGCTTCATTTCAATTCAAAGTGACACTAGGATGAACAACATAGTTCGAAACATGAGCAAACACCAACACATGTGCAAAAGAGAGCCAACCAAATCAAACCAACAATGAGCCAAGAGCTTTTTAATAAGTGGAAACAAAATCAATTGAGGTATTTGTTGTCTCACCATGTAGAAATATAAAATCCTTTACATGCTTCATGTCCAGATCTCGTAACCCAACTACATGTGATGACTCAATACGAGCAGGGAGTGCACCTCCAGTAGTTAAGGCATTCTCTTCACTGACCAAACCAGAACCAGCCTAACAATCAAAATTTCCAGAAAATTTCCTGGCACGAGTTAAATCGAGAGAACATAATGTAACAGACAATATTTAAATGCACAGCAAGCTAACTTTCTTGCATGTGAAATCCTTTCGTCTATGCATAGATGCTAGATCATGTTCTACACGCGTCAAAGTAAATAAAGTATAATGATGGGGTGGGTAACAGCTGGCCTAAACTATGAAGAGTCAGTCTGCGACAAACAGCTTTTTTTATGGTACAATAGGACGCAATCAAGGCAAATGTCTTCTAATAAGATGATGATAATTATATAATGTCAAGATCACTTTTACATGGTATTTCATACATCATTTAACATCAACGTTCATAGTTTATGAAGAATCTTACAATTACTGGACTGGTTTTGATTCACGATTCAAATTCTCAATTTGATTACCATGGCTATGATGAGTACTGATGTACATTGTACAATACACAGACAGTCGCGTGCGCGCACATAGACAAAGTGGCAAAGACACGGTGCACGCACACACACACACACACACACACAGAGATAAACTTGACAAAAAAGTGAGAAACCTTATGTCCACTTCCTCATATCGCAAGATGATTTTTAATACCCAAGCAGGTCGACAAGGAAAAAACATCTGCTGGATACTTGAGGCTTAAAAAGGTAATGCACCTGAAATTCTGCTAGTGAACACAGTGAAGTAGTTGTGTATTCTGAAGGGATTTTGCAAGGAAAAGAGGGATAAAAATGCATCTGACCATGTCCTAGTTAGACAATAGGACAACGTCATATTCATACTTCATTACACGAGGCATCTTCAGAAATAGAATTCTGGCCAAGTTGCCGCAATATTGAAACCAAGTTGATTTGAGAAAATTCTAATAAAATTCAAAAGGAAGCAAAGGTACACCAAGATGGGTATAGAAGGAAAAGGAGACCTCAGCAGCCTTAAGTATTATCATTTGTACACCATAAACAAGAACCCCGGCACACCTGCCCTGAGGATCAGGCTTCACCAATGGGCCTCTTGCGAAAGATTCTCTTCCTCTTTTCAGATGAAGCCAATCTGGACCCTCAAAACAATGCATAGAGCTGAAATCAAAGGATGAACAAGTGTCAATAGGCTATCTAGTATCAGAAACACATAAGCAGAAGGAAATTAGCAGGGAGAAGACATTTACACGTGCTACTGCCAGTGCTACCAAACATTAAATAGAACCTTCATACAGCTCTAATACAAATAATCATCGGAGAAGTAGGTGGTGGTTGACCCATCTACATCAGAAAGTGCAACCCAAAACCACTTTACTACTAATAAATAAGTCAAATCAGGGTCATTCTACTTGAAATGAAGTACCCCACATTGAATTCAACCAGGCACTGGTTTCAGCACGATTTCCTGATAAAAAGAACAGTGCAAAGTAAATCACATTGATACAAAAGCATGCACTAGTTTTGGCAACCAAATTATATATATTTATGTTGGACTCCAGGCTGCATTACTTTCCAGACTTTTGTACCCTATCTATCAGAGACTAGAGGCTGCATGTTTTACCTAAATCGCTCTTCTACATTATGTCATGTCTTACTCCTAATGAGATGGTAGAAGAGCAGAGGAAACTGACTTTTACGTCCCCCCAATCAATTTATAACTGATTAATCTAATCAATTCGTCTCATCCTTGGGAGTATGATTAGGAGTTCTGTGAACAACTTCAAGCCACATAGCATTTGTTCCCGATGATTTGTTTTCTCCACCATTCGCACAGGATGTAGACCTTCATGAGGCCCATACTGATCTATTCTGTGGTTCATGCCAATCAAGCGACTGTTTGTATGATTCATGATTCAATCTCAAATTGGATTGGACATAACTACCAATTGAGGTTCATGAACTCCAACCTTGTGCGCTTTCATTTTTAGGTAGCTAACAGCCAACATACAACTTTGTCAATCAGAGATGAACATGGAATGGATGTTGGACAACAAAGAGCAACTTGTTAAACGAACTGAATGAGACCGAAGTGAGGGTTCTTGAACAAATATGCGGCAAAACCTTGAGTGAGGAGGTTATTACTGCATGGATGAGACGGTAAAGGGAGCACCATATCGTAGATTGAATCAGGGAAAGTAGCATGATATTATTTCACAATTCACTTTTTTTTTATATAAGTACATTATTTCACAATTCACATGCACAAAGAACACTGATAAGTGATAACCACTCTAGACAAAATAAGGTAGTCCTGAGTTCCAAATATAAGAGATCTCAAGGGCTTGTTGATTGAGATGATCTCAAACTGCCTCCACATTGACCAAGGGAACCCTTAAAGAAAGTACACTTAATTCTCAATCTTTGATAAAGATAAACTTGAACAGCTGGCAATTTGTACAAGGACCTATATCATCCAAAACCGATGCTTTTGGGAGTAAAAATACGCAAAACTGATGATAATATAATGTTGTGATCTTGCAAAGTTATAGTAGAGTCGTATACAATACCCCCCAAAGCCATTCCTTGACAAAGTTCTGGGCAATAACATGTAATTCGAAGCATGTTTACCTAGATTCAACTTCAGGTTCAGAGGTGCCCGAACAAGCATAGCACCTTCATAGATATGTTTGTGCTTCTAAAAAGAACTGACAGAAGTAGTACCAAGCCTTTTAAGCTTTCCACATTAAAACTTTTCAGAACCAAAAGCGCACAAAATCAATGTAATAGTACCTCAATGCAGCCTGTAGACACAGCGTTAGACCAGAAGCAATTGCTCCAGCATATTGATAAATTAGGCCTTGTATTTTCTTTTTCCTTTTATTATGAGCAATATTTCCTCAAGTGATCCACCCACCAAGTCCATCTGATGCATAAGACTGGTGATATAAACAAGTTTATGATCTCTCAAACCAGGCAACATTTATTTCCAATAGCCAGTAGCCTTACTACTAGGAATCATTGCTCTTAGTGAGTCAGTGACCAGTAGCCTACTACTAGAAACTAAATATTGTGGCCAGTAGTCTTTGTATCTACTAGGAAGCACTGGTCTTGTTCGGAAATGGTTCTTGAGAAACAGTTTTCACCTTTTTCGGGATAGGCCCCACGTGGCCAGACCCCCACTTTTTTCATTTGTCAAATTTTTAAGAAACTCTACTCTAGTTTATACCTTGTGCAAGATGGGTCTGTGGGTCCACTTCAAATACCCACACAAATGATCCGATCTGTTCGTTAGTTCTAAAATTAATATTTTGAGTCACTCCTAAAAAATTAGCTCATTCGAAAAATTATAAATGGTTGATCCATCATCTAATTGTGATTCACAATTTAGGATCTTCAAATTTGACAAATGTTTGAAAGAAAGTAAGAAAACTTGATGAAGTATTTAAATTATATGATTGACTTTTTTTTTTCTTGGATGACTCAAAGAATAATTTTGGATTTAATGGACGGCTTGGATCATTTGTGTTGGTTTTTGAAGTCGACCTCAAGGACCCATCTCGCACAAGGTATAAACTAGAGTAGAGTTTCTTAAAATTTTGACAAATGAGAAAAGTGGGGGTCTGGCCATGTGGGTCCTATCCCGAAAAAGGTAAAAACTGGTTCTCAAGAACATTTCCAAACACAACCACTAATTTCTCTCCTAAGGGGCATAGCGGGTTACTACACTAAACCAAATCAGAAACATCAATTTTTTCCTCTCTTCGGGCAATAGTCTCTTTGCTACAAGGCGCCATTGATTTTCACAATAGCCACTAGCTGAATACTAGGGCCCGTGAAGGAGTCACTAGACACAAATTACAAACAGAACCTGATGATTCAGCTTTTGCAAATGGAAGGATTATACAGAGAACTACCGCATAGGAATGTTCCAAAGTATCCAAAAAATCATCTAGTGTCACCCCGATTACATAAGAAGAGCAAAAGAATGACCAAAACTAAGCAGACAATAAAGTTATAAGAATAGATTGCAAAAACATAAGGATGCCACTATTTACAACAAAACTCAACCCTCCTTCGATAAATCCACCTTACCTTGTCCGAAGTCCATGAATCGAATCATCGAACTCTAGAACCGACATTTTTGCATCTTGAAACGCTAAGATGATTGAATCTCTTTTTCTACGACCTCCTACAGATAATATTGCCATTGTTTCAACATTTCCATGCAACCTGAAACCCCAACTTCCAATCAGGTTACAAAAGCAAAACAAAAAGTTGAACAATTAGACTCAAAACTCTCATACAACGAGCTAAGATCATTTTCAAAAGCAGGGACGGATGCAGGATGAATGTTTGTGTTTTTTTGTTTATAATGCAGGATGAATGATTGGAGGCAAATATTACAACAAAAAGTTGGAATATACGAAAGATAAGGTCAATTATGCATTAAAATTTGTAAAAATGCTATCAAAAGTATCTTCATGTATAGATTTTGCTCGACCAAGATTATTACATAACTATGATTGCATATAACTATATAAATGATCATTGTGCATCCATACCTATTTCAAATTAATAATATATAACCTCGCATTCTATAACTATATAAAAGTAAGAATTATTTGCCATATCTTTTGCAATGTAAAACGCCTTTATGATGAAACTTGGATGGGCGAGCGCTTGGATTTAAAGGTAAAACATTTGATGGAGAATCCTATATAGTTTTCGAAGTGTTAAAAAAAAAAACTACTACTCCCTCCTCGCATTGTCCCTGTGAAGAGTTAAACCAAAAAGTGTGTAAATCCTCACAAACTAACCCACTAACCCTCAGAAGCCATTACAAAATTAGTTTTTTTAAATCTAATCGAACTTTCAAGGCCTTAAAATGTTAGATTCCATGCACAGGACAAGCAACATTGGATGGGGGAGTACAATTATGATGAAAATTAAAGTAAGAACAGATGCCCGAACTCAGCCTCCCCTCTGTCCATCATTGTTCAAAAGCATACCTATAATGGCAAACGAGTTCAAGCGAAGCGCCAGAGACCCCCGCCATTACGCCCCCGCGCTTGGCTTCTGCTGTGCCTCTGTTATCTCTGCTTCCACTGCCCTCTTCTTGGACCCTAACAACGTAAATCTCCAAAACGTTACCGGCGGTAACGACGAGGTTGGGAATGGGGCCGGCGGCGTCGGCCGGAGGCCAGTCGGAGTCGAGATCGTCGGTCTGAGGCGGTGGTAAACGCGGCGCGAAGTCAGCGCTGCAATGCGTGATGAATCCCGACGCGCAGTTCTCGATGCCGGTCGGCAAGTGCATCATCTTGAACGCTGCGTAGCTCATCTTTTTTGCTGCTGCGGTGTGTGCCGAGGGCTATGCGCAAGCGTAGAGTGAGTGAGAGATGCAGAGCGAGAGAGAGAGGGGGAGTTTAGTGAACTAGGGTTTTGGGAGGTACATAAAACCTCTTACGGGTGTTCCAGTAAGGGGGTGTTCCAATACAAAAAAAAAATAGTTTTAGTTTAAATGAAAAACTACTTCATTTCATTAAATAAAACCCCACAAAAAATTAACAAAAATCTATTTTTATTCCATTTAAACTTTTAAAAAATCAAATTATTATTTGATCAGATCGTATTTTAATCACGTAAAATTATGAATCTAAAAAGCTTCTTCAAAAAAAAAGAGCAGTAGTTGTTTAGGTAGAAGGGTAGATTTGTAATTTCATAATACAACTAAAAAAACCAAAAAACCAAAAACTTGTTAGTGGAACAAGTGAGTTTTTTTAAAAAACTAAAGATCACAAAAAACTAAAAAACTACTTATTGGAACACCCCTAATTGGTTTTTTAGTTTTTTGATTTTTTTTATCTTTAGTTTTTCAAAAAAACCAACTAGTTCCACTAACAAGTTTTTGGTTTTTGGTTTTTTAGTTGTGTTATGAAATTACAAATCTACCCTTCTACCCAAACAACTATTGCTCTTTTTTTTGAAGGGAGGGCAGATTCGTAATTTTACATGATTAAAGTACATGTACTTGATTGTGCAATGATTTGGTTTTTTTTAAGTTAGTGGAATGAAGTGGTTTTTTTGTTGGTTTTTTGTAGGGTTTTGTTTAGTGGAATAAAGTAGTTTTTGATTTAAAACAAAACTAGTTTTTTGTTAGTGGAACATGGCCTTAGGCTTAGTCTGGATAAATTAAAAAAAATAGTTTTTTATGTATTGTTTTTATTCAATTTTTTTTGTATTGTTAGTTTTCGGTCAATTTTTTTTTATTTATTGGCTTGTCTCAGTAAAGAGGAATCTAAAAAGTATAAAATTATTAGTCAAACTTAAAATTTTGTGAATAAAGACGATAAATAATCTAAAAAACCGATTTTTTGGATGTTACCTTTGTCTTTATTCACAAAACTTTAAGTTTGGCAATTAATTTTATATTTTTAGATTCTTCCCATCGAGACAAACCAAGAAATCACAAAAAATTGACCGAAAACTAACAAATGCAAAAGAAAATTTTGAATAGAGACAAAACAAAAAAAAACAAAAAATCAGTTTTTTCAATTTACCTAAACCACCCCAAGAAGAGTCAAATGTTGCAACTCTAGAATGGAAATTTCTAGATGGTTAACGGGAGAGATTTTTCAGTGCCGAGCGAGTATTGCCCACGTGGTATCTGTTCGGCAATCTTATTCATCCAAAATACAATCCAACGAGTCAGAAGAAGAGAGAGTGTCCAGGTGAGAGGAGAAAGAGGGAATCAATCTCGACCGTCCAAAAAAATTTTGAACGGTCAAAATTGTGCTCGACATGGCCACGTGGTACCCATTCGATACCAAAAAAAATTCGGGAATGGGATACACCGGATCAGCAAATAGGAAAATGAATTATTGGAAACACCTCTACGAAAGTTTGGTGGACTGTACAATACCTATTGTTTAATTGGTTCTTGCTAGGCGTTGTTTGGAACTTAGAGAAAAGAAAAGAAAAGAATAGAAAGTTTAAAAAAAATTCTCTCTTTTGTTTGGTTTGAGAAGGAAAAAGAGAGAGAAATGAGTAACTAGAGTGTTAGGAATAGTAAAATTTTCTCCTGCTTTTCTTCTTCTTTATTTTCCTTTTATTTGTCTCATTTTCTATAAGTTCCAAACAGAGCCTAAGACTTTCGGCCTTTCTGGAATGGAGTCATTGTTTTTGCTCACTGGATTCAGAAATTAGATTTATTGCAAGCAGGGCTTGTCCTATATTTCGGGAGTTGAGGAGAACTTTGAAAATAGGGACAAATAATTTTTTCCAAAGAAAAAATATTGAAAAGAAATTTCACAAACAAAATACATGTATTCAACATGAAAAAAAACTCAAAAAGTACCGAATATTAGCGAAAGGTTTTTTTTCCTTTCTTTTCCATTCTTCCCAAAAAAAGAAAAAGCAGATAAGGGTTTTTTTCCTTTCTAGAGGGGGTTAAATTGAGGTCTTTTCTTTTTACTAAAGGGAAAAAATTCATTAATTAAGCGCTACCAATTACAAACAAATACAATTAAAATGACAAAATATAACCAAGAAAAACAAAAACCAATGTAACTTGTAATGGCTAATTCAGTCTTTGAAGAATTGTCAAAGGACCCACATGCTCCATGTAAATTAAGGTTTTAAACCCTTCTTCGATTTATGCCTCCATACTAGTCAAAATAATGAGTTTAGTTTTCATCCTAACATACAAAAAAATAAATAAATATATTACTACCCCTATTGAACTAAACCAAACATAGATGTGGCTTATAGCCCATCTGGTTGTACCCATTGTCTGTCAAGGTAGAAGTCTGTGGTGTGAGTCTATGAAGAGACATTGAACCCCAATTAGTTGTACTCACTAACCCACGCTGATGTACCATATGACCAACAAAAAAAACCTATCCCTTACCCATATTAATCATTCCACAACCACACCAAATTTACCATATGGCTCCATTGTATATCTTCTCTCTCTCTTTTTTCCCGATTTTATTCATCTTTTTTTTTTGTTAATTGGTGTTAAATCTTTTTAAAATTAATCACTGAGTTTAAAAACAGAAAATCATATAAATATCAAATAATTAGCTTTCTGTCTAAAGTGTCGTCTCATATGAATTTTTTTGAACGCATGTCCACTTTTTATACTTTTATTTCTCTCGTTGATATGAATGATGAATCCAAAAAAACTAAACAAAATTTATGAACAGCTAAAAAAATCAAAAAGACAAAAGACATAATGGCTACTTCGGACATCTCCATTAACATAACTAATGTAAGAATTAGTGTAAGACCTAGCACAGTTATCTTGGAGTAATAAATATGAACAAATATGCACCAGTAGTGTTGCTAATGTTAGACTTAAAGTAGCAGCAGTTTATGTTTTTGCTACTGTCAGGTACAACTGTGATTGTAACAAAAGTTTTCTATAGTGTCAGACCATGAGATAAATGGAAGAGAGAGGGAGGAAAAGGGGCTGGCAAAATCATTGTTCCTAATGTCAGAAAAAGGAAGGTAGGATAGAGAAAGATAGGAGAAGAGGTGGAAATAGAGAAAAAAAATGTGTGATTATACACACACACACGTGTGTGTGTACCTAACAATACTTTAACAATACCATTGTAACATGATTGCGACCTAACTTTGCGTATCTTGACCCATATTAGCCTAGTGCTTAAGACGTCGTTGTATGTAATGTTGGATGTGAACATGATTATGTGAAGCATACTTGATCGCCTGTGGAGCCTTTGTGCATTTTGTTGTTTCAAATCATATAGTTGAACTTGTGTTACTTTGAAACTTAGACTTGTGTTATCTTGTTGGGGGTTGTGTCAGGCTTGTGTCCAAAATCGTAGTCTGTACTTAACTTTTATTCAAGATGACCGTAATACTTTAACTTATATTGCACCCCAACTCTGGTTATTTTATTAAGCTTCTGCAATTTTCTATTACATTCGAGTGTATTTTTCCCTTATGATCTATAAGTAGAAAATCCCTAAACTAATTAAATACTAGGCCTTAGTGAGTTAATCTCATTGGCCTGTCATAGCCCACGAGTTTTTGGGTTGGTTCATGAAAGTTGATTGCCATGGCAATTTTTCTAGAGAATCTCGTTGTTTATCAACATAATATGTGTCTTTGTCGCTCTAGTTGCATAAGGGCTTTGAAGCCTATGTGAGAAAGAGAATAGTCGTCATTAGTAGTTAACCCTACTCAAATCTACTAATGTTGAGGTTGATTAAGAGTGAAACTCATTATAGTCAGGCCAGGACAGCTATAGTAAAGAACCTGGGAAATATGCTATGTATGTGTGTCTATCCTCGTTGTCAGGGCAGCTTCAAGCTTCGAAGCAGACTTACTTCATGCAGTGGTAGAGAGTATCGATGTTAATAAAACAATAGGGGGTTAATGTTATTCCCTATTCCTATCCACTCCGCCATTTGAGAGAGAGTAAAAAGGCTTAGAATAAGAAGAAGAGAATGAAAACAATAGGGGAGGTTAACTACATTTTATTTTTATTTTTTTAGAAATAGGTAGAAATATCATAGATAAACCAAGCGTACAAAGTCCCAAAGGTACCAAAAAGTAAAAACAAAGGTCAAACATCATTAATTAGAGAACTATTGGGCTGAAAAGGAGATCTATCATCGGTATCCGGGTGAGGAACAAAAGAAGCTAGAGCATGCTTAGCAAGTAAGTGTGCTCGTTGAACATGTTGGCGTGCAACCTTCGAGATCCTACAAAATGACAACTTTGTCACTTCCACTGCCAGATTGCGTAGCAAAAATGTGTCATGATGATGACACTCAACCCTCACTTCTATCTGCATAATTGCATTGAAACAATCAGAAAACACATAAACCACATTATAGTTTTGATGTAAAGCCCATCTAATAGCTTGATAACAAGCTTGAATTTCCGTTTGGATAGGCGTCGAACTAAATGAAGATAAGGCCCGCTTTGCAATAAGGGATCCATGGGGTAGACTAGCCGTGAAATTTATACCACTCCAAGTGTTACCCTCCTTCCAAGCACCGTCCACATGGAGGTGGCAAATACGTTGAACAGCCTCAAAGTCAGGATAATCCTTAATAACAGAGGAAGGATTTTTGACAGTTGGCGAAGTATTTGAAGGAATCAGAGCTTTGGAGTTCGAGAGCCAATTATAAGCCTTGAAAAACACTGTGCGGACTCCTTGGCCATGCAAACAGTTGTGGCTACATTGAAAGGTGTGTTTGAGAACACCACACGATTTCTACCTTTCCAAATAGCCTAAAGAATAGATGTAAAATAGGAGTGTTTCCACTTATCCTTATGCAGCTAAATTATCCAATTTAGAAGCCAATGTATAAATGAAGGGTCTTGTAAATTGCCCAAAGTTGGACTCCCAAACTCGCTAGACTCCCATGTAATTTTTATGTTTTGGATTGAAGTGTTTCCATGTAATTTTTATGTTGTTGTTATTGAATCTCTTGCATCTAATAGTTTATTTTTCAAGATGAACTAAAGAACACGTCTTGAATTATTTGGATTTTGGTTTTGAAGTTGTTTTGGAGCATGATTTAGGTTGGTAAAAAGTAGCTCTTCTTATACTGAGATCAAGTTATTTTAGTTTTAGTTGAGTTTGAAGTGGGATACATGGGTTTGAGGCTTAAATCAAACAGGAATTGAAATTTGGGTTTTCCTGATTTTCCAGGTCCTACCACGGAGAAGCTATTTGGGGTAGCTTGACCATTTTCCTATAGTTAGGGGTTATGCAAATTTTCAAAACTTGATTAAACTTCACGTGTGACTTTGCACACTAATACGACTTTATGTTAGGCATGGTTGTACTTGTTTAGCATTGTTTATTTATATTTTCATCGCTCATTTGTTATAGGGGATCTGAGTGATCATGCAGACCGATGTGAGTGAATAATACTAAAGTTATAAGATTTTTATACGGGTGTTTTATACTTCAATGCAAACGCCATGGTTTAGTTACATGTTTTACTCAATGTTATGAACTCCATGGATATTAAATAGAAGGTAGACAAGTTTTATTATCTAATGATAATATTCCTAAGATCCCAACTTGTTAGGGGATAGTAAAATGCTAGCAAGATGTGAATTTGGTTTTGGATAACGTGAGGAACGCTTGTCCACACCAGGAACGCCTGATCATATGAAATGATTTGGTTGCGTGGGATGTGCATATAAACCAATGATTCATACATTGCGATTCTGTTTGACTATGGAAAGTTTTGGTTAATTCCTTTGAAACATATTTTAAGAATGTCAATGGAAAGCATGTGGCTTGTGTATTAATCATTCATGCGAGTTTAGGTATATGTAAATTTTCCACCTTTCAAGCAACGAGAAGTAGGATTGCTTGGCATCTATGTAGAGTCAAGGATTGTGGATATGTTGTCGATAGGACGTTGATAAGGTGTTGTACTTTGACTACACTTTTGTCTTGTGTATGCTTAGTTTGTGAACTCTATAGTGTATATACACAACTCTAAGATTTACTTATGCTTGAGATCCTGATGCAAAGTCACATTGGCTGTGTTCGTTTGGGGGTTTTGCCCCAGTTTTGACACTATTCCAGTTTTGATTACATCAGCACTTTTTTCACTTTTCTCTCTATCTCTCTCCACTTATTACACCTGCTTACATCATCAAAACTAAACTAAACTAAACTGTGCAACCGAACACAACCATTATCGTTTTGCAGGTTAATACAGGTTTAACTTTCGTTGATTACCTCTCGTGTGTTCTTTTACTCATTTGTTTATGAGGTATGCAATGCTATGAAATAGCCTTGGTAGTGATTTCACCGAAACTTTGTTGATTGAGACCTATTGGGTCGAGTTAGGATCGTGATAGTTGGAGACTAGAGAGGCTTGATACAATCACATATAATGATTAAGAGTATGGTTTGGACTTTGGAGTGCTCTAACAGCCTTCGCCCTTAAATACCCAAGTATGTTTATATTATTATAATCAAGTTACCTATAAAAACTCAATTCACATTTTTCAAAGTAAAAAAATTCTCTCTTTTTTAATTTCTTTCACTTTTATTTTTATTTTTATTAACTTGAACGTGAATTTTCAAAAAACTCTAATTAACTCGCACTGACAATCCACAGGGAATACAAAAATACGCTTGCAGACTATCGTTCCCATCTAACCTCCGATGATAAACATTAAACAATCCCAATTTTCCGACAAATCCTCCCAATTACCTATTTATTTTTACTTTCTTCTTTGAAGCATGAGTATCATAAAAACATTAACACAATTACAAGGCTACCTCGGCATTTTTTTTTGGGCATCCCAACATGAATTTCTCGGCAATTTTGTTACAAGAACGCTAGAAAATGCTAGAATATAGAGAAATGATTGTGCCCTTCTTTGAGTTTAGGTTTTAATATGTTGTGAAAAGTGTACTGTAACGGGAAATACTAAAAATACTGACGATGGCAACGGGGTGATACCTTGGGCGACTTGCTCTAATGTTTTTTTGTTTTCCTGCCCTTTTTTTTTTTGTTTTTGTTAGTTTTGTAGGCGGTTTAGGCTGGCCATTTGTTTTGTGGCCGATTTTGCGGCTATTAGTTTTGTAGGCGTGGCCGGCAATTTCGCGGCCTTGGTTTTTATTTGCCAGTTTTGGCTGGCGATTTTGTTTTGACAAAATTTGTTCTACCGCTTTACCAAAAAAATACAATTTGAGAGTGCATTCTCAATAAAGTGAAGGTGCAAAGATCATCCGTGGACATATATTGCATAGATCCAATCATCCAAGAACTCCAACAAAAGATTGATAGGAATTCTTCAACCCCATCACAAGGTCCAACCTATCCGTTAGGATTACCAGCTTCAGAACACCATGGTTACATAGCATTCCCTGTAAATCCAACTAGTAGAAGAAAATGACGGACACTGAAGCTGGTAACAAAAACTGTTTTTTTCCAAATACCGAGAGAGGTCATTCTCTTACAATACATCACATAAAAAACCGTGAAAAACCAATTTTTTCAAAAAACCACCTTAGTGGAACACCCCCTGAGGATCCCTGTTGAATGACCAAAGAAAATTTAGAGGGGGATATTGAAGTTCCACAACTGCCCCTGCAACTGAAGATTTGCACTCACTCCATTAGTCAAATCTACGACAAAGCTCATTGAAATATACTCCTAACCAAGAATTCTCCATCTTCGGCATAATCCTGTATGTGATGAGCATCCAACCGCCCAGAGTTCGACAAATGAACAGCTAGAATGTGTGGGATGACCTCAGGAGGAAAAATAAACGAGATGTAGACGCCACTGCAGAGGTTCAGACAGTCGGGATACTGTTCACCTTTAAGTTGCATGACCCATAAAGCCGAGCACCATTCACAGAGGGTAATAGTGTTAGGAATCCATTGGTTTTTTATCGCTCATCCTAAAGTGCCAATACTTGCACTAGTGCTGCTGTGCTACCCTATCCGGTTAATGTGTACCAACTACTTATTGCCTGCGTCGTGAAGAATGTATAACCATCTAAAGCTTTGTTCCGTGTCATTTATCAATAGAATGTTGCGGTTCTTAAAGGTAAACATACATTCGGCCAATATGTTTTTGTGGCCAAAAAAAGAATGAAGTGTAGCAAGAGACCTAAGCACATTGCCTATAAAATCCACCTACCAACAGCGATTACCATCTGGCACCATATAAAGATCGTTTGTGCAAAGAATTGCATATCCATTTTAGTTCAAAACGTCAAGACAAAAAAGACGACGAATGCATACAGAACAATTACAACATTTCTCCAGCGGCAATAATTTCGCCAAAAGTCATTTCCCTTTCAGCAGCTGCTCCTAGGTCCCAAGGCAATATCACAACCTTAGGAGTTCCTACTAAGTGCTCAAGACTAATCAACATTGATCTGTGTATGAAACAAGAATTGCGGCATTATTAATTTATTATAATCAGGAAGCTTATTGCTTGACGATCCAAAATAGAACTTACAGATTTGGCAACCTCTTTAGCCTTCTCATCATCAAAACCAAGGGTTTCCAATATCTTATGACCAGCATAATCTTTTTCTGACCAAATACCAAGAAGCAAATGAGTCGTAGTTATTTCCCCACTTTCACCTGCAATTCACGACAGTCAAAAGACAAAGTAAATGATATAATTAATCAAAGGGGATGTGAAATTCTTTTAGCTTTTTACCTACTTCATTGTAGCGTACAGAAAACTGGACACCAAACCCATAAACTGTGCTTGAATATAATGTTGTGAAAAAATCCATTAAAGAGAGTAATTGCCACGATATCAAACAAACTAAGGGTTAATCTCCCAGAGCATTGTCAGTTTTTCTAACAGAAATGCTAAACAACAGACTGTCAATTGAGATCACTAGATACAGCATTTGGTTGGGATTCATATAGCCTTGTCCACCTAAATTCAATGCGTGGTGGCCAGCATTGGCTTCTTTCACACAAGAGTTGAAAGACTAGCGCGGAAGAAAAAGCAGCCGCAGACGTGCCACTATGGGTTGGGCTGTTCTTGCCTTTTCTCCTAAGTTCGTCTATAAATACACAAGGAAGTCTTACGGTAGTAGTAGCAAGAGATGTGGTGAGTTATACATTCAGAATTCACCTTTTTCCTTGAATAAATTTTGTTAAAAAAAAAAAAAACCACCTTTTTCCTTGAACATTAGGTTGTCAACATGGCCCAACTCTGAGAACAAAATCACAGGTATACCAAAGGCACAAGAAAGACACCGCAATAGCAGCTACCAGCTAGAGAAGCAGTCACGAAACCCTTAAAAGTAACAAGATTGATTCATTTACGTATCTGCACAAGAGCATGACTACGAACATTCATAAACCATTGTTCCATCTCGTAAAAATCAAGTTTGTGCAAAGTGCGCATACAGATCATTCATTAACCATTCCAACAACCTGGAGAATCATTTTTCCCTGCAAAAGACAGCACAACTTTCATACTCATAGACAATACTGCAATCTAAAAACATGGCTCGTCATTATCCTATGGCTCTGAGGTTAATCTGCATCTTGCTATGCACCTTCACGTAAGTAGAGAAGGAAATTTTATGCTCCTTGTTGTCTTGACACTTGGTGTGGAGCTTCATGAATATTAATTAACAGAAGGACCTTGTATCAATTGCTAAGACCACTCTTTCAAAGTTCAGATAACTTCCCCAGGATGACTTCAACAGTTAGTCGGTTACTGGGAATGATTAGGGTAGCAAAAAACTAGGCATCGACATTATTCCTATTCGAAACCGTACAGCTTGTGAAGCCTGGTCAATTTGGGTCGCGCTTCACCGGGGTTTGGGGTTCAACCTAAATAGGGGTATTAAGGTAGATGCGTTTGGATCTTGCTTCCTTCTTTCACCTTGTTTGGTTGGGTTCTTAGAAACCGGACTTGAGAACCTCACTTTAAAATGGTTTTCAAAAGTGGTACAGCTGTGGGTCCCTCCCAACCTCATTTCCAACAAGTTTTGTGGCTTCTCAGACATTAAATATTTTTACAGCTATGGGTCCCTCCCAAGTGAACACGGCAATGGGATAAAAAAAAAACACGGTAGTAATATTTCGACACGCAATCATCTACAGCTGCGGGTCCCTCCCAATGTCAAACGTCTGAGGCTAACAATGTGGCCTACTGGCCAGGTAAAGGTACTGGACAGAGCTTTAAAAAAAAAAGGGGGGTAGAGGTCAGGTTTTGGAAACCAAACAAGGGGTGGTTTCTAAGACCAGTTCCCAAGAACCCAACCAAACAAGGCCTTTGTTTCTTAGGCTCTATTCATATTCCCCACCCTAAGTCATGGAACAACATTTGCATTTATATACTTGCTTTATTCTCTTCTTGTTGGCAGTACAAACCCAGTGTCACAAGGCCTATTGGGGCATCTATGAGACCCTTTAGGTACAGTTGTAACTGGACATCAGTTGGGAAAAGTACTACCAGTTGACTAATACATGCTGCGAAATTGACCATGCTTACCACTGAAGAAACTTGAGTCACACACATAAGATTTTGTGACCATGGAATAAAAACAACTGAATATATCGAGAATCGAGATGTCTTTCAACTCTAGTTAATGGAGCAAGTCAATGTTCAACTTCCGCCTATGAGGTTCTCCCCAAATTTTCCTCCTTTCATACAACCTCATGGCAACAAATGTAACATGTTAAATGAACACTATATATTCCTTGACTAAGACAACACGAGAATTATATAATGTATGCCCATTTCACTAGATCCGATTTCATGTCATGACACCTAAATGCTGAATCATACGCCTTGGCACACACACCTAAGGGCCCTGAAATTCTACCAAGTAGCACAAGCCATTATTCAATCTAGCCAAATAAACTGAAGCCCTAGCACTGATTTCAATCAAGAAATTTGGAGATCATAAAATCTATTCGAGGATGGGACACGACCTGATTTCAGTTTCTCATCAATGGCCCAATCAATGGCCCTCTGAGCTGGTTCAGTCAATGGAGGGTCGTCAGGAGCATAGTATTTATCGACAGAGGCTCCCAGTAAATTAATAGCTTCTTCTCGCACCTTGTAAAATGTTATTCCATTTTCCCTCAAATATTGTGCAGCGAAACTGGTTCCTGCAATTAGACCAGAAGAAACAGCAGGAACAAAGTAATGAGAAGAAATATATTGCATTGCTTTAACTAAGAAAAAAATAGACCAATGGATGGGCACGTGACAAGCAACATGCTGAAACTTCGTTCCAAAGTCCCCCAGTTAGTCTGAGACTCTGAATTACAAATTTCCTTTTGCAGTAAGCATTATCACTTCCATTTCTTGCAGTAAAAGTGCAAAGAAACTGCCAGGCTTCAAATGGAATCAATCTCCATAGTCATTCGAACCACAAAAAGTACCTATTGAGAACCACATTGGGCAACAATTCTCAATTGAAAAGTGTCATGGTGGTGAAATAATGGACATGTACAGGCTAAAGAAAGTTTGGTCCTTAAAATTACATTTGAAATAGGAGGAAAAAAAAAACTGAACTGCAACATAGACGCATGACTGCACAGATGCAAAGGTTAAATTACGTGGAACAGCTCTAAAAACCATGTTCTAGATGCATTGCAAGTGCATCTCTCAAATTAGCGTAAAGAGAAACAGAAGTGCTAACCCTCAACCAAGATGCCCATCAAAAGGGATTCAGTCCCAGTTTTTGGATACTTAAGCTTGTGTGCTTCCACTTGCCCCAATGAATACGCCCTAGTTGCCCTTGCCGACCATCTGAACACCATCAACGAACCCACATCACCAATCAGAACTATCTCCCAATTCATGACAAGCAAAAAAGGAGTACAATCATAACTGGTACTTTAATAAACTAACTTTGGCAGTTTCTCAGAAGAAGTCCTCTCTGGTTTCCTGCAAAAACCACATCAATCACTGTCAACAACAGTTCTCGTAAAAAAACAAAACCATAGGTTAGGCTTGAGTGGGCAGATGCAGCTTTCAATTCAGGTGATTTCATATTGTCAATAATGTAAATAGCTCAAATTTGGGTAACTATGGAAATAATGGAAAGATGAAGACGTAGGAATTTAAAAACTAAAAAGAAAAATCCCTCTTAAGTTCGATTGCTAGTTTGGAAAGAGGAAGGGAAAATGTCTTATTCTCCTTGTCAGCATTTATCATAATTTCTCTGGTACTTTCCCTCCCTTAGACTCTCTTCTTTTCTCCCCCCTTCCACGACTTTCACGATTTCTCTCTTGTAGTCATTTTCCCTTCAGGTTTGACAGTCTACATACATGATTCAACATTGGCTTGGAGACCATTATCGATTCCAAATAACTATCTACAAGAGTGCTTCGAAATCATCCATGCAGATAACGATACAATGATTCAAATAAAACACACCACTCCACCCGAAATCCACTTTCCCATGTGGTTTCATAAAGCCATCTATATCAAAGCCACTTAGAGCATCTCCAGCCCGAGGTCAAATTTTGAGTAAAAATTTGAGCAAACTCTTCACTTGGTATGAAGTACTCCAATGGAAACACCCAAATGTAAGCACACAAATTTCAGTTAAATTTCATAAATGGCATAATTGTAAATGGTGAAGAGAAAGACATGATTTTATTTTTTTATTTTTAGTTTCAGCCAAGGACCAGAGTGAGTTTATGAAATTTGCTCAGAATTCGGTTCTGAGTTAATTAAAAGAGTAAGGGCCGGAGATGCCCTTGTACCTTCGATTAAATTGAATATCAAATCCCTTCATTCGAAATGCAAAAAGGCAGCCTTACTTTCTAATTCTATACGCACGAGTGTTTAAACGCTACCGGAAAAAGAAAAAAACTTACGCAGTTGGGAGAAGTAGCGAGACCGTCGCGACGGCTGGACGGCAGTGCTTTGAGACTCCACGGCGGGCATTGATTGACCGAAGTGAGAGCTCGCTTCCGATTACGGAACTTAAGACCAAATTGCAAGGCGTGAGAGTCAATGAACGAGGGAGTGGAGGAAAATGATTGACTTTTCTATAGCAAGGTGAGATTGGAAGCGCTGAAATGGTATTGGCGGCCATAAATTTGCAGGAACCCTAGGGGGATTTTGAAAGCTCTGTGATGTGTTCGTCTATCGCATCTGTGAAACAATGAAGAGGTGCAGTTGGAAGGATTTCCGCGAGTGGATAGAAGAGAAAAACCCTGGCAACACGCAAAACTCCACTGTCACCTGAAGGCTGAAACCGATTTGAGTTTTGTTTTTAGTTTGTGATTTTGACCGATAATTCCTAGAACTCCTCCCGAGTTTTTTGTTAAATCGCAACCTTTTCAGCTTTATTCCGGAAGTAGGTAAAAACGCGTAGTTGGCCATCATCATTTTCAAAAATCGTGTTTGGGAAACACACCTTTGACATTGGCCAAGGCTTATTAACCGAAATAATTTACTCAATCGTGATCTGCATAAATCAGTCGTTTTTAATCACGCTTCTAAGTGAATCTAGGTGTGGCTCAAGAGTGTATTTACAAAGGCCTCCTTTGGCTAGATACTTTTTGGATTTTGTTCTTATTCAATTTTTTTTTTGCATTTGTTAGTTTTTGATCGATTTTCGGTTTTTTGGTTTAATTTTCGTCTTTATTCATAAAATTTTAAGTTTGGCTAATAATTTTATACTTTTTTAATTCCTCTCATCGAGGCAAGCCAAGAAACCACAAAAAATTTACCGAAAACTAACAAATGTAAAAAAAATTTAAATAAGAACAAAACCAAAAACAATTTTTTTTTATGTAGCCAAACCACGCAAAATATGTGCACTTTTAAGAAGTGTGTTTTCCAATTGCGCTTCCAAAAGACGTGGTCTAAGGACAAGCTTTTTTCCTTTGACTCGGCGTTATTTCCCTCCCTCTTAGAAACCGTGTTTTGAAAACACACTTTTAGTACAAGTTCCCAAATGGGCCAAAACATAACTTAGAAGTGTGTTTGTGAACCACGTTGTTTTTAAACATGTTTAGAAAACACGCTTTTAGGTGGATTATGATTAATTTAATTATTTTGGTTTATTTGTCTAAACCAATGCCAAAAGTGTGTCTGACAAACTCGATTCTCAGAAAAGCGTGATTGCTAATCACATTTTCGCAATTGAAAAGGTTGCGTTTTAATTAACAAAGTTAAAAAAATCAAATCGGTTAATTGGCCTCTGATTTTTGTATACTATTCTTTACCCTTTTTGGAAGATGTTAACCTCAACCCAATAAGTGGATGTGTAAAAAGTATATCGATATTTAAGAAAAATATATTAATATCCGTGAAAGTGTATTGTTATCCGTAAAATATGTATTGAAGTTTGAACTAATTTGTCTTTATGCACCTCTTATTCTCCACCTATTAGGTAGAGATGAGCAAGACCCATTTTTTTAACACGAAGTTACCATTTTCTTCTTTTATTGGTTCATTTTTTCTCGTGTCAAGCAATAATGTAGTAAATTCACATTGAAAAAAAGGGAGTTTAGATCATAAAAAGGGATGCGAAAATCATTTCTCAAATGCTTTGTTCCCAAACCAGAAAATATATCTACCAAGATTTTGACAGCTTGGTCATTCGGTTTTTTTTTTTTTTTTGGTTACTGATTTTTAACAAATTTATTATTATTGTACCTTTTTTAGATGTAAATGGCCTGCTCTATTTAAAAAAGTAATTTTTATGTTAAATATTTTAAATTTTTTTACTAAAGATAAAAAAAAAAACGCAACCCAATACAATCTTTTTACTAAAAAAATTTATCACAAAACTAACAACCAAATAAGTGATTTGTCTTTTTGTTTTTCCCTCCAAAGAATTGGTTTTGTCATCTCAAAATTGAAGACAACTATTTACCCAAAAAAATTGAAGACAACTGTTGGCGAAAAAACTTTTGGGTGCTAGGCATTCGTTTCACTTCATAAATTTGACTTTCAAGATTAGTAGAGACATGAATAAATTAATCCACGCATCTAATTAAAAAATATTTAAGGCTGAGGGAGAGGAGAATGAAGCCTACACGAACTTAAAACAAGCACAAAACCACGAATTCGGGGGAGGCGTTGTGTGGTAGGTGTTGTGCGCCGTATTGTGTAGCAAAACTACGTCATTTTGCTCATTTTCTTGGTACATCCAAAGGCCTTGTTTGAAGAGTTAATTTTGATGTTTAATTTTGGGGTTCAATTTTAGGGAATTTAGACTCTTTGGGGTAGGGTGTAATGAGTTTATGTTGAAAAATATGTTTACTTTTTGTGATAAAACCGAAATATAAATGCAATAAAATTAAAACTCGAAACCTAGAAATCGATGAAAACGAAATGGTGATCAAGGTGAGTGTTTAACACTCATACTTAAGACAGATTTGCCCTCGCTACGATGCTTACGGTTTGCATGAACGTCTATCTCCCAACACTACTTAATCTCCATCGGACGGAAGTAGCACTTCAATTTGTTCGGTATGCGAACCATACTTGTGTTTGTACTCTCTCATATGAAGACTAGAAAATACAAGAAAAATTCAAATCAACTAAAATGAATGAAGGACACACTATTTATAGACTAACTAGTGACTCTACGAATAGTCGCTAAGGGAAGGGGCACATTTGTTCATAAAGGGTGCGTCCGTCCACAATGAACAATTGCCACTCAATGACACGATTCCAAAAAGTGTCAATTTACATTCACACCTTAAAAAGAAATATTACATCCTATAATATTTTTCAACAATCCCCCACATGAATTAAATTGAATTGATAATAAATGCAAAAACAATGCAAACAACAGAGAGAGTACAAGTGAAAATTTCCTACATGAGGCTAGGTAGCTTTTGGCTTTGAACTCGCCTTGTGAATAATTATCAGACTTATTAGCTAATCAGTGAACGCGATGTCTTGAACTGTTCAGCCGTTTGTGTAAGTCAAAACAATAGTAAACACACGGAATCTTTCCGAACACAGTTGGTTCTTACAGTTGTGCCCATTTTGGCCCTGAAACACGCAACTGGTTTCAAAGAGTATTTTTTTAAGAATTCAACTTTAAAATTCTCATAGAAGTGGCCTACTTCACAATCACATAGGTGATCTCTTATTAAGAGTATCCTGCTATACCCCACTTGGATTTACCAAGGTATAAGAATCATTAAAAGTTAAGACTTAACCTAAATTGCTGCAGGCATCACTGTTTCACCATAAGAATGAGTTGGAGAGATATATCTCCTCAGTGATACTCCTAAATCTCATATAACTCGATTGTCCCATTGAACCTAGATCTTGGGATCTCCAGTTAGCTACGTTGGGTTGCCGTTATAGAGCCTTTTAATTAGTAGGCTTTAAAGTCATTCCCCTCGATGATAATTTGTTCTCTGGTCAAAACCATTTAGTTAACGGATTTGTATTTTATTATTGACCTTAAATGGTGCTATTTTCAATTGAAAACAAAGTGTTGTATGATATTGTGTCTACAATTTATCACGTTAGGACTTACCATACTATCTCGTGTCTTTGTAACGTTGAGTGTCAGACTTATGAACACTAAACAAAGAATAATCTGCAAATTTTTGGCAAAGAATTAAATTACTCGTTTGAGTAATTTTCAAAAAACATGTATGAGTTACTTGCAAAAACCAGGTTATTTGCGCACACACAAAAAAAAAAAAAAACACCACTTCCCCCACAATTATGTGATAATCTAGAATATCATATAATCACCTGTAGTTTGACATGATTGTTTTAAGTCTGAATAGGTATCAATGTCACAACTATTAACTCATACTTGAAACTCATTATTTAGTGAAAATAAATGTTTAACGGTGCATGTCTACAAAATCGAGACTTACCGTTCTTCTTGGTCCTCTATGTCTTTCCAACTACCGATGGCTATTGTATTATAAATCTTGGTACATAATTGAACCACATTGGAACCTCCTCTAAGAGATGGCTTAGCCACTCCACTTACTAGCTTTTGTTTAACGCAATGAGTTGATCAGACTTCATTGTAGACCATGCTACACACACATCATGAGGATTTCCAAATCACTGTTGCACTTCAAATGTAAAATTAAATCCACCATTGGATTCTAAAACTTTAATTAGATTTTGATACTCAAATCATAATACTTTATTCTTCAAGTATAGTTGGACCTCTCCAACAGTGCAACAAATAAATTCACTTTGTGAAAATAATTTATAAAAATTATACATAACACTTCAAACTCTCTTTTCATCTCTTGTGTTTCAAGAGACGTCGGCAAGAACAATCCCTACATTGAGTAACTCACCCAATATCGATTAACTCGTTTAACCATTTAATGCTAAAAGCAATATGTATTCTATGAACCTTTCTAAACATAATGACTTCCACTGTAGCATATAACCATCTCATTAGTTAATCTTAGAAATTAACTTTTGTGGGGCACACATCTTGAATTTGTTGACTAACCACTTTGCAGATCAATTGCACACTATGAAGTGCAAAATTACTTCATACTTTCTCAAACCAAAATGAATTACATAATCATGACATGAAATCAATTTGGTATTGGGGCTAGCCATAACGGGCTCCTTTCCGTTCAAAATTTATTGGTGTGGTCATGTCGCTGCTACTATTTTGTCATTTCAAAAGAGAATACACACTAGATAATGGGCAAAATAATGCTATTATTACTCCTTTTTTGTTGGTTCAAACACAACGGTCATATCCTGTCATTTGAACCTAAGAGTCACACTTCTTAATTTAAACTTTATGACGCACCATTTGATTTAGTCCCAAGTGTCACACATCTTCATCTATAAAGTATGGAGACATCGTTGAGATTCCACAATGTACGCGGTCAAAGTGTTTTTCCAATGGGAACCCACTAGGCCATGAATCTTAATTACTCAATTTACAGGCATCAAAATATATGCGAAGGAAGAATTCATATAAGATACCTTTTTTTTTTTCTTTTTCTTTCTTTCAAAGATCTATGAATGCACCACCTCAAGAAACATGAATAACAATAATGTAAATAAAGGTCGACATGCGTCAATACAATGGAAACGATCGACCAAACCAGAAGGTAGATAATTACTAAAACATGTGTTAAATCAATTTTGGTAAATTGATTCAATCAAATTTCCTGTGATTGATTCTACTTCCGAAAAAAAACTATTTTTCACGCCTATATAAAGTGCTGTTTCTCCAGCCATTTATTCACACCAAAAACATTCTCACCTACAGAAATTCATAGAGCAAGAAAGGTCGATTGTGTCTTGTATTTTCCGGTCTTTTCCGCGCGTAAAAAAGATCGGCATGCAGGGTCATATTCGGGTCATTATATCCCAGGGACGGCGTGGCTACAATTGCTTTAATGAGAGAGAGGAGTCAGCAAAACGCCTTAAAGAGAAATTTACCTATTCCCAGTGACTCAACCCAAAAAAAAAGAGCCCAACTTCCCCGTGGTATTTCTGTTCACTAGTTACAAATTATGAGGTAAACGGTTCCATTAATTTATTGTTAAAAGTATTTCCAACATGTGCCTCTATAAGTAAATTCAAGCCCAGAGGGCCATGATCAAAACTAAAATACTTGAACATCATTCTTTGAGCGATTTCATAAAAAAATTGTTCAACATTCAATAAATTCTTTATACTAAACAAAATACTAGCATAAAGGAAGGGAACCTTGTTGACAAATCAAAATTTCCAGTTTGGGTGACAATTAAAACCCATGTTAACCGGTCACGGACCCGTTGTATCTTTAAAGATGCAAGTAGAACACATTAAAAAATATGCACTGTGCTTACTACACATCGTTCAAATATTCAAATTGATGCAATTCAAATCGGTAAGTTTCAGGGTCATTAACAAACAAACATAATATCCCACTTGAACAAATGAAAGAGGGACATACTAGAAATTGAAACCGCTAATCGGTGCATGTCGTTCTCAAACTGTGCAAGTGCTTAAATAAATGATTTCTTTAGTACTACCGTTTGATCCCAAAAGTCACTTACATATATGTCTACTCAGAGACAAAAGTGTGAACAAATGCTCCATGAACAAATCTTGTTCCCGCTCCACTGACTTTACATGCGAACCCATGAGGGTCCAAATCAAAACTAACACGCAAATTTATAAATGTTTTAACTCTAAAAAAACATGTGAAATTCACCAGGATCGGTTTGCAAAAGTTGTGATGATATGTCTATTCAAAACTAGAGAAAGAAAGTCATGACCATTCTCGATTAATGTGTTGGTTTTGAATAGACACCTACAAACTAAGCATTGTGTCCATTGCAAAATAATACAGTACCTATTGACGAACCATTGCAATTTATCGAACCATTGCAATTAATCAACATCCATTACGAAACAGTGCACACAAGGAAAACGCAAAACAATATCAAAGTGATGCTTGTCATAGAAGTTAGAAGACAAAATATAATTACCGAGTCATGTGACACATGCGAAAACCAAAACCGAAGAATTCTCACCGGAAATTGTTTTAGACAACAGAAGTACCACTCGACATACCACATCATGAAACCCATTATACAATTCATATTCATGTGAGTAAAACTAAAACTTCCACTTACGTTGTCTAATTGCGATCATATATGAACAATTATACACTGTCTACACTTCAATTATCCCAATGCGTGTGCGTGCGTTGAAGATATCAAATACAGAATAAGCACAAAAGTAAACTAAAGGATTTGTCTTAAGATTGTTGAAAAATATGTTTACTTTTTGTGATAAAACCGAAATATAAATGCAATAAAATTAAAAATCGAAATCTGGAAATCGATGAAAACGAAATGGTGATCAAGGCGAGTGTTTAACACTCTGTACTTAAGACATATTCGCCCCCGCTATGGTGCTTACGGTTTGCATGAACGTCTATCTCCTAGCACTACTTGATCTTCACCGAATGGAAGTAACACTCCAATCTGTTCGGTATGCGAACTATACTTGTGTTTGTACTCTCTCATATGAAGACTAGAAAATACAAGGAAAATTCATATCAACTAAAATGAATGAAGGACATACTATTTATAGACTAATTGGTGACTCTACGAATAGTCGCCAAGGGAAGGAGCACATTTGTTCATAAAGGGTGCATCCGTCCACAATGAACAATTGCCACTCAACGACACGACTCCAAAAGGTGTCAATTTACATTCACACCTTAAAAAGAAATATTACATCCTATAATATTTTTCAACAGTTTAGGCACTTGGATTTATGCACTTCGAGTTTAGACACTTCGGGTTTACGGTTTAGGTACTTTAGGTTTAAGCACTTTGTATTGGTATTTTCTTTCTCCAAACAAGGCCCTAGGAAGCTTTGGAGGTGTGCACAAAAATCTAGCAAAATGGCGTTGTTTTGCCGCACAACAGCTATTGTATAGCACCCACCTCATATCTATAACCACTCATGCTCGATGTGTAATTGCGTATGTATATATATATTTTTCTTTGACAAGGCAACTTCAACATCTATTATATTATTATGGGAGAGAGGAGTGGGTGGGAGTTCACTCCGGACCTCAAAGATGGAGCTCCAAGGGAACATCTAAAACTAGATCATTAATTCAACAAAATTACTTCCCCGTACGCATGGACAGTGCATCTTAACCGTTCAAAAGCATTTTCGACGGTTTAGATTTTATTCACTCTTTGACCAGTAAAAGAGTAATTAAACTCCGAACCATTGATTTGTTTAAAATAGACAGATAGACGGACTGTTAATTCAAAAAGGTTGAACATGTTGATTGTGACTTGTGTTTTTACATATAGACTTGCTAATCTGTGGAAAGAAAATAAGATCATAAATGGTTACATTTGCCTTACTGATTTTGAATGAATGTGTTCTAGGAAGCACAAAACCCAGCTCTTCTTTCTTCGAATGAGTATTCACTCTCTTCAGGAAAATCTTTGGCCCGGTTACCACCACAAGGAACCGGACGAGGAGACGGTGTCGTGGCTGTCTGCATCAGAACTGGCATGGCTTTAGGAGTCATTTTCTCGTCCTCTGCAGCCGGATTTTTATTGGATGGTGTGGTGAATTGCGTGTTGTTGCTTTGAATTGTCTTTCGCGGTGACCCGATCTGCTTCTTGTTGAAATCTTCTGGGAAGTTTGTCGTTCTGTTGGACTTGGATGATTCTTTGGAAGAGATGGGTGAGAAGGGTCTCCGCTTCATGGGTGAGTCTGCTTCTTGAGCATTGGCTGCATAAAAAGAATGCTTCTTCAGAGGGTAGGCTACAAAGTTCGAAGCCTATGATGATGAAGTGAAACACACACTGAAAGTATTATGTGAATATGAGAAAACCGAAAGTCATTTTTTTTTGTTTCGATAAATTGTTTTCCGGACCAGTGGACAAACTAATCTGAGGACCAATTCTATCGTCCGCTAGAAGAAAGTCCAGATTAAATTAAAGCTGGACAAAGCCCCATGTGGCTTGGCCAGCATATGAGACCATTGCTATGGGCCGTTTTTGTCAGTCTTGTTTCTCCTGACTGAAAACTTGATAATGCAAAAAACTTCATGATGCGTTCAATGAGTTCAACTGTTCCTTTGAATGGACACATTCATTCTTTCTGGCATAATGTGTAGGAGTACCTTTAATGGACAGAAGAGAATCATCTTTGGGATTTTGCAGCACTGTTCCTGCGATGGGGAGTCCCCTATTGCTCCCTCCACCAGACGACAATCTCGGGCTCCTTTTCCCACTTTGTATCTTCTGAAGACCTGGTTTTGAACCAAAAAGTACTTCCTGTTCTGCTATTGTTTGCCCCTGGAGCTTCCTCTGGTCCTGGAAAAGATCAATGTTTTGTGAACAGGCCACAACTAAATACTACAGGTTATATATACTCATGTGAGTCGATGATCGAGTAAAATAAAGAAGTTCATACCCTCTGCCTCTTACGCTCTTGCTCTTTCTCCTGCCGTAAACTGATGTACTCGTCAATCATGGAAAGAAGTCGAATCTGGGTAGTACAAAGTAGCAAAAAGTGTTTGAACATTTTTTCTTACAATAAAGTAAATGAAAAGGGAAGCACGAAACAGTTAAATATGGAAGGTAACACCTACACCATCATAGCTGAATTCAACGCCTCTTTCATTTTCCCATGATGTGGTTTTTGAAGCCAATGCCTCCACCATTCCTTGAATAACACAACAAAAATTCAATATCACCATGTAGCTGAGAGAAGCAGGTACATAACTAGGTCACAAAGAACTTTGACAAGCGGGGCTACAAGAGATTGGGCCCGTAACTGAAATCTAGCATCATTTTTCTCTTTTTGGGGGAATAGGTGAAAATCGATGACATGCATAAAGGATGCATGGGGTACCTGGAAGTTTAGTAACCAAATAACGAGCTTTCTCAGCACGTTTCAGAGTAAGATGAGTACCTCTTCCAGCATTGTACCTGTTTTCGTCCTACACAACATCACAATGAGAGTAAACAAAGAAGTTCATCTTAAGAAAAGAAATATCATCAAGAAGAGAGTAAGCAAATAAAAGAAAAAAGAAATAATCGAACCATGTTATATTCCTCAAGCCAACACTCTTCCTCACATGCAGCCAACCATTTCTCAACCCTATCAAGTATCTCTATCCTGCTAAAAGCCTCCTCCTTAGCTTTACCAATTTGAAGTTCAATCTGTTCAAGGACACAAGCAGGATCCAACTCCCCTGTATACCAAAATTTGTTGCATAAAATTGAAAGAAGTCACAGAACTAGTAGTATTGTTAGTCTTCTGCTATACCTGACTCAACAGCTACAATAGCAATTTCCACTGCACTATCTGATTCTGGAATCAAATGTGTTTTTTGATAAATCTCCTCTAGCTCCAATCTCTTCCTCAAAACAAGTTCTTTCATTTTGCTCGCTTTCAATTCTTCCAGCCGAGAAACTTCTGCTTCAACCTAGTTGAAAATTTTACACTTCTTTCAGTTTCCAAAAAGAAATTGTTTCTGATGAACACATACACAAGTATTTTATTGACCGGCAACAAGTAAAACAATAAAAACAAGGAGAATAATAACACAGATAATCAGATAATCATCATGAAGTAACAAAGCAAGTGCAGATGATGTGTACAAAATACTAAATCTCAAATCATTGATGAAGCCTAAATGAAATGTGTTCAAAATCACTAAAACTCACAGAATCAATAAAATCCACAGAAAGCATGTTGGGGTCATTTATCTCTTGTTCTGAAGCAGCTATATTACTGGTAACATTCTGAAACATCTGTTGCTCTTCAGTTGGAGTGTCCATCAAGTTCCAAAGCTCCAACAATGAAGTTGCAAGATCTTGGAGCTGCCACGTTCGGAATTTTTAAGGTCTACAAGAAGTGGAATGATTTTAAAGTAACTGGAACTTATCTGAATTTCTATTTACCTGCTGCATCCTTTTTATTTTAACCTCTCTCAATCGTTGTATTACAGTTCCCAACTGCTCAATAGAATCATAAGTTGGGTTCTTCGGTCCTTCACAATCATTACCCAAACTAGGATAAACCTCATTAGCTGTTTGCTTGAAATCCACACCAAGCACCAAGCACAATGAATTCAAAGTGTTCAGAAGGTCCAATACGAGCTTCAGCCTATCACTCTACATTCAAAGAAACACCAAATAAGAAAGATAAGAACATCTGAAAGTGCACTTAAATTGAGACCACTTTTATTCAGAGGAAATGAAAATGACGCAATAAACAATTATTACCTTTTCCTTTTGAAGTGCTTGAAGCTCTCTCTGCAATTCTTCAAGCTTTCTTAATGACAAATCCGTTACGCTCTCAATTGCACTGGCCGGAGTGTACCCAGACGAGCATTGCAATTCACTTGATATCTTCTGAATTTGCCCTAGAACTTCTACAAATTGATTCCTTCTATCACATTTCCATTTCCTTGTCTCCTCTAGTCGTGGAATAATAGCTGAGAGCTCTTCCTTCAAGTTCCCAGGATTATGACCAGGCTGAAACGAGAGATTACATATGTTTTTTAGTCTCTAAGATTCAAAACTTTTTGGTTGAACTTCAACATGTTTGACATTTTCTATATCCTGAGGCCATGGCATAAACCTTGTTATCCTTCTGATGTGTATTTCTTTGCCATGTTTAAACAATCATGCATCAATTAACAGGGAAGGGGCAGCAAGTTGCATCCTATTTGATTGGTTTCTACTCTCATAAGTGGCAGCTGCTTTGTGCATTTAATGCAAGAGGTAGGTGTCACTTAGGAGTTAGGTCTATACCCAACCTTCCTCTACCCGTTCGAGAGCCCCAGTAATGTAGACTGAACTGGGCACCATGTTGTCATAAGTGATTACTAATTGCACTATATTAAAGGCATGTACTATACATGTTGTTTGTCATTAAAAACTCTGCAAAAAAAGAAAATTTTAAACTCAAGATTCAAAATTGCAATCACGCCCACAGTTATTGACTATTGAGCATGATATCATCAGTTTTCACAGTTCTACAAAACTGAACTTGATCTTCCGATGATTCACATGGCCTCAACTACACAAACTTGAGGTTGGAAACTTCACCAGTAATGTATATGAACTTTCCAATCTTCGATATACTTATTGAGCCAGAGTTACCATCAACCTGCCAGATTTGCACTGGTCTCTCCCCCATTGTATAGTAGATAGCCTCAATCTCTGCTTCAGAATCAGCAATTACTTGTTTTAGCTGAGCTCTGCATTGGTTTGCCTGATTTACCTTTCTTCTGTATACTTCTAAGCATTCTTGTTCAATATCAATCAACACTTTATCTCTTTCAGTTTCAGACTCCCCAACTTCATCCCATATTACCTGATTATCCAACAAAGAAACAACATAAGAGATTAATCTCAAGATAAGAATAATGAACTTCAACCATTCCTTTCTACGGGACAATGAGAGGAAACAAGAAATGAATCACTGAGTAGCTATGTAACTAAGGGTCCATAGTAAAACCTGGAGCTCATACAGAAGAGAGCCACATGTTGTTTCCATTTGCAAAAGTGGATCGTTCTGAACCTTGGACATGTTCAAGCAACTATACCTGCCAATAAAAGTATTCTATAAGTCCTCAACCATATGCACCCGATAAATAGCATAGTAATAGTTGATTCAGGGAAAAGCTAAAATAGATAGACTTTAGCATTGATAACCTTAGAATGCAAAACACAGTTATTAGTAGGAAGAACAAGATAGTTTGATGGATTATGCAAATTTGTCACCGATAGGCGATAGCATATTCAAAAAATAACAAATAACTTGTGGAAAAGGTATGACAATTTAATGAATGTGCTATCTTTACAGACTACAAAAGGAGTCCTTTCCCTAAATGTTTCCTATGCTACATCAAGCCAGAGAACATTTTGCATAGTGATTCCGATATTGAATGCAGCTAAATATCCTAGTTCTGTTTGGTACACGGGAAGAACAAAATCTAGTTTGAGCTTCTTTACCGAGTAGAGTTTTGCAAAACACAATTTCTGCTCTCACTGCAAGGATACAAGCCACTAAATCTCTTTTGGTAGGAACACTTCATCTTTTCGGTCGTTATTATGTGAAACTGTCAAACTGTACTTCCTGGTACATTGTTTGGACAATGATAGAACAATTCTATACATCTGCTCAAATAAATGGGCAAGGAAAAATAGTGTATTTGTACAAAAACCACTCCCCTTTACATGTTGGAGACTTTTTTAGCCATGAGATAATTTACATGAGAATGAAGATATTGTTGTATACGAAAATTGTGATCTGTAACCTAAACAATGCAAGTAATCTGGTATTGCTCTGTCCTAGACGGCGTAAAAATCATGTAATTCAAATAATGACAAGAATCCCAACGCAAATGGTTGAGAAGATCACATCTTTGTCTGCTTGGAAAATACAATAAATTGAATCCAAGCCCTATCGGGTTTGTGAAGCCTAATTTGATTTAGGTCGCGCTTTGCTGATAGTTCAGGGCTCTGTCTAAACAGGGGTATTAGGGTAATTAGTGAGGTAAACCCTACTTTGTAAATATCTGCAATACGCAGGAGCCGATGTAACTTATCCTCTGTTTCATTTGAATTAGGTAGTGGAACTAATGTGAGCCGTAGATATACTCAACTAGACAAATGGGGAACCACGTAAAAATCTCAGCCTCTTGCGTTCTTGTTTCACATTCTTGATTATTGGTTGGGCAAATTTCTCAGCAAGCCTAAGATTTCCTTTTTTATTTATATTTTCCAAGGAAACAGAAATATGCAACCAAAAATGGGTCCAATAAATGAGACTCAATTATCGTTTTTATTTCATCTTGATGATTTGGTTTGTTACCAATAAGAGGCAAGAACGACGAGAAAATGTAATGAAAGGAGATCAAAAAACTAACCCGAAGAAGGAAAAAACGATCTCCCAATTGCTTCTTCCTCAATGAATGAATTATAGGGTTGGAATTGGATGATTTACGTCCATATTATACGAGGACAAAGCTAAGAGGGAACGACAGTTACGAACCCCGCGTTTCTCTTGACAGTTGAAAACCAGATAAATTTATTACTGTATAAAAATGGATTAACTTCAATATTCTCCCTAACTTTTTTGTCAACTCTGTTTTGTTATTTTTGTTTGTCTGAAGTTTTGTTAGATTCGCGTTATATATTTTAGATTAGTCGTCCGTCTTGTTGAGAGTAGGCTATAAGGTAAAAAATTATGAGAAAAAACAATAAGAGTTCACTAAAAATACAAAAATACCAAACAACTCTTTTTTTTTTTGTCCATGGTGTCATCATATATGATTTTTATTTTTTATTTTTAGCTTTCGGCTCGTTTGGATGACGTATTAGTTTGAGAGAGATTAAATAGTAAGGAAAGATAAAATAGTAGGGGTGATTAAATAAGAAGGGTGGACCCACCTTGATGTGATAGTTAAGAAGGGAAGATTAAATAGTCCATGGTTTGGATGAAGGACAAAAAAGGAGGGATGAGAAGGGTAGATGATGTAAAAATTAGTCATATGACTGTTTTGTCCTTGTAAATGCCCATATTAAATTATACATTTAAATAATTATATAAATCCAAAAAAAATCGTCTATATAATACTTAATTTAATTATTTTATATAAATGAAGAATATTAATATTAAAAGTATATATATATTGTTTCTAATAACTAAAAAATTAATTTTATTATATCTACTATTTTTTTTTTAAATTTTCTTAAATCATATGGGTTATTTAGGGCTTGAGGGAATTGCCTAATAAAATAGAGGGGATAAAGTGTAATTGTTACCCCTAAAATAAACTCCCACGTTCGAGAGAGGGACAACTGTCCCCTTTTTTCTTCTTTCTTTCTTCTCTTTCTCTTCTTTCTTCTTCGGGAAGAACCCAGCAACACCAGTCGACGGCAACAACAACAAATCTGACGGCAACAACGGCCAATCCAATGGCAAAAACGGCGATGGCGAAGGCAGTGGTCGGTAATTTCACCCAGATATGCTTTTTTTTCTTTCCCTAATCGCTTATATTTTTTAAAATTCGTAGATCTGAAAATTTGGGAAATTTTTTACTTGAAACTTGTTAGAAAATGGTGGTTTGTGCTTGAACCAGAGGGGTACGCTGGTCATTTGGTCCCGGATGAGGAGCCGGACTAAATACAAGCACCCCCTTGCTTGTATTTAATTCGGCCTCCCCCTGGTTAATTAGCCGGTGGCTATTTAGGGGTGGGTGGGTTGGTTGTCAAAACATGGGCTAAACTTCTCATCCCCGGATTGAATAGTCCGGGTCTCTTCTACCTCATCCAAACAACACCTTTGATCTTTATTTTTACAGCAAGAAGGATTGTAAGACAAAAAAAATACCAAACAACTGTTTGCTTGTGCAGCTTTTGAATTATCAATCTATTGAATGACAATTTTAACCTTTACGCTGCTCCACTATTTATGAACTCAATACAACATTTGAATTCCACTTGGTAAAACTGACAAGCAAATCGCATGTCTGATAAAAGAAAAGAAAAGAAAAGAAAAGAAAAGAAAGCAAACTGCATGAGTTACAAAAGTATAAAACAAAACATTGATGACACCATTGTAAAAATGAAAACAATCATAAATTAGTAAACATTTAAGAGTGTTTTGTACTACCCCATATTTTTCTTTACTGAAAATGATTTTGAATGTAACATTCCATATTTCTTTTCTTTTGTTATGAATTCCAATGGTGAGAAAGTGTGTCTAGATAGATGTGTACATTTAGTTTGCGTGTTGATTTTTATTGGAGAGAGGACCGAGGAGACACCTTTGTTCATAAAAGAAGCATCCGTCCACGGTAAAAATGTGTCACTAAAAAAGACACGACTTTAAATCGAGTCATGGGTGGCTTTGGTGATCGGTCTCGAGGGGAAGAAGGGAGGAGGAGGTGGGAGGAAATGCAGCTAGGGGCTCCAAGGATTCCAAATTTGGGATGGAAGGGAGGAAAGGGTCGAAGAAACAGAAGCAGAATTCATGTCATACTACAAATGATTTTAGAGGCTTCAAGAAAAGTGATCCCCTCTGGTCTCTAGTAATAAGGAAAGGAAGGTCAAGTAAAAACTAAAAAACACCCGATGGGTGCTTGCCATGGTCTATGAAAGGCATAACACGGCATGCGCTTGCAACAGGCCACGCAAGGCATGCCGGGAATTTAGTTTCTAGAAACATGACCCGACGGGTGCTTGTTGCAGGGTAATTGATTGAAATATGACCCGATGTGAGCTTGTCTCTAGGTAATCGCTAGAAATAAGACCCGACGTGGGCATGCCGAAGTGGCACCAAGGTAGCCGGCATGGCTAGCCATGGCTTGGCAAGGGAAGTAGGCAAAATGGATCCGTAACTTTGGGAAAAGGATTGGCTCTGTCCCAGTCCTGAACTGGAATTACCCGTTGAGTTTAAGCATATCAATAAGCAGAGGAAAAGAAACTTACAAAGATTCTCCTGGTAACGACGAGCGAACCGGGAATAGTCCAACAACTTACGGATTATGTGCACACGCATGTGCTTATTTTAGAGCCCGTTCCACTAACTTTTGGTTCTTCGGCTTTTTAACTAATGTTTTGAGGAGAATCATCTGACTCGAAAAGTGAAAATTCTTAGAAGATTGTTATTGCTAATGTGCTGAAAGGAATTGATTTGTGTAAGTATTCCTTTTTTCGTACCTCACATTTGAGGCTGTCCTTGTGCTAGTGTGTCGTTTCAGGTTTTGAGTAATTAACGTTTTGGACTTTTATAGTACTTATTTCTTTAGCAACCAACCTTCCGGCTTTTAGACGACTCCTAGGTCTTAACAAATTTTTTCTCCCCCTTTGAGAGGCAGAAGGGTTAGCTTTATTCGGAAGTTGAACCCTTGTTGCGTATATAATAAGCTGAATTATTACCATTTCCTTGTTACAAAAATAGTGGGGCCATTAGGTTTACTTTTTCTACTACTATCGCATAAGGCTTTTTTAGACACAAAACGACTCCAGACACATTTGTATTAGCGTTTGGACATCAGTATTCCTCTAGTGTAATTGTTATCATATTGTATATATAAACTCATGCCGCAGTATCCCAAAGTACAGTGGCCAAAACTTGCGACTTGCGAGGTGTTTCAATTAGAAAAATAAGAATAACTTCATCCGCAACCTTTCAAATAGAAAAAATACTCTGACACTAGAGAAAGAGAAATTACCATGCTGCCCGTTCCAAAATATTTGTCTGATTTACAAAACAATTACTTAAACATAATAAAATTTTCAAGAAAAATTCAATAATTTACTAGATATCAATTTGTTCTTTTAATTTATGAAAAGAATTTGAAATTTTTTCTTGGAAAAGAAAATTTATTATTTTAAGTTCTTGTTTTGCGGACTGGGCTAACTTTTAGCACAGGATCCGTCTCTGGACAACTGTATTCCTCTAGTCTAATCGTAATAGTATTACGTAAATATAACTCATTTACATAGCGTCGTGTGCTACACTATTTATCCTTTATTTGCTCGTGTTTCTCTAATGGTTTTTTGTTGTTGTTGCGGGTATTAGAGTGGTTTGAAACCAAGTGTTTATTAAGTTATTTTGCTATCCTATTTGGTGAAGGTGTTTTATGTTATTATTTTGCTTTTGTTTTTGCTGCCTCCATACAAGGTCTTTTTCTTGTACTATCTCTATTATCAATGAAATTCTTCTTTAAAAAAAAAACTCATTTACACCCTCGAGCAGGCCCTGCCCTGAGATTTTTGGGGCCCTAAGCGAGTTTCAACAATTGGCCTTTTTAAAATTTGTATATATATTTGTTGTTCATTATATGTCGCAAAGTCACTTTCTGGTAATGAGTTCCATTCGCGCCATCTACATTGGTTTCAAATTTTTTGTGTATTTTCCAAACGTATGGGCTTTAAAAAAAGGCGGTTAGGAAGACTTGAACACGAGATCTGATGGCTAAAGCAAAAAAGCCTTAATGCTATTTGCTAAGTGTCTTAACATATATAATACTAGTGTCTTGCCGTGCTTAAAGGCACTTGACGAAGCTCGAAAGCGTTAACCGTACTAAATCTCTCTTTGATATCTAATCCATCGTAAAAAAATTTCAATTTCAGAATACTCTCTCTCTCTCTCTCTCTCTCACACACACACACACAATTACAAGAAGAAGAAGAAGAAGAAGAAGAAGAAGAAGAAGAAAGTGGATAGAAAAAAAACACATGAAAGAATCTCACTTCGGAAAAGAAACACCATCCTTTAATTCATATGCGAATTTCAAATTTCAAAATTCCTTTCTCTCATACATCTAACCATCATAGGGAAATTTCAAATCCAGAATACATTTCTCTCTCTCTCTCTCTCTCTCTCTCTCTATCTAGAATCTCTCTTAGATCACAAAAAATACAGTCTCTCTAGAATCTCTCTCTCTCACACAATCTAAATTTAAAATGATTTGGATTATTGGTTTGAAAATTATAAAGAAAAAAAGAGAGATTCTTTTAGTGATCCTTCAAAATTAGTACTCCCTCCGTCCCTTTTTAAATGTGTTACTTGGGATTCTGTGCCATTTTCAACGGCTTATAACTTTTAATTTATAATAGCTTTTATGATTTTGAAAATTTTGTATAATAGAAATAATTAAGATCTATCAAACAAGATCCATAATGCATATGTTTTGAGGTTCACATTAAAAGTTATAAACCGTTGAAAATGACACAGAATCCCAAGTAACACATTTAAAAAGGGACGGAGGGAGTATATAATTTTTGTTCTGCATGAACCGCTAGGTTTTATTATTGATTCTCTTCTTCAAAGGTTGTCAAATATTCTATTTTGGATGTCTCAAAAAGTTTGTGTATTTATATAAGTTTCAAAAATATGTGGGAGAGAAAGTGTTGATCAAATCCATTCATTCCTTGGTTTAGTTGATTATTGGATGATAAATGATTTTCGTTCAAACTTTTTTACCCTCTTATAATGCAGAAAGCGTGAATTGACCAATTAATTGATTTTTCTTTTTTATTTTTAGTTTCACTTAACAATCATGATAAGGTTGGTGGTATAGCATTAGCCAGAATACTAGATGATGAGATTAGTGCAGAGCATTTTTTGAAATTCGAAATTCCCGTATGAAATGATGATTCTTTTAGAAATGAATTTTCTTTCATGTGGTATTTTTTGTATCCGCTTTCATGTTTCTTTTTTGTAAATTAACTAAAAGTTATCTTGGAAAAATTCTCTTAGACTTCAGAAACACAACTTTGTCCGCAAGGTAAGATTTGGGCTATATTATAGAGATATTGTTAGGAGAGAAATGTTAGGAGAGAAATGAGAGATCTTTGAAACATGGAAATGCCATGTAGGACTTTTTTTAAAAAAACTTTTGTGTAATGTAATATAGATTAATTTATTATGATTTTGAAATTTGGGTCCCTCATTATTGGGCCAACAATTGGGACCCCTAAGCGATGGCTTGTGCCCAGGACCGGCCCTAGCGCCCTGCCCACGAGAGAAAAACAATCCAATAATCCTCCAAAATAGACATTATATCTTATATAGTATTGCTGGATGGATTTTCCCAAGGAGCGTCGTGAGTGCGACATGTGTTCCTTGAAATTTTTATAATTTTTTATTTTATGAACTCTAAAAATATTGTAGTGCTTTTAGTTTCCTAAAAGGGATGATATTGATAGGAATTATATGATGTTAATAATTTCCTCTTCTATCCCAACAATGGTAATTACACTTTTACAATTACCTTCAATACTGACGCAACCAGGAAAGGAAAAGGAATTAGTATATTTTTGCTTCCAGTCCAATGTGCATACCAAAACAAAACGGAAAAATAATTTTCTTTAAAGAATATTTTTTCAAGGAATCAAGTAAACTGATAAATTCTAATGAAACATCATTATTTTCTTTTTAAGGAAATGATTTTTTTTACAAAGTCTACAAGGAATGAACTGTCTCACATTCTTTTTCATTTCAAACTCTATAAAATTCATACTGAGAATGCAATTCTCACGCATGAACTTGCTGGCTGTGTAGGAAGATAGCTCGCATTTCTTGCTCAATGACTTGCTTGCCATTCTTCTCCCTCGATTAGTTAGTATGAATCTCATACTCATATTTGTAAAGTTTTATTTTTTTTGGCTTTGCATAACTAATATAGATGATTTGTGTACGAATAACCTAGTTGTGTGTTACCTGCTAATATCCCTATATGTTACCTGCTAATATCCCTATACGTTACCTACTTCATAGGTTTTTATTTATTTTTTTACCACAGTGTATAATTTGGCATTGGTACAAGAGATTCACGGTGTTTTCATATTTGAAAAATCCTTTTCTTTTGATATCTCAGAAGTGTTCTTCTCTAAAATGTCGTTTTACTGGATGGATCGTGAGAATATCGACTCTAATAAAGATCACTCCAATCGAAAATGTCAAATTGAATGTCAAAAAGCTCACGATGATCGATCAAACAATGAATAAATCAATTCGAAAATGACAAATTGAATGTCAAAAAGCTCAAGATGATCGATCAAACAATGAATAAATCAATGAAAAAGCAAAAGCAGCACTCAGTGTGAGATCTGTAATCTTATGTGAGAAGAATATGGCTTCTCAAAAGAACACCAATCACTCCATCGGTAATTGCCATATTTATTTGTGACTTTGTATGTAGATTTGCTATTCTCTCTTTATACAATTTTTTAATACCCAAGCATTTCATATGAACTAGAGCATCTAACCCATCTTTAATACATTTACAGTTAGTGGCATATTCAAACAGGCCGACATCCTCCCAAAAATGCATAATACACTTGCGGGGTGTTGATGTGCGCATCAGAGCTAACTTGGTAATCAACGTTTTGGATAGACAACTCTGATTTACAAAGTGCCGAGACAAAATCAAAACTGTTAAAAACACATGCGATGGCTTAGATGCCGCACACCTAGGTTATTTTTAATTTATTTTATTTTTCCATGGCCATGTGTACCATAGGTTCGTCTAAAATTCAACTAATGTAGCATCATGAAATAGTAGCGAAAGTTTAAAACAAAACTGGACTTGAGGGGTGCTGTGCACCCCTCGGCCTTTGGATCGAGTTTTGGATGGCTCGGATGCGTTCCGCAATTATCCTTTAATTTTGATTTTTTTTACCGGTAAAAAATCAAAACACATCCAACCGGCCCAAAACACGATCCAACGCCAAAACCCCACCATTTCCAACAAGACCGAGTACTTTGCACTACGCTAAATGGTAGCTAGGCCTTTATCAATCTCAGTTCATAATCTTATTTTGCACAAGATTTACTGTTTAATTATTGATTTGGGTTAATTAATGCACATGATTGGGTAATTTTTTTCACATGATGGATAGTCGTGTATCTTAATTCTGATTTATTATTATGTTAGTTATAATAGATAAAAATATTGTTACGCTAATGCCACAAAAAGAGTCAACCTACAAAAAAAGGAGAAAAATATGTGTGCCAGCTAGGTATCACATAGCGGATTGGCGGTACCTAGCACATCTCTCCTGTTCAAAAGAAAAAAAGAGAAGGTTTTCATGAGAAGCTCTGTGAGCACAATACGTGTGTCCTTTGAATTTTTACTATTTTTTATTTTATGAACTCCAAAAATAATGTAATGGTTTTGGCTTCCTAAAATGGATGATTTTTATAGAAATTATGGGATGTTAATGATTTCCTCTTCTATCCCAACAATAGTAATTACAATTAACTAAGTTCTAAAATAATCGTTGCTTTACTCTGTGTGTAACACGGGTTAATGCTAGTTTCTAGTAAAAGGAAATTTTTGAAAGAAACTCGGAATTGGCCATATGAGGTGCTTTGGTTGTTAAAGAAGCTATGATTAAACCATGAAGAGAAGCCCCACATTGCTTAAAACAGCAATAACATACTATACTAAAAATTATGTCAACCCTAAGTAGCTTTCACACCACACTTCATTATCGAGCCTTTGAATTAGTCCATTATTACAACAGCTTTCACAGCAATCTTTTCGACAACCAACCAAGACTAATATAAAGGCTTTCTCCAAATTAAGCTTCATCAATCCTCTGTTCTTGTTCATCGAACTTCTCCGCTCCTTCTTTCTATTTCCCAAAAAAGCCATGTTGAATTCCACAATTGAGTTGATCACTCTAGCTGCTTCCAATTCTCTCCTCATGTTCTGTTTCTGTAATTTTATCATAGCCGTTTTACTCGTCGGCGGGTCGAAACCCACCTCGGAATACAGTCAGGACAGCTTAATTCCTCCCCCAACATTTGCTTTTAGGAACACATTTGAAACAGAAGGAACAAGTAGTACTACTACATGTTCAGTGGACAACGACAACGGGTCGACAGGTGTTAGCGAGTTGTGGGCGGTGAAAGCAGCTACGGTTGAATCGGTTGAGGATGAAGAAAAAGAGAACGACGATGGAGATGGAGACGACGATGAGCTGAGGAGAAGAGTGGAGGAATTCATTGATAAGATCAATGAGGGTTGGAAGGCAGAAAAGTTGAGGACCTCTCTGTTAGTCTGAAGACATTTTGCAGTTAAGATTTGAATGAGGGCGCTTCTTGTTGTTTCAAGTCTGGAATGCAGTCTTGGAATTTGTTGTTGTAACAGTGATGTGATTTGTATGCAAAAGAAATTTTGATGTGGTAACGTATTGAAGGTTCATACAGGGAACCAATTTCTTCAATTCTCTTAAACTTCTTTCCCTCATCTTGATCTGATTATACCCGGAGAAACCATTCATAAATGAGAACATTCCGTGCCCAGCTATTTGGTTGAAGAAGTCAATTTATAATTGGTCCCAGAGGAACTTTAAAGTGTTAGCTCTATTTGGAATTTGGGTAGAAAACGAAAAGGAAGGGAAAATAATAAAGAGGAAAAGTTAAAAAAGAAATTTTAGAGAAAAGTGAATTTGTTTTTATGCTTTCCTTTCTCTTTCTCCAGAAACCAACCAATGGAAGGAGATATTTTAAGATTTTCTTTTTTCAGTTCCATTTCTTTTCCAAAGTTCAAAACACAACCGTAGACTGCTCTATAGATAGATACCCCCGTTTATTCGATTTTAAAAGAGCAGTATAGTTTTTTTTTTTTTTTGATAATTGAGTGGCGAAGTAGGTTTATACGCATCTGGGATCGATCATCACGGTCCATGTATGCCCCACTACACACACACATAGGCAAAAAAACTGATACCCTATGATAACCATGAAATTTTGTGCAGCCCACTTCTAAAAGTAGCTTAATAAAGAGTTGAACCCAAAACCTCCTCTTCCTTAGGAGGAGTCTTTACCAATTCATCTACCCTTGGGGTTAAAAGAGAAGTATTATTTCTTCTTCATTGTTTACTTGTTGAATAAATAGGTGGGTAATGATATGGAATGTGTGCAAAAGCAAAGTCTTTTTTGTTTCTCACCGTTCCGCACAAAAAATGATGAGATTTGATGAGAAACCAGAATTCTTCTTCTCTGTTGAAATCACTCGATCCAAATGGATTGTAATGTACAGTCCAAATTATAACTCAAAAGAGGTTTGATGCAATATGTAAGAAAAAGCCTGTACAGTGTTACCCTGGGCCAGCCCATGAACAAAGTGTCAGATTTGGGTCCTAACTCATCAAGCCTTGGATACAATTTCAATTTTGATAGATTCGACATTATCTAAAAATAATGATACAGTATTAAAGAACTTCTCAGAAAATTAACAATAAAAAAAAAAAAAAGATTGTAAAACTTCAGGATCGTTTATTATTTATTCTTTATAAACTTTTGCAGATAAGTCTTCTGGACTACCCAATATTACTTATATGTGTTGATTTTCACGATCAACGGAATGAACTTACAATTTATCTTTTGGATTTATTCTTGATCTTTCAGATCATTTTTTTTGTTGAAAATGTCAAGTATAATATCAAAGCCATCTGGTACCCGATTACATCAAAAGACAGGAATGAACCAAAACCACTCACAAATGAAAAAAAAGAAGAACGGCAACTGAGCCAAAACTCGAAGACACACCTGCCTAAGCAAACCTGACACCTAGGGAACAGAATGATGAATCCGATCCAAATGAAAGTGGTAAAGAATCCAAAAGGATTCCTAGCACAAACCATAAACACTTTACAACACCAGTAATCGGTAATCAATGACAAACTAACAAACAATACAAAAAAATAACATAACTAATCCGAAGCCCAAAAAAATTAATACAAACCGAGCTCCACTAGGTCACCCCACTGAGATGCACCGAGTCGTACGGAGTTTCACCGAGTCGCCGACTAGTCACTTCCCCGGACAGGACCTAGCTCTCGTAGCTGCCACCCATGGCATAGGTGTAAGGACCCGCGTTTTTAACTAATTTTTCAAAAATAAAGTTGGGAAAATGTGAAGAATTGATTAAAATGTTTAAGTGGTGGATTGTTGGGTGTAGTTAATTGATTTGGGCCTTAGTGCTATACACAAGTCAATATAGGGACCGGGGGTGTAATTTTTCTTAAGTTAATTTATGTGTGGTGTGTGAGAGAGGAGAGAAAATCATTTCCTCTCCCTTTCCCCAGGCCGTCACTCTCTCTCTCTCCCTCTCCTTCTCCATTTTCATCTCCTCACACCTCAAAATCTCATTCAATCTTTAAAGTTCCTTCACAACCCCTTTACAAAATCACCTCCTCTATGCATTAAGAAGCTAGGGAGGTGCTCAATTCGCTCTAGGAGGTGGGTTTTGGCTTGGAGCTTGGTGTGAAGACTAGGGTTTTGATTTTTGAGTTGGGTTTCAAGCTTCCACACTTGAGGTAGGGAAATTTCTTGCTCTTCTAAGTGTAAATGTAGTGTATGTGTGTGTATAGTCAATTGATTGCTAAACATTCCATGTCTTATTGATTTGCTTGAGGGAAAGCTATATTTGGTATTGTAACTCACCATCCCTTAGTTTCTATGTTGTTCTTCTCTTGATTTGGGTGTTAACATATCCCATTGTTGCTTGATTTTGATGGTGATGTTTGTGAATTACTTGAAACCCATCTTTTATCAATTTCTTGAATTTGGGAAAAATAACAAATCTTGTAGATTGGTGATGTGTTGTGTTAATTTGTTGTTTGAACCTCTTAATATGTTCAATTGGAATCAAGAAATGCCAATAGAGCAACCCCATTGATCACCCCTTAAGTTGTAAAATTTTGGATCTAGTGTTGTCCTATCTATAGGACTTCATCCCCTATCGATAGGAGCTTTTCGTTTGTCGTTTTGGCCAATCTAACGGCTGCCCTATCGATAAGACTTGATCTCCTATCGATAGGAGCCTCTGACGCCCTATCAATAGGACTTTACCTTCTATCAATAGGACTTTCTGATGCTTCAGTAGCGGCCAATTTGATCTCTCTTCTATCGATAGGACCTAACCTCCTATCGATAGGACACCTATATTTTTTGAAAAATTTCATGAAGTTTGTGGCTCATTTGTGTAAGTTGTTGGTCACATGTTAGGGTTCGGGAGGGTCACTTTGGCATCTTTGACACTTGGGTCAAAATCTCCTTTATGGACACGTTCGGGTAACTTGAAACATGAGTTATACGTGAAATTAACACATGATAGTAAGGTGATGAGACATATGGACACCGTAATGATATTATTGAGCATGAAACAAAGTATGAATGTGGTAATGATGACACGGGGCCCGAAAGGGCATGCCCGGAGTGACACGGGGCCCTAAAGGGGTATGCCCAGAGTCACACAGGGCCCTTATGGCATGCCCGGAGTGACACAGGGGTTATATGGCATGCCCGAAAAATGACCAAATGTTTGTAAAGGAATGAGATGGATATGGACATTGTGTAAAACATATAAGGCGTGTTGTGTGTGTGTTGGACTCTAGTTGGGTACGAATGACGGGAGTAAATAAAATCTAATCGATTATGTGCTATCTTTCAATTCCTTTGACTATTTGAACACCCTTTTAACACTTGTTTCATGACTTTTGCTATCTTGTCTATCACCCACGTATATTTCATTTCATTTAGAATTCTTAGACATTTCTCTACTAGGTTAGTGAGCTCAACCTTACAAATTTCAGGTATCTCTTAAGGAGCATAATATGAAGTGTTTGGAGTGCATGCATGCATTGTTTGAAAGCCAATGGAGGAATTATATTATCATATTAGAACTTGTACTTTATTAAGATGATTTTGTAACTTAATTAAATTTTCTCGTTTTTGACATTGGGGATGTAATAACTATACATTTGTCTTTTCTCATTTTGGGGTACGGGTATCCATTGACCTTTGTATACCTGGACGTAAACTTTGACTATTCTATTTAGATTTTGACGTGACACGTGGACTTGTTGACCGTCCACGTGGACTATCTTAATGAATTATCCTTTTAAATTTTGAGGGCGTGACAATAGGAGAGCTTTATTCGCCGGAGGGGGACGAGGCTTCCAAGATCAACTTGTTGTCAGATCTGACGCACCCGAAATAGGCGACGATCGATGGAGGGCGGAGGAGGAGAGACGATGGTGGGAAAGGTCAGGGGTTGGCATAAGAGGCTGGCAGCGAAGGGGATGATGGCAGAAGGGGCTGGCAGTGGAAGAGGAAGGAAAGGAAAGGGCGAAGGTGGAGGGGTATGGAGAGAATGGGCGGCGTCAATCGACCAGGGGTTGATGGTGGGAGCTCCGGCATGTCGAGGAGGAGGAGGGGTGGGGCAAAGGGCGGGTAGCCCCCACCCCTCACCCCTCAAGATCTAAAAACGAATTGAATTGAGAACTGGGTAGAGAAGAAGAAGGAGAGAGAAGGTGGAGGGAAGGAGACGAAGGAACCGGAAAGAAATGAGAAGAAAAGGAAGCCAGACAGGAGGAGGAGCCGACAAGGAAATGGGATAAACCCTAGGGCTTCTAACTTTTTAGAGAGAGAAGCTCTCTAGGGCAGTAGTAGGCCCTTAACAACTGAGAGAGAGAGAGAGAGAGAGAGAGAGAGAGAGAGAGAGAGAGAGAGAGAGAGTATCTTTTGGATCAATTAGTTTTAATAAATCTGGTGGATTTCTCTATGATCTTTAGGATCAATTTAAACATACATAATAAAACTCTTGGGCTTACTATAAACAAGGTACTCCCTCTGTCTCAATTTTATAGTCCATTTTGAGAGTTCGTGCCAATTTTAAAAATGTTATATCTTATAATCTACAATGTTTTAGGTGATTTTGAACACTTTGTTTATTAAATTAAATCAAAATCTATCAAACAAGATCCATCTTGCATATAAAATGTATTACCGATTGAAAGATATAATAGTTTTTTTATATGGTTAGGATAGAACGAGAGATTATAAAATTAGAACGGAGGGAGTATTAAAATAAACAGATTCATGTAACATGATAAAATATTTAATGGGCATCTACTTACCTTGAGATAGTGCTCGACCTTTCTCCTGAGCTAGATAGAGACTCCTGTTGATAATGTGTTGTGAAATTGAAAGAAAAAAAGAGCACAACGACTACAATATATAATTGCCTGAACTATCTAGTGAGCATCGATCTTCGGAAACAACCAGCATATTACTGTTACTTTCACTATCTGGTCTCACTATTTTATCATAGTATTTATGAGATTCTAAATGAATGAAGCTAGGAACTAAAGTCCCTATTGATAGAGGAAGGTTCAAGAACTGATTACAAATAATATCCAGACCCGGGGTGCTGTTTGCTCCTTAGCCGTCCGATCGTATTTTGGACTGTCCAGATAGGTTCAACAATTTTGATTTAATTTTAATTTATTTTTATCGATAAAAAATCAAAGCACATTCAAACCGTCCAAAATACAATTGAACAACCGAGGGGTGCGCAATACTATGTGCATCACCCGGATTCATAATATGTAAACTCACGAAGAACATAAGGGTAATAAATTGGCCTAAATTGGCATGACACAGTTGCCGACTAGCACTTCTACGTATACAAAAAATATACCCAGAAATTACTCAAAATTTGAAAATCAATGGAGTGAATTTGAGCCGTTGATTTACAATTTCGGGGTCAATTGGGGGTTGTTTTTCTGGGTGCATTATTGGTTGCCGACTAGACTGACTCAAATATTTCAGCATTGTCAAGCATGATTACGTCACACAATGAGGTCATCCATACATTACACATGTGACGTCACAACGAACTCTACGTACTATTAATACACTTCTAGAATGCGGTGAACGCGTTATCTTGATTTGTAGTTAAAGTGTTTCCAGATTAAATTTACGAGTACAGATTTTTGAAGTACAAATGTAAAAATTGCGTTATGATTCTACATAAATGGTCAAAGCTGTTCATTCAGTAGAGAGTAATATTTATTTCTGCTCATTAAAAAATTAGATGAAACGAATATAAGTAAGTTCTCGATCTACTCATTCCGAATTCCAATTCAGAAATTCTGAGTTAAAAACCAAATGACTCGATTAAGTACATAACCGAATCTGATTGAGTTGGTCTTTCACTAAATATACATAAAAGTTATTATTCTCTACAAAATGGATTAAGCTTTGATTATTTGTGTGAAACTCGAAGTGAGCATACATTATTTGTATACGCGGTATTCTGTATCCACGTAGCTTTAATCTGAAAGTGTTAAATAAATGGAATTCCAACTAAATGGTTAACTGGCCGGTGGTCATACTTGCGACCCACGCTGTTGATACTTGCACACTAAATGGTTAAGTGTTGCCTTGCCTATATATATCTCTAGAGCCCACTGCTTTACTTCTACAAAAAGATCCACATAAAATCTCTCTCTCTCTCTCTCTCTCTCTCTCTCTCTTCACCTTGGTAAAAATCACCTCTCCTCTTCGCTTCCGTTCAGCTGCTCTTTGGCGAAAGGTTTTGACGTATTTCAAAGGCTTCTTGGCTACCTCGTAAGGGTCAAAAACCTTGAATCCTTTTCTTTTGACATTCGTATATGTGTTTATGTTTTTTTTCCCGATATAGTGTTCTTTTATTAGAGCTAGAATTCTCACATTTTGTGCAATCCATTCATCCTGTACGAATCCTCTATCCCCTGTTCCAATCTTAGCTTTATGTCCTCTGTCCAGTCTTCACTTCAATTCAAACGCCCCACAAATTTAAAAAAAGGAACTCCGATCCCCAATTATCAGGAGATGTTTGATGAACTTCAATCGCTATGTTTGATGTTTGATACATATGAGTCGTTAGTGTAGGCAAATTAACTCAAACGCTTGGCAAAGTGGTTTTGCCTTGAGACTTAGGGTTTGCTCCCACCTAAGTCTCAGGTTCGATTTCCCTTGATAGCAAGCTCTTGGGCAACTGGGGGTTTTGTCAGGTCGTTACCTCTAGGGCTTTGAAATTAGTCGAGGTGTATGCAAGCTGGCCCGAATAGCTGGTTATTAAAAGAAAAAAGTTAGTGTAAGCAAATTGCTCTAACTCTTACTTCAGGAGATGTTTGATGATCCATATGTCCCTTTTTTTTTGACCACTTTGAATGATGCATACATTGCGTTCGCATAGATTGCCCTCTAGGCTTGGGAATGCATATTTTTCTTTGCTTTCTACCACACAAAACAATTAAACAACAGACATAGATGTGTCTTCTTCCCCTGTCTCTCTCTATACTATGTAAATTCATGAGTTTTTTCTCAATTGAAATTTGAAAAACCAATAAACCAAAATTGGCTGAGTTCTTCGGATGATTGGGTTTCTCCAACAATCTATAACATAGGTGTTTTTCTTCGGTTCTGAATTAACAGGGAAAGGAATTTCACTGCAAGCTTTTGTTGGATTTAACATGGGGTACACAGGGAATGAGCCGTGGACTTAAGGACTTTTGTCCTAAAGCTGCATCTCCACTGCGAAAATTGTGCGAAAGACGTGAAGAAGTTTGTGCTGAAGAAGATTAATGGGGTGGATTCAGTAGACGTAATAGATCAAGAACAGGGGAAGGTTAAATTTTCCGGAAATGTGGAGCCACAAACAGTGATAGAGAAGCTTAAAAAGCATATGAAAAAACATGCTGAGCTCTTGGTGGAAGAAGAAGAAGAAGAAAGCCCACCCAAAATTAACAACCAGGAGATGCAGACTGTGAACAAACTAGTTCGGAAATTCGTTGATCGACGGAAAGTGCTCCCACTGCTTCCAGGTAATTTCAAATTTTCTATTCTTTTTTCCTAGAATGATTGAAATTTCTACTTGAATTTGCATGTATAATCTGGCTCCATTGCTTAAATTGACAGAGGGTACGGGGAAACTTACAAATGGTCATCCAAGGGCCTTCCTTTTTCATTTATGCAATTTATTTTAGTGTGATATTTGGTATAATTGTGACTAATTACATATTAACACCGATGAATGTATCTTATATTGATAAGCGATACCTATCGGATAGGATTCATAAAATGAAAAGGGTGATGCACGATACATATCCCGATTTGAAAACATGAAGGAATGTCAAAAACAGAGGAACAATACCAATTTAGCAATCTTTTGCATGGTGATATTGAGATCTTTTTCTTTTTTTAGGTGGCACATCAACTGGTTATCATCAGATTTTCTAGTTCTGTATGCACGTAGACAGAGTACCCTTTGACAACCCCTATACTAGTATAGCAAAGAAGAAAATTACTTTTTGTGGACATTTTCTTGTGTAAAGGTGATCCAAACTTCAATTTTTCTTCAAATTTTTTGTTTATTGACCTTTAATATTGATTGTAACTTGTTTTCATTTGTATCATTCAAATTTCATCAGATCCCATCATCAAACCGTTTGCAATAAAAGTTCGTGATTGCTACCAAGCTCAAGCTAAAAAGCTTCAACAAACCGTTCACATGTAGCAGATGCATGGAAGATGGGTTTACATCAGGATATATATGCAAGCTCTGTGTCTATGATATCCACAAGGAGTGCATGAACCCGAAACCTAAGATTACACACAAGCTTTTCCCAGGATCCATCTTCGAATTTCTCCAGAAACCTCCCATAAATAGACGCATTTGTGATGTGGGATGAAAATCAATGGCTGTTCCTATCGATGCGAAGCCCGCAACTTGGATTTTCACCCACGTTGTAGCAACCTGCAAGGGAAATTGCGCATCGATGGTGCAGCGGCCGGTTCGGGACGCATGACCCCCCTTGGGGCCGAGCGGTTCATTGAGGCCAGTGCCTCCATGTGAGGACCACGTCAGCCGATGATCATTTGTCTCGGTAGTGCTCGCCCGATTTGGGGCACCTTTCCTCGGGGGCTCGGGACCCCCGAAAGCCCTGGTTTGGCGACCTGGTCCGAGACGGCACCTCGGCTGGGATTCGGCGCCCCCGGTCAGAGCGCTCCCCTTGGGGGCGAGTCGATTGACCGCGACGCCTGGGGGACACGCCAGTTGGCCGGGGGCTCAATCGAGGCACCTCTGACAGTCTGAGCAATCCATTAAATGAGTTCAACCACCCCACTTGCATCGCATTTATGGCGAGCTACCAACCCTGCAGACTGGGCCTGCAGGGAGGAAGGTGGGGGACTTGATTGATGGGACTATCTGTCAGGGGATGACTCTGGGGGGCAGCAGAGGATCCACTTGGTAGGTGGGTGTCAGCCTGCACATTAAATGTGACGGTAAGGACGGGGCGCGTGAGGCCCCCGAGGGGCGTGTGGGACACGCACCCCCGTGCCTATATATAAGCTACTCAACCTGTCATACAGGGATCGACTCTCTTAACTCCTCTTCACTCTAAAAAAGAGCATAACACTGCACCTTACCTGTTTTCCATTCTAAACTTCTCTCCCCGTCGCTGACGTAGCCATCGGAGTGTCTCCACCACCGCCGGGCTAGGCACTAACGTGGTCGTTCCCTTGTGCAGGTTCACTTCCGGCGTCCACCTGGGATCCCTGCTGCCCTCCGGCAAGCTCCCAAGGGCTCTAGCGAAGCCCGTTCGAACTCCTCCCCCACGACACAGTACTAAGCGGCCAAAGAGTTCCAACAGGAGAAGCGCTCCCCCACAGATGGCATGGACTTTGAGCTGATCTGTAAAAATGTCAAACAAAGATGCTTTTCATGTAAAAAGAAATTGCATAGCCAGCTCGAGGAGGAAGAAGTACCGGGTTGGTGTTATGTTTCAGAGCGTAACGAGTTCTATTGCCATGTATATTGTGTTTATCAGATGGTGAAAGAGGCTTGGAGGAGAGGGGACTTGGTTCCTAACGACGACGACAATGATGGTACTTCTAAGGCGCTGGAAAAAGTGAATTTGAAGCTTGTGGCTAAATCGAACAGAAGTGGTGGGAGAGCTGGTAGACTGTTTTTGAAGGCGGTAACCGCATTTCTCAAGGCAATAGTTGGTATTCTGTTTGGCGATCCCACTGGTTTGATTGTGTTTGCGGTGACGGAATTACTCCAAAATTAGTCCTTTGTTGTAGATGATTGCATAGAATAGCAGGCTTTACCATTTCATTTTTTAAAATTATTTATTGAGTGTTGATATGTACCTTGTGTCTGAAATGACTTGATATTGGAGTACTTAAGAGATTTGTACTTTATTAGATATAAGATTTTTCATTTAGATTCCCTTTCTCTTGTCTTAATTAGATCGATTAAGATTCTTCTTTTCATTTTCTTTCCTAAAGTTCAAAACACAACAAAAAGTAAGCCAAGATTCCTAGACTACTCTGCGAATAGATAAACCCATTTATTCTCTTTTAAAAGAGCAATATTGTTTCTTCGTCATTGTTTAATTGCTTATAAAATCAAGGCTTATCCTTGTCACAAAATAAAAGTTTTGACAACTGTTAGAGCAACTCCACCCCAGACTCAAACTCAAACCTAAAACCAAAATACTCCACCCTAGACTCAAACTCAAACCCAAAACCAAAATCTGAGTCAAAACCCCCCAAAACTCACTCCACTCTTTGAATGAAACCCATACCAAATCAAACTCTACTCAAATTTTTCCTCAAATTTGGGGAGAAAAAAGGGTTTGAACCAAATTTCCACCACCTTCGGACCACTTTCTACCACCGTCCTCGTCTTCGTCAGACCACCGTCTTCGTTATTGTCGTCACCAAGGTCGTCGATTTTCCAAATCTAGATCCACCACAGTCGATTTTCCAGTCGATTTTCCCGTCGATTTTTGAGTCGATCACCACAGTCGAACACAAGACGGCGGCACACGTGATTTTCCAAGTCTAGATCTGATTTTTCAAGAGTTTTGTGGCGGCGGCGGGCGGTGGAAGAGGTTCAAAATCTGAGTCAAGGGCTGGAGAGGGTGATATCAAATGGAGCTTTTACTCAGATTTTCAATCAAATTTGAGGGGAAAAAAGGGTATAGGGCTAGAGACGCTCTTACTAGAAAAGTTTGATGTAAAGGTAAGAGAGCATCAAATCTAGTTAGGGGCCTTAGGGCTTGCGGAATATACTACTTAGATACAGGACCACATTCAGTGTTTCTGAAAAGAATTGCATAGAGAATATGCAAATCCCGCTCTTGCTTTGTTGACGGGTAGTATTTCTGCAACCCACAACTAAAAAGAAAATAAAAAATGGGGGAATTTCACCACTTGTTTAAATAAATGGAGTAGGTGAGAAGTGATGAGGAATGTGTGTAAAAATAAAGTTTGTTTGTTTCTCGACGAGATCTAGAATATGAACGGTTCCAATCATTATTGTGGGTCCAGGACGGAGTAGTTTTAAATCAAGTGTTTATTAAGTTACTTTTGCTATCCTATTTGGAGAAGGCGTTTTATGTCCTTATTTTTCTTTTGTTCTGGCCGCCTCCATATTGTCCGGAATTCGGTATGAATGAAACATGGAGTTCAGAGGCAACTGAAAGGACCCACAAAGCTGCTTATTTCTTGTGTTTATGGCTGAATATTACGATGTTTATTCCTGGTTATAACAGCTTGTAGCCTTCCAATGATGGAGATTGAATGGCATTCAATTTTCTGTGGTTACATCATTCAAATTCATGTTTTATGTTGGGGGTTTCACAATTCAATTGCTGAATTAAATTGCCTCATTCAAATCTCATATTAAAGGCTCTTTCTCACTTATATAAAGGCAGTATTGGGCCTTTGTTTGATCACTAAAAATTTGTCTAACATTATAAGTTTTGAAAATCGACTTTGAGAGAGAGAGAGAGAGAGAGAGAGAGAGGGGCAGACGCAAGACAGTTCGATAAGGAGGTGTTCTGGTGGTCAATGGTTCTAGCCATTTTATTCTAAGATGAAGATGTCGGTTCATCCTACAACACCCATGGCGCATCTTTATTAAGGAGACTGTGTTTCACAGGACTCGGCTCATATTTTCTATCAACTGTTTGTATTTCTATTTTTTCCGTTTTTATAATTTTCATTTTGTTTATATTCATTGTAATCTGTTCTATATTTATCAATGGAAATTGTTATTTGGATTTTGTGATTACCACTGTATTTTTCACAACACATATAAAGTTTTTTTTTTGGGTACTTTATCTCTATTGTCAATGAAGTTCTTTAAAAAAAAGAAGAGGTAATAAAATATCCATCCATTTTTTGGATACTACGTAGATTTTCATCCTCCTTATTTTACAGGATTATGTTTTCATCCTCTTATAATGTGATTTTCCAATTTTACCCTTTCTTAATATATATCTAAAAAAAAGGCCTTCCAAAATTGTAGCTACCTCTTTTTAGGGAAGACGGAAATTTTGAAATAAATGTTAGTAATTACCACTTTTTTAGGGACTACCAAATTTTTGCTTCATCATCTTGCCCAACATTTAGGAAATTTTGAAAGTGAATGATTATGTTTCCTAAAATCAAGGAATATTTGAAATTGTGGAGATTCAAAATTAGGGATGATATTGTTTTCAAATTTTAGTAAAAACCCTTAACCATGAAGTCAATATATCAATTCCAAATTAGGAATGATTATGGTAAAAACACACACACACACACAAAATATGGTAAATATGAAGAACTAGTTATTAAATCATGAGAATATACAGAAGGATGCATTGCTATGTTATTATGGTAAAAAAAATAGGTTAATAGCAGTATTCATAGTAGAATTATGGATACTCATGGTAAAAAGATGTCCACAAGATATTCTGGTCATTATGGTAAAAACATCCAATTAGGACTAATAAACATGGCAATATTTATTGATTTAACATCTTGCAGAGTAAAATATGGCTACAATACCTTTCAATAATCATAATAAAAGTTTCACACCCATAACACAACATGGTAATTTTAGACGACTAGTTAACTCGAATATTGGATCATGATAAAATTCAAACAAAAAAAGAAAACATGGTAAAATTGAGACAATGAAACTTTGGATTCTTGAGTCATGATAAAATTATCCATGCAGCAACTTGTTAACAACCATCATACTCCGTCGTATTTGTTGCCGATTTCAAAACTAATTGTTTCATCCTGAATTTAGACATTTTAGTTAAATGTTGCATAGACATGGAAAATCACATCAAAGAAATTTTACCATTTTGGAAGTCCCTATTTCGGAAGTCTCATTCAATTATGGGAGCATTGAACTTCAAGTTAATGCTCCATGGAAAATCACATTAAGGGAATTTTGAAATTGTGAATGATTCTCTTTCCTAAAATCAAGGAATATTTGAAATGGTGGAAATTCAAAATTAGAGATGATATTGTTTTCAAATTTTAGTAAAACCATGAAGCCTTTATATCGATTCAAAACTTGGGATGATTATGGTAAAAAAACACACAAAAAAAATTAGAGATGATTATGATAAAAAAACACACATAACTAATATGGTAAATATGAACGAGCTATTAAATCATGAAAAAATTTAGAATGATGCATCGTTATGTTAATATGGTAAAAAAAATAAGTCAATAGCAATATTCATGGTAAAATTATGAATACTCATGGTACAAACATGTCAAAAGATATTCTGGTCATTATGGTAAAAAATCGTATTAGGAACAATAAACATGGTGACATTTATTGATTTGACAACTTTGAATGTGGAGTAAGATATGGCTACAATACCTTCTAATAACTATGATAAAATTCACCCTCATTACACTAAATATGTGAACTTTAGACGACAAGTTAACACGAATCCTGGGATCATGGTAAAATTTAGACTAGAAAAGAAGACATGGTAAAAATTGGATCAATGAAACTTTGGATTCTTGAGTCGTCATAAAATTATCCATGGAGTAACCTGTTAACAACCATTATAGTTCGTCAATTTGTCATTGATTTCAAAACTAATTGTGCATGTATAAAGCTATTAAGATTAGGACTAAAAACTAAACCTATATAGCTGTGGAAAATGGGACTAAAAATGGTATATGAAAGTTCCCTACCATAAATAACGGGATTATGGAAACAAAATCCCCTCCTATTTCGGTGGAAACAATTAGTGAAATTTTGAAATTGTGAATGAAGAAAAAATTAGGGATGATTGGATTTTCGAGTTAAATGCTCCATAGATATTTATGCGATCCTAGTCTTTACAGCCCGTTTGGATGCAGTAAATAACCCCAGACTAAATAGTCCCTCTTCCCCTCATCTCTCTTCTACGCCATTTTCCACCGTTTGGTAGCAAAAAACTTCCCCTGCTTCGCTCATCTCTCTTCTTCGATAGTTAGGAACAACCTTGACTAAATATAAGCAGGGGGAGGGGGGTATCTATGTTTAGTCAGGCCAGTTGGGTGTTGGTTGAATTACTCTGGTACCTTCGATCTCCTTTTTACTTGTTTGTGGAGCCCTAATCCTAACAAGGAAGACAAAGAAAAAGGGGTGCGGCGATTGTGGCGACTGTGGGTTGAATCGATTATCACCCACACTCTGGTGACTTCGCGACCTTTTCCTGTGAAGCTACCCCTCGTTTTCACACAGGTATGGCTCTGATTTCTGAATCCATGTATCTCTTTGCTCCGATTTCTGAATCTATGTATCTTTGTTCTCTGTTTGTCTGAGTACCTATGTAAACCCTATTTTTGCATGTCAAATTTCATACATTTGAGATCCAACATTTATAACTCTGTAAATAATTTTTTTGACCCTAGTTTTGGTATATTTGTTGCCCTATTTTTTCCCTATTTTTGCCCTATCTGAGATCAGTTCCTTCATTGTTCCTTCACTAATTTGAGAAGGCCAAGTATGCACACATAAAAAATTAAGTTAATAAAAAACTGAAAACTTGGCTTAAAGGATTGACAGATTAATGTTTGTAAATGTGAAAAAGTGGCTTCAATCCTGCGAAATGTTTTCGTTGCTTCGAATTTGAAAAGGAGAAATGATAGTTGGAATGATCTTGTATGATTCAAGATTCTAAATTTCAAGGATTATGTGGGAACTAAATTCGTAGTGACTTTTGCTGTAAATTGTGATTTGCGAAGGATTAACATAACATAAGTTCCTTCATTGTTTCTGAAAAGGAAATTAGTATTGTTTTATAAGGATGAGTTCTTTGTGTGTGTGTGTGTGTGTTTCAAACTTGTGTGACTTTGAAATTCTGTGTGCGTGCAGTTTAGTTATTTCTGGTGAGAATCCAATTTGTCTTTGCTGCAGTTTAGTTGGTTCTAGGCAATGATGGTTGATTGAATCTGTGTTTCTGGGCAGTTGTACTGAATCTAATTTGTCTTATGCATTTGGGTATGGTAACCTCAGTGAATGTGTTTCATGGGTAGCTACATGAGAGGTTTTTCCCTTTTTTGGGCAATGATGATACAATCAGAATTTTTTTGATGGAAGTATGCCTTTGGATGTTATCTTGGTGGGGCAATCTAATTGCAGCCAAGATTACCACTAGGGCAAAAACATGATTTGAATAATGGCTGATCCCAATGTTGGTTAGAGGAACAGGAACTTGTTTCTTCAATTTGATTTTTGTTCTCTCTTCCATAATTCTATGGTATCTAAACTAATATCATTATTTGCTAATTTCTGAGTTTTGTAAGGGACTTTTCTCTGCCACATTGAAACTTTTTTGTGCTTCAATACTTGAGGAAATTTGTTGAAATCTACCTAAACTGAGCAGTGATGCATGGTACCTGCTACTGAGCCATCTTTGGTTGTGGGAAGTTTACTTGAACTGGGCAATGATGTATGCTAACCTGTTAATGAACCATCTTTGTTTGTTTTTTAGTTTACTGCATTCTGATTGGGCAATGAATGAACCTGAGCCATGTGAAAGTCACCCATCTTGTGGCGATGATGATATTTTATTTCCGTAGAAGCATGCACGCATCTTTTTGAGGCGAGGCAACATTAGTTGGTCACTAATGATGCAGTCTATTGGTGCCACTTGTTAAATGTGGTCTTGAAAGACAATATCTGAGCCAAAATTATTGCCCAATATTCATATGTTTTATTGGTAAGTTGTATTGTAATGTGTTTTGGTGGAAACAAAAGATGTGCTTCAAATGGGAACTTTGTCGCATGATAGCGCTACAACAGTTGGAGCAAAGGTTGGAACTTCACCAAATTCCACGTTCGCGGAGAAATGTTTCTGGGCTTTATTCGGCGCGGGCATTGCAATGTTGATCCAGTTTGTCGTCAAAGTCTGTACTTGACTTGTAAAAATATAATTATTATGTCAGTCATCCAATTTTGTTTTTTCGTTGTACTAGACATGTAATTTACCTTGTAGTTTTTTGTAGACACGCACTTATAATTTAATTGAAGTACTTGATTCTCACTTGTGCTACGAAGTTCTGTATCACTTGAAAAATTGAAAAGGTAGTTAAACTATTTAAAAAAAATACCAACTTACAAATTAAGTAATGAAATTTTAACTAATGAATTAAATAATAATTAATCCATTCCTAGGACATGTTAATAAAAAAAAAACCAACATATTGTTCACATTTTTCAATTTTTTAATTAGGAATTAATATTATGTATTAATATTTAATACATAACCGAAATAATCAATTTAGAACTTAGAAATAAAAAATTTTGTTTTTAAATAATAAATATAAATATGTATGACAACGTAAATATTAAATTTTATATAAAATTAATTATTATTGGCGTTTATATAAATATATAGATAGATATTCTAATATATGCAAGAGCAAGGGCAACATTGTCTTTTACTATCATTTTACATCATCCATCCTCCTTATCCCCATTTAATCATCCATCCAAACCATGAGCTATTTAATCCACCATTTTTAATCCCTCATCCAAAGCATGGGCAATCCCCCTGCTTAACTATCACATCAATGTGGGCCCACTCTTCTTATTTAATCACCATTACTATTTTATCTCCCCTGACTATTTAATCCCTCTAAAACTAATACGCCATCCAAACGGGCCGTAAGTGTTAGTACCAAACTTTACCATGATGACTAGAATAATCATGTGTAAATATTGTTCTCCATAATTTTTAGAAAGCAATGGTTGTTTGCCTTTCTTCAATTTCTTTATTATTTTGGGGCCGCGTAGCGGCAATTTAGCCAATACGTAGAATTTAGAAGAGATGTATACCAATATGTACAAAAATTAGAAACATAAATTACATGGTTTGAATTTAATAAGGAAAAAAACCTTATATTGCATTCACTTTGCAGTGAATGGGATTGGGACAATCCCATATCAATGTGCTTCTGCTTTCGAGTGTATCCATGTGCTTTTGCTTTCTGACAATCTCTGAAACCAACTACCCAGTCTTGAATTGAAAGAAAGCGTGGTAAATTTAGTTGATTCTTCAGCTTGAATTATGGTAAAAAATTATACAATACATGTATACCTTAAGCCAACTACCATGGTAGATATTATACATGCCAACAAGTCATGATTTGGAATGTCTACTTATTGTTACTATGATTATTCATAAAGTTTACCATCTTTACTAATGTGTATAAATTTTCGCCATGAGCATTCATAATGTAAGTTTGGCCAAATCGCCGTTACACAGGGCCAAAAAAAAATAAAAAAATAAAGAAACCGAAGATATGATAAAAAAAATTCTGTGTTTCTTAAAATCATGGAGAAAAACACAGTGACTATTTGACCAAACTTATTCCACGAACTAACAATCATTTAAGTTTTCATTCCCAAAATATCATATCATGGCAACAACAAAAAAAATGGGACTAAAATTAGTCCTGTATTAAATGGGTAACAGAGTGATTAAAAATCACATCGTGAACTACTATAATTGTAGAATTGACAAAAAAAAAAAAAAACTACTACAGTTGCAACCATTACATTAACAAACAAAAAACATGGGATGAATAAATACTTACGATGTCGTGCCATTATACATTGATGGTGTATCTATTTCCAATTCTCCTAAAAAATTTAGGAGAGCAGAAATGCGATGAATACGGGACTTGATCGAAAAGTCTATGTAGAATCTATGGAGCAGTTTGATGATGCCTTGTTTACCGGGAAAAGAGGATTGTCGATGGTGACGTTGGACTGCGATGGGTGAAGGTTTCGATCCAGGATTAGGGACCGCCTAAATTTTTTAGTGGTTACTGAAATCTCTCTCTCTCTCTCTCTCTCTCTCTCTCTCTCTCTCTCTCTCTCTCTCTCTCTCTTTGAAATATAAGGGAGAAGGAAAGAATAATTTGTGGGATTTTGATATATCTCAATCCCTAAATCATGGCTTAATTCCTTTGGACTTTGAATTTAGTCCTAACTGCCCTATATATATAGTTTATCTATAATTCAATCAATTCAGTCCTACTCCGAACTTTGAATTCAATCCTAATTAGCCTATATATATAGTAGATCCGTAATTCAATGAATTTAGTCCTTAAAAAAATTCAATTTAGTCCCCTGAACTCAATATAAGGGCAATTTTGAGATTATTTGAATGTCGGGATGGAAACATAACTCTAAAAAAAAGAATAGGATGAAAATATAATTTCAAGGTGGTTGGAGGATGATTATTTAAGTGGCCCAAACAAAAATTAAAAACCCATTTACATCCTCGAGAGAAAAACACTCCAATACCCCTCCAAAATAGAAATTACTAGTAAAAGGAAATTTTGGAAAGAAACTCGGAATTTGCCATATAACAGTCTTTGGTTGTTAAAGAAGCTATGATTAAACAATGAAGAGAAGCCTCACCTTGCTTAAAACGGCAATAACATACTATAAATTATGTCAACCCTGAGTAGCTTTCATACCACACTTCATTACCGAGCCTTTGAATTAGTCCATTACAACAGCTTTCACAGCAATCTTAAGCTCAAAAGATAAGATTATCAAAGAGAAGATAGAAGAAACAGAAGATTGTGATGACCAGACTGACATTGCATCATCAGAAGTAACCGAGGAATCAATCTTGGGAGAAGGTAAGCTAAATGATGAGCTTGTAAATGCCCTTGACACTAGTTCAGAAGCAAAGGGTCAAGATACGGTCAAAACAGCTGATACGAGGCAACTGGATTCAGAAGTTGACAGCATCAAGCTTGAAGAAACCTCTAGCATGGTGTCTGATGTTCCAACACATGAACATGATAAAGCAAAAAATGGAGGTATAAGTGAAGATAAGTCATTTGAAGTCGTACAAAATGAAACTCCTGATTCAGTGTCCGAGACCCAAGTCCAGGAAGCCGAAGAGATTGATGAGACAGTCACAACAGAAACTGTGGGAGAGATTGATACTGATCAAATTGACCAAAATATCAGAGATGGTCCCGAAACCTTATCTGAACCCATAGATCAAGGTGTTGAAACAGTTAGCAAGGATGAGATTGCCACCGGTCCAACTATCAAAGCTGAAAAAGTAGAAGAACAACTTCAGGTGTCATCTTATGCCTTGCCTTCCAATGAAGAGGATGGCGAAACAACTACAACAGTTGAACAGACTGAAGATGGATGCAAAAATAACAATAATAAAGAGGACGATACAAATGAAGTTGAAGAACAAATTGAAGGCACTTCGCCAGGAGAATCTGAACCAATAAATCAATTTGTTGAAGCAACTAGCAAGGAAGAGAATGCCCCTATTCCGACTCTTGAAGCTGAGAAAATACAAGAACAACTTCAGGTCTCTTCCTCTGTCGTGCTTACCAGTGAAGAGGATGGTGAAACCACAACCACAATTGAAAAGACCGCAGGTGGATGCACCATGAAAGATGATACAGAGGTTGATAACTTAAAGCTTGAAGAAACCCCTGGCGTGGTTTCTCGGACTTTAAGCACCACATGTGAGAGTGCAGACAATGCAATTGTGGAGAAGTCAGATGTAGATATTGTTAAATTTCAAGAAACAAAAACTATGGAAGCAGTATCTGAGCCTGAAGGTACGGGTTTTGAAAATATTCATGAGAGTGAGACAAGCCCAACTGAAGCCATCACCAATACAGGAAAAGCAAAAGAAGAAATCAAAGCAACTGACAAAATATCACCCCAAGGTGCTGAAAATGGTACCACATTTAAGAAGATTGACGATGAGAGCACACAGAAAGTTGAAAAAGAAGTTGATGACATCAAGCTTGAAGAAGCTACTGTCGGGTTGTCCGAGTTTCCAACAACCGAAAACGAGAAACTGGAGAGAGTCAATAAGGTCAGCTTCAAATTAAGCCAAAGTCAATAATTTTGTACCTATTCAACAAGTGATTTTTTTCCTTCCTCTTGTACAATAATTTTGGTAGCTGTTAAATACGTGACAGACCTGGATCAAACACCCACTCAGGGACTCCAAGTAACAGCTTCTGATAATCTCACTGAGATGAACCAATTGAAGGTTGCAGAAGATCTCAATCAAGAAATGGAAGATGCTATTAACAAAGAGGAAATAGAAGAAACGGAAGAGTGCGATGACAAGACTGACATTGCACCAGCAGTAGTTGCAGAGTTGTCACTAAACGTGCCTCTAAAGGCCCCAGATACAGTTCAGAAGCAAAGGGTCTAGGGACGGCCAAAACAGGTGGTACTACTCAAGAGGATGCAGAAGTTGACGACATGAAGCTTGAAGAAACCTCTAGCATGATGTCACATTTTCGAACTCGTGAACACGAGAAAGCAGATAGTGTATGTATAGATAAAGAAAAGCCAGCTGCAATTGATTTTGAAGTTGAGGAAAATAAAATTCCTGATGCAGTATCTGAGTCTAAAGTTCAGGGTGCCAAAGAGGTTGATGACAGTCACAAGCCTAACATTGGAAGAGACTGGTACAAATGAAATTAAAGAACAAGTTGGAGATGCTCATGAAGAATTATTTGAACCAGTAACTCAAGGTGTTAAATCAGATGGCACGGACGAGATTGCCCCTGGTCAGACACTCCAAGCTGAGAAAATAGAAGACCAACTTCAGGCGTCATCCACTGACTTGCTTTCCAATAAGAAGGATGGTGAAGCTATGGCCACTGTTGAAAAGACAGACGATGGATGCATAAAGAAGGATGATACAGAGGTCGATTCAAGTGAAATCGAAGAGGCTTCCGATGCTTTATCTGAACCATTAAATCAAGGTGCTGAAGCGACTGGCAAGGACGATAATGCCAATAGTCTGACTCCTCCGTGTGAGAAAATAGAAGAACAACTTGTCAGAACATATGAGATAGCAGAACTAACCAGAGATGCCTCCGAAACATTATATGAACCGGGAAATCAAGGTGTGGAAGCAGCAAGCAATGATGACATTTCCCCTGGTCTGACTCTCCGAGCTGAGAACATAGAAGAGCCACTTCAGGTGTCATCTGCTATGGAGGTTTCCAACGAAGAGGATGGCGAAGCCAAAACTACAATCGAGCAGACAGAAGATGGATGCAAAAAGAGGGAGGATATAGAGGTCGATACAAATGGAATAGAAGATCTAAGTGGAGAAGCTTCTGAAGCATTTTACAAACCCATAAATCAAGGTGTTGAAGCATATGGCAATGACGAGATTGCCCTTGGTTCGACAACCCAGGCTAATGAAACAGAAGATCAACTTCAGGTCTCATCCTCTGTCGTGCCTTCCAATGAAAAGTATGATGAAACTGCAACTGCGAATGAAAACACTGAAGATGGATGCACAAAGAAAGATGATACAAAGGTTGACAATGGGAATCTTGAAGAAACCCCTGGCTTGGTGTCTCAGCCTCTAAGCACCACATATGAAAGTGCAAACAATTCTGTTGTGGAGAGGTCAGACGCAGAAACAGTTGAAGTGGAAGAAACCAAAAGTTTGGAAGCAGCATCTGAGCCTGAGGATCCAGGTTTTGAAGAGATTCACGAGAGTCAGAAAAGCCCAATGGTAGAAGTTGTTGAAACTGGTACCACAATCGAGAAAATAGAAGATGAGGATTTAAGCAAAGCAAGTGCCACTGTAGAGAAAATGGAATCAGAAGTTGACAACATCAAGCTTGAAGAAGCAACTGCCGTGCTGTCTCAGTTTCCAATAACTGAAAATGAGGATTTAAGCAAAGCAAGTGCCACTGTAGAAAAAGCAGAAGCAAATGAATTTGGAGTCGAAGTTGAAGAAGCCAAAACATCGAACACAACATCTGAGTCCGAACCTCATGGTGCTGCTGAAGACAGCACAAAAAATGAGGAAATTCAACTGAAGGAGAAGGTGGCCGATTCCTTTGATGCAGGAGCAACAGATAAACCACGCTTGCACGATGAAGGGATAAGAGAGATTGATGTTTCCAATTTCGATCTGACAGCAGAAAACGATTCTCAAAATCCATTGCCGGAGCAAGAAAGAAGATCTCTAGAAGAGGATTCAGTGAAGCCTCAGGAATGCATCCTTGAGGCAAAATATGCTGATTATGCATCAGAACCTGAGAGAACTCCCTTCCACTGTAGTTCGGAGGATACTTCAAAAGATGAGAAAGCTATAGCTCTGAGGAACTCAAATGAGGATTCTGATAATTTACCTCCCCCTCATCCAACAATCAAAGAGCTTTCAACTGAAGAAGGTGAAGCCATATATGAGGAGGATACTTCAGTGGAAAAGGTTTGACAGAAATAAGAGTAGTCTTAATATTTTGTGTTTTTATTTTTTGTTTTCAATAGCGTCTGTTGTGTACTATGTTTTTATCTATTTCAAGGGCTATTAACCAAGGAGAACTTTGAACAGATCACCGAGGAAAATGAAGTGATGAGAATCTCGCGCCCAACACCTCCTCATGAAGAAACAGCCACAGAGAGCAACCAAGAAGACAAACTATTAGATTCGCCCGAAAGAGAAGACGAAACAATAGCAGAACCTTATGAAGGAGAGAAAAGTGCAACATTGGATACACAAAGTGATGAAATTCCGCATGAAGAGGTTAGAATATAGGAGCAATACATATAGTAAATGTTATCCTTCCTATCTCCTCTCACTTTATAACATCAAAGCTTTTTTTATGTAATACAGTTGTTTGACAAGCAAACTGCAGCAAGCATAGTAGGAGAAAAGAGCATTCAAATTGAAAATCACAAAAAGGATGAGGTAAGCATACCTTCTCTAGCTACAATAAAATTCCACTCTATGGGGCTCCAAGGACAGAACTTGATATTTCACATTTTCTGCAATCTGCAGGACCCGATAGAGCTGTCAACAAAGGGGAATGAGAGTAGTCTTGTTGAACCTGTAATTCATACTGCAACAACGGGAAATGGTGACGATGAAAGTCCACATCTGAATGAGAACCCAAATGTCTTGTCTGATTGCAAGGATATAGAGGTATCACATGAAAAGACCATGACAGATCATGAGATCACTAAAAACGCAAAAGAGCTAAAGAAAGGAGTAGAATCCGGAGAAGAGAAAAAATCGGGTGAAGAATCTCAAGAAACAACAGAAAAGTCCATAGTGATGGATTCAGATAAAACTTCACGAAAGAAATCTCACAATATACTTTCAGGAGTCGGGTCAAAATTGAAGCATTCAATTGCAAAGGTGAAGAAAGCCATAACCGGTAAATCTTCTCATCCTAAGACCTCATCACCACCAAGAGAGGAGAAGAATGAGAGCTAGACTAGACTCCAGCAGTTGAAAACCACTTTCCAGTTGGTTTGATACAGCAGAATTCTATCTATGAAAGGTTTGTTTATACTTCCATTTGTGCTAAGATCACCATTTTTTACAGTGTGGTTGTGTACTTGTCCAAGTTGCCTTGTTCAGATTGATTACTTGTGAAAACAGTTAGTTAAACAGTTTGAATCTATTTTTGTATTCGATTGTTTGTCTAAGACGGGAGAAAAACTTGGGTGCGTGTTGGATATGACCACGTGGTGCACAACCACACAGCCCCTTGAAATCGGTTTAAATTTATACTTAACATTTAGATAGAATTTCTCTCGATCTCCTACATGCACTCCAACCTTTCTCTTTCTCTACCCTCAGATAACCTTTTTTCTTTTTCTTTTTTTCATTCATCATTCATAATCTATTACATGAGGAGCGCGAATGAGACTCAATACCATGATGCATTGTCGGTATCAAAGAGCTCTACCACATTAGCTAGCCATCACTTGCTATCCTCAAATAACTTCCCACAAGTTTTTTTTACCAGTTGTTTTTCTTTTATGTCTTACTACCATTTACGGATTAACCCTCTTCTCTCCCCTCCCCCTCACCACCACCTCGTCCTCCTCCGACCGCCGCCGCCACCAGTCACCACCATCTTTCGCGAAATTTTCATTGACATTTTGCTTGAGCTTATCCACCCCCAAGTTATTGACTGCAATAAAAACTGTATTTTGAGGTGGAGATAAAAAATTCAGAATCAAAGCTGCATTGTTCATCAACATATAACTTACGTACTAATTTATATATATCTGAAAAAAAAAAGAAACAATACTGGGACGAATAATTCTTGAAACCACAAAAATAAATAACAGAAATATATCTCAAAATATGAAACAAATCCATCTCCACCTACCACCACCATCGTCTGCCAAACCGACCATCGTGAGACCCTAAATCGACCATCCCACCATCGTCGACCATCCCGACCCACAATCGACTACGAAGCAGTACGATTCGACCCCTTAATCGAACCAACAACCCAAAATCGACCCTAAACATGGAGTAGATAACTGGAGCTGTTGGTGGTAACTGGTGAGGGGGAGGAGAGAGAAGAGGAGAGAGGAGCTGTTGGTTGCTCTAATCGACCTTACAACCCAAAATCGACGTCGTTTTAGCATCCCTTACATAAGCCGTTTATAAAAGATGTTTACCAAAACGACGTCGTTTAAAGCTTCCCGTATACTACAACTTAATTCGTCACTCGAGATATATTCCGTATTTTTTAATCTAATCGAAATTGTTCAACATTTAAATATTTTCAATAAGATAAACATTGTTAATTATTATGTAAATTTTAATTCTTATTAGTGCATGATCGGAGATGATTCATGTGAATTTATTTTTATAAAAATAGATTTGGCCACATTCTATCCAACCCCATTGTCAAAGAATACTGCTAGGTCAAGTAATTGCTCAATTGTGATTCATTTCAAAATTATTAGTACGATCTCATTCGTTTATGTTGTAGATCTTGCCCAGATGATTCATCATGTTAAGAATCATGTAAATCGGTTATTGAATGATACATAATCGAAAACGATTTAAGTGAATTTTTTTCTCTCACAATAGATGTGCCTACACAGGATCAAAATCATTTTTTCTGATAATAGCCAGCGAGCGAGCAGTAAAGCTATGTCTTTGACGAGCGGCAAGTTACGGCTTGAAGAGTTGAAGTACGCCTCTCTCTCTCTCTCTCTCTGGGTTTCATAATTTGGCAAATCTTAGGTGTTCGATGACGAAGTTATAGTTAGATTCCATTTTCGTTTTCATTCCTTGCACATTCATGTTGCTAAGAAAGATGAGTACGAGCAAAAAGAACAAGAAACAAGCACATTTCATGCATTTTCTTATTCTTTAAAGGGTTAGATTTATAGTTTGATTTATGCTTAGTTGTTGAACTTTTGATTTTCCTATTTCACTGCATTTTCTCGTGGGCCAGACGGTGCATAGATAGGGCTTCATTGATAGGAATCTGCCTTCTTGCCTATTGAAAAATTCACAAGCACTTTTTATTTGGAGAACATTTTGTTTAAACCAGCAGATTTGGAAAACTTTCCGTTTCTTTCGGCTCGAAAATTTGGTGCCAACGAAATTATTTGGTTAAAACCTGACCTCAAATCATGGGACTAGGGGGAACAACAATGGTGCCCCCACCTGCTAACAGCACCTCACACATGCTTTGAGCTTACCTAGAGCTGCGTGCCCATATGCTGGTCAATCGTAAGGGATGCAAGTACTTCGAGAGCCCTTCACCCAAAAAAGAAATGCTTTTTTTAATTTATTGGCGAAGCGCAGTGTAGTGATGGAGGTGGGGCCAGTGGTGGCAGGGGCGGAGCCAAGATTTTGGTTCAGGAGGGGCAAGAATTAGATTCGTTCAGGGGGGTGCAAGGATTTTGGTTCAAGGGGGGCAAAAAAAAAAAATAATCAAAAGGGGTCAATTAGCAATTTTGTGAGGTATACTAGTAAAATCCCTATAGAAATTTGGGGGCCTGGGGTGTCAGCTGACCCCTCTTGTCTCCATGTGGCTCTGCCCCTGAGCGGTGGTGAGGGCTGCATCAGTCCTAGATGGTGGTGATGCTGTAGGAGCGCTGAATACATAGAAGGTTTTTGGCGAAAACAACCAGAGGGTAAATGATTTAAAACTGTTATATTGAAATGAAATCATGTAGGTTTGCAGGTATTCCAAAGCTTCGTGCATTAGATATTATCATACCTAGAACAATTGGCTCTAAGCAACTCCATTGTTGTCTTCTCGTAAAAGTAAATGCTGAGGGTTCTTAGTCTGTATTCAATGTCCTAGGGTGGCAGATTGGTGGTTCATGCTCCAGTCCGCGAATTTGTGGATGGTGAGAGCAGCCAAAGTTGACAAATTCTTTGAGCAACTTGCTTTTGTTGGGGACAAATCCAAGGTTTGGTGAATATCTTGTTGTCAAGTGGCTGTGAACTGCACACTGCACCTGTAGTTAAGAAAAAACTCATGCTTACAAGCCCTATCACACTGAAAAAGTTAGTGCTCTATAGTCTTAGTATCCGCCTTACAAATGGGTCACCTCTCATCATCTACCATTAATCTTATACCCAAAACCACCTTCGCTGGCAAAATCTGATGCGCCACCTTCCATAAAAACAAGGCTAAAACCCTCTTCTTTCTCCTCCCCCTCACCACCACCTCCTCTCCGACCGCCACAACCACCACCACTCGCGAAAATTTTCATTGACGTTTTTCTTGAGCTCATCCACCCCCAAGTTATTGGAAGCTTTGGGGATTGGAGTTTGCATTTTCAAAGCTGCAATAAACGGATCATTTTGAGGTGAGATAATAAATTTAGAATCAAAGCTGCATTGTTCATCAACACATAACTTACATAATAATTTATATCTCTGAGAAAAAATGAAACAATAGTGTGACAAATAATTCTTGAAACCACAAAACTAAATAACAAAAATATAAATCTCAAGAAATGAAACAACTCCATCGCCACCTACCACCACCGTCGTCTGCCAAACCGACCATCGTGAAACCGTTTAATCGACATCGCGATAAGAGGGTCAGGATGGAGAGAGAAGAGGGGACCAAAACTACATCGTTTTGGCACTCCCTCAGATCAGCGGCATCAGCCGTTTACAAAAGATACTTATGTTTTGCAAAACGACGTCGTTTTGGGGTAAATGACATCGTTTTGGGTACGTGACATAGGCCAGCCTATGTCACGTACCCAAAACAAAGCCGTTTAAAGCTTGCATATAATACAACTTAATTTGTCGCTCGAGATTTATTCCGAAAATTTTAATCTGATCGAAATTGTTCAACATTTAAATCTTTTCAATAAGATAAACTTTGTTGATTAATATACAAATTTACTTAATAGTGTATGATCGGAGATGATTAGTGTGAATTTGTTTTTATAAAAATAGATTTTGCCACATTCTATCCAACCCCATTAGGAAAGAGTAATGCCAGGTCAAGTAATTGCTTGATTGTGATTCATTTCAAGATTATTAATACGATCTCATTCGTTTATGTTGTAGATCTTGTCCAGATGATTCATCATATTAAGAATCATGTAAATCGATTATTGAATGGTACATAATCGAAGACGATTTAAGTGAATTTTTTTCTTTCAAAATAGACGTGCCTACACTGGATCAAAATTTTTTTTCCTGATAATAGTTGCCGAGCGAGCAACAGCGTAGGCTTTGACGAGCTGAAGCTGGTACTCAACCTCCTATTTGTCGGGTCGGGCTGATGATGTCAATGGAACCACGCATCACAACACACACTGATCGTAAGTTCGATTTATTCAACCTCTTCTCTATTGGTAAATGCAAGTAACTTGTTGGTTTGGATGATTTTATAGGAATGTTTCGTTGAAAGGTAGCAAAGTGGAAACTGAGATTATTGGGGAAGATTTGGGTAGCAATTGAAAGAATGACAGTTCACGAACCCATATTGAAAACTAATTTAGATGATTTTGTTAGCATAATTTTGTGTCAAAATAGATGAAAACTGTTTCTATTATATTGAGTATCTATGGTTGAGGAGGAACAGTGGCCATCGAAGTAAGGTTGAGTTTCCATGGCTGTGTTTGGTTTAGAGTTTTAGTTTAATTTTGATGATGCAAGCAGGTGAAATGAGTGGAGAGAGATAGAGAGAAAAATGAGAAAAATGATGATGTCATCAAAACCAAAACTAAAACAAAATTACAAACCGAACAGGGCCCATAAGATTTTTATTACCAAGAGATGGGAATGCTGTAGCCAACTGGGACATAAGGCTTGGTTTGGTTAGATGTTCGGCCAGTTCATTGGAGTTCCCTTTCACTTTCTTACTGTGATTGGAATTTCATTGGCACGCTGTTTCTTTTTTCTCCCACTTTCCAACATCTGTGAGGGTTGTTAGGTTCTGCTGGAATGTGTGGCAGGTAAGGGAGCTAGAGTGAAAAGTGAAAGACTTACAACTCAACCATGATTCAAATTTTTGCAAAGAACAAATATGTGTGTTATGTCTTTTGGTTATTTACTTCTTCTCTCTCTATTACAAACACAATACTGTCTTATGCAGCCATTGGTTTTAGCAGTTTATACAGTTTTTCCATTTAGTACAAATTAAAACCATGTGTTTCATGATTTCTACATTAGATCTACCTGGTTTGAATTACCTGATGTAGCAAACCAAATGGTTTGAGATGAGCTAAATAATCAAATACCTCTACAACTAATGCTCAGTACATTATACTACTGGATCATCTAGGTCTGTTGAAATGAGAATGTTAAATGTGTGAATCAGTACTTCAACAGCTCTTTTTGTTAATTCTCGAAACTTTTGACTTCCTTTCGTAAGGTCCCTTTTCAGGACATTTATTGTGTTTCGAAGATTGTGCTTCTCAATATGTACAGTCTCATGTACTTATAATGGTTGTTTATAGTTGTTTGAGGTTCTTAAATTTGAAGTAGTGTTGGGGTCGCTGCCAAAGGTTGCAAGAGTGATCTTGTGTCTACCTTGAGGGGTTTCCTAAACACTATAGTAGAAGTTGTTCTGTTGACTATTTATTTTTAATCTGTATTGCTATCAATATTGGTTAGTTTCAGTTTGATTGCTACCCTAACTCTTAAGTTCTCGGCGTTTTCTTCTTCTTGGCTTCTACATAAGTACTAAATTATTGTTCGTTGTTCATAAGTTCATTGCAATGGTTAAGTTTCCTTGTGTGTGCAGGGAAGGGTTCTTTGGTGCTAGATGATCAGCAATTATCTAGAACAAAACCTAAGCACAGTAAAACAGATGCGTTGAAAGGGAAGACTAAGAGTTCATCTATTGAAGAGAGTGCTCAGGTGTTAAACCCATTGAAGGCCTCCGAAATTCAATCTACTAAGAGAAGAGTCAAACAGGTCCAAGCAGCGGATGGCAATTAGGAAAACTACACTACCTGCCAATGGTATTTTACATTGGCTTACATTTATAAGAAAAGAAGCGTCCCGGTTGAAGAGCAAAGCACACCAAGAAATTACTGCTGGAGTTGGAGCTTCTGGTGAGGTTAATCTCCATAGAGACCAATATGAACCTTGGGCAGTTTTTGCCAACAAGAAGCCACAGGAGAGGTGGACGGTATACAATCCTAGGACTATGAGGCCGCCTCTGACTTGGTGGTGATACAAAATCTGTGAAGTTAATGTCTTGGAATGTCAATGGGTTAAGAGCTTTACTAAAGCTAGAGGGTTTCTTGGCTCGGCATCTTGCACAAGGAGAAGATTTTGGTGTTGTGCTTGGAAGAGACTGAACTACAGGCAAGTTTTCCCTTTCCTTTTTCTTAGATTCTCCTTGTTTTCAGCTTCTTCCATTTGCATTACGGCTATTGATAATTGGACCAAAAAAAGTCATAAGAAGGGAAATCATTGGGATTGGATGCTGAAATTGATTTGAAGTCATCTTAAAATGAGTTACGTTTCTTTGCTTTTTTGATTGATCACGTAAAAAACTGCACAGGACTGTTTGTTGGATAAGAACTAAGAAGAAATGTCTGATGTCTTATGTTGTTCTTGCTCAAGCTAATCGACAGCATATTAGTCTCTTTTGTAGGTTGCTGTGTTTGCTGGTGATGTTGATGCATCTACCAATGAAACAAAAGGAACAATGCTTATTCATAGTGTTGAGCACTTATATTCTAGAGAAAATTGTTTATGAGATGGTTTCCTTCTCTGCATCCTACTGTGCCCTTTTCTATATTAAGTTAGTCATTTTTGCTCAACTTTCTGCTTGTTTCAACTTCTGAGGTCTTAGACGACAATCCATTGAGAGTTTACATTTCCTTCTCCTTTTTTGTTTTCATTTACCCTATTTCTAAGAGTTATCTGATTTTGTCCTTACGAACCAACGACTGAGATAAATATGCACTATGCAGATGCTGTTGGAAGTGCCCACACTAACGACTGAGATTAATATGCACTATGCATATGTTGTTGGAAGTTTGGAGCTCAATTTTTTTCTTCCTCTTTCGTTGGTGAACTGACCGAATTTCCTTTAAAAAGTTTACATTGATTCATCAGCTAAAATCAACTATTACTCTCTCTTCCTCTCTTCTCAATTTTTGCATTTGTAATCTTTTGAGTACATCTTTCAATGTCAGCGATCATCTGAAAGAACCAGCCAAGCCCTTCTTTCTTTGTGCTTATTTTTTCCTTGTGATGTGCGTTTGTGTAGATGATGGCTCTCTGAAACTACTTAATAATTTGTTTCAAGCTTTCTTCCTCGAAGAAATTGAACTAGAGCAGGCCTCAGGAAAGACACCTCTTTTTTTAGCTCCAAACACTCCCGATAAAAAGAGCAAAACAGAAATCTTCAACCCTACCAACTCATCCAAGTACATGGCAAAGGACAAGACAACAAACAGCAACAAGGGCAATCCATCACAAAGAACAAGAACATTGACTAGAAGAGCCACTCGACTCAACTCAAGTTCTTTGCACTGCTAACTTCCAAGCAGCACAATCCATATCCACATTCATGATGCCTTTTTGCCCCTTCTCAGTAAGTTTCATATGAATTCTTTGGTGCAAAATGAATGGGGAAAGAATCCATATATACAGTCCTTCCAAACCATTATCAGAAAGCTGGCACACCTTATTTTCAATATCAGATCTTGTGAACTCACTTGATTTGCACTTACTTTTGCCCCCAATTAGTAAAAACCACAATTTGCCTAGGGCAATTTATGGAACTTTTATCCAAAAGGAATTTATGGAACTTTTATCCAAAAGGATGCAGTGATGATAAACATCAGCTAACTCTTGCCTTGTTCACTCCATCTTGAATTTGCTCAGCAACTCACCAACACCTGCACTTCTTTCTCTCAATACTCGTCAAATTCGGCATTCCATGCAAAATTAGGTAGACGGGCATAAAACTCGTGTTGTGCACCAGGCCCCAAACCTAGTATTTAGGAATATACAAAAATTCGAGTGTTAAATGCTCTTTGTCACCATATTTGTGGTGAATACCTGACATAATTCTCATTTGTTTGAAAAGGATACCGAACGCTGAGTCAAGATGTTAAAGATGGTATTTTTCAAGTTCTAGCCAACATGTGGTGAGAATCCCAGATGCTGTCCATGTGTGGTAGCAACGCTGCTTCAACCTTCTCCTCATCGCTACTGGAGGGCTCAAGATCTCCACTTGAGAGGAAGCTTGGGGTTTTCTTCAGATACCAGATTGAATCGTATACATCTCCGGTCTATGGAGACGGATACAGAGCCGGAAAACAAGCAATCCTCAAGTATGGCCTAACAAATACCCTTGAACATATTAGGTTGACAGGGTATTTTCCTTGTTGGAAAGTACAAATTCTGGATTTTGTTGCGAATTAATGATTTTTTTAATAGAGTGAAGAAGTTTTAGCCCCTTCACAATAGTGGTATAGAAATATTCAAATATAGAAACTAGAGGGAAGTTTTGATTCTGATACGTGTATAACTTGTAGTTGTTCACTTTGTAGATATAGTCCTTTTTATACATTACACAAAATTAATAGAATTTGAATTAGTTTTTAACATCAAAATTTACAGCCTTTAAACTCTTTGATCATTCAATCTTTGGTTAGCTTACACGCATCATAACTAATGTTAGTTAAACTCTTCCCGCCGTCTTCTAATAGAGGGCTCAATTTTAGGCTTGTTCCAACAAATTGTCTTTTTTTTTTAACAAACTATCTTTAATAGTTTTTGGGAAAATTTCAAAAAAGCACCTGACCTTTCACTCCAATTACAAATAGACACTTGACCTTTTAATTTTGTCAAATAAACACCTGGACTATCTTAAATGTCATCAATTCCACCCCTACCGTCAACTTCTGTTAATGATCAAACGGAATCAATCCCTTAATTACACTTTTTCCCCTTAGAATTGACCCAATTCTCAATCTTACCCAATTCTCTCTCCTCTACATGGGATTCTCGAGACATTCGTTGAGAGTTATGTATGGTAGAGGTTGTGTAGAGAATTTTTTTTTTTTACTTTTTTTTTTCAATTTTCAATTTGTTTTTTACAGTATTTTAAAAAAAAACCGAAAAAATTACTCCCTCATTCCAAAATTTTTCCAGTCCAATAAACGAGGACCTTAAAATAATACAAAAATTTCAAGAAAAAATTCAATATTTTTTTTCTATTTTTTGTACTTATTTTCTTCATTTTCCAATTCATTTTTTAAAGTATTTAAGAAAATGAAAAATTTACTCCCTCTTTCCCAAAATTTGTCCTGTCCAATAAACAAGAACTTAAAAATAATACAAAAATTTCAAGAAAAATGTTTTTTTTTAAAAAAAATTTCTTTTGATTTCCAATTCATTTTTTTTGAAAAAATTATACTTAAAAAAATGAATTGGAAATTAAAAAAATAAGTACAAAAAATAATTAAAAAATAATTAAATTTTTCTTGAAACTTTTGTATTATTTTCAAGTTCTTTTTTATTGGATTGGAAAAATTTTGGAAATGGGAAAAAAAACTCTAAAAAAACGAATTGGAAATTGAAAAAAAAAATATAAGTCCAAAAATATTGAATTTTTATTTTTAAATTTGTACCATTTTCAAGTCCTCGATTATCAGACTAGATAAATTTGGGACGGAGGAAGTAATTATTTTAGGTTTTTTTTTGAAAATACTTAAAAAAGCGATATGAAAATTGAAAAAGAGAAAGTGCAAAAAATAAAGAAAAGTTTTAAATTTTACTTGAAATTTTTTATTATTTTGAAGTCCTCGTTCATCGGACCGGAAAAATTTTGGGAAGGAGGGAGTAATTTTTTCGGATTTATTTTTTTGTTAAATACTATAAAAAATGAATTGGAAATTGAAAAAAAAGGTTAAAAAAATAAATAAAATAAAAATTAAAAAAATTCCCTCCATAATCTCTACCATACATAGCTTTCAAAGAATGTCTCGAGAATCCTAATGTAGAGGAGAGATGAGATCTAGAGAGAGAGATACTAAAATGAATTATAAATTGAAAAAAAAAAATACAAAAAACACTAAAAATATTGAATTTTTCTTGAAATTGTTGTCTTATTTTCAAGTTCCCATTTATCATACCGGAAAAATTTTGGGAAGGAGGGAGTAATTTTTTAGTTTTTTTTTCTTTTTGAAAATGATGTCAAAAATCGAATTGGAGATTGAAAAAAATGTAAATAAAATAAAATAAAATAAACAAGTACAAAAAATAATAATTTTTTTACACAATCTCTACCATATATAGTTCTCAAAAAATGTCTCAAGAATCCCCATGTAGAGGAGAGATGAGAGAGGAAAGAGGGGGAGATCTAGAGACAGAGGGATCAAAATTGGGGAAAGAACATTTCAAGGGGTAAAATTGAGAATTGGGTCAATTCTAAGGAGAAAAAGTGTGATTGACGGATGGATTCCGTTTGATTATTAACGGAAGTTGACGGTAGGGGTGGAATTGATGACGTTTAAGATAGTCCAGGTGTTTATTTGACAAAATTAATAGGTCAGGTGTCTATTTATGATGGGAGTGAAAGGTCAGGTGCTTTTTTGAAATTTTCCCAGTCTTTTTTTGGCTTATTTTTTGTAGTTATATATGAAAACATTATTAATACTTAATGGAAATAATTACTCATAAAAAAACCTACAAAATGACTTTTAAAACATGGGCTCAAAACAACCCTTAAGTAAAGGCAAAATTGAAATTTGAAACCATAGTAAATTATTTAAGCCCTCATATTGTTGCTTAAAAACTAAACAAATCAAATAGCTTTTAATCCCCCTTCTAAATTATTTCATTTTTCAACCATATCTACCTCTAAAAAATTAAGAAAATACAAAGAAAAAAACCATACCAGGTGTTGAACATGTTTTTTTCGCCACATATCTGCACTTCATAATTGTTACTATTCCAATTGTCTTTCTACTTTGCAAGAATGAAAAATTTGATAGGTTGATTCAATTTAGAAATAAAAAAGTTATTATTGGTCGATCTTATATTTATAGAGTAAAATATGACGGTCGAAGATTATGCCCTTTGATTAGCAGTAACTTACAGGGATAAAAAGGGAGGAAAACATATAAAGGTATACTATTTCCTTTCAGGAAAAGTACTATCATAAAATTATGACAATAGTTGAGGTCCGTATAGGATGGAATGGGGTTATTTAATACTCCAATTCCAACCCAAATTCAAAAAATAAATTAGGTGACAACCCCAATTGTAGCGGCCCCAAATTCGGAAAAAAAGAAAAGAAAAACTCACTAATTTTTGGGAAGAAAAAAAGAATTTTATTAACCATAGTGAACAAATAGTATAGAAAGATTAAACGGAAAAGGAAAACAGCATCACAATTGAAAGCATGCATCCAAACTAGGTTACCACACAAGCTTCGGACAATATGTCAACCAAACCCCGAAAAGCCAACCCGAAGAAGGACGAAACCATAGCATAGATCAGTGGGGGATTCACAAGGGGGCACGTGAGGTCACATGCATGCCCCCACTCAAAATTGGAAAATCTCACTTGTGCCCTCATATATTTTGATTAATTGTAGAAATAACACCTAAAATTGAAATATACCGTTTGTATTAAATTGAAAATAATTAGATTTATCTAATTTCTTCCATAAAGTTGTTTAATTTACAATTGTCAATCGGTAAATGGCTATTACAAACTTCTTACTCAATGTTGTTCATAAAAGATCTTGCTAACATCTGTCCATTAGGCAAAGGATAATATGACAAACAAGTTCACCTTATCAAAATACGGATATCACTATACTTTTCTCGGATATCGGTACATTTTCTGCACATTATCGTCCACCCTAAGGGTTGATGTTGAGCATTTTTTTTTGTATTGAAACAAGTTTTATCGACAGGTGTTAATTGATTGACCCTACGACATCAAATTTCTGGGTCTGCCACTAGCATAGGTTTGCATATAATGAGAACATGACCGTTAGGCACAAGACACCAAAGGCTAGCACAAGATCTGCACACTTCCTCTAGTATTCAGTGGTGCATCATCAGAACTATTGGAGAGCCAAGCAAACAGCCGTCCAAAGTATTCATGCATCTCCACACTTCCTCTAGTATTCAGTGGTGCATCACCAGAACTATTGGAGAGCCAAGCAAACAGCCGTCCAAAAGTATTCATGCAGGCAAGCTTAATAGCAAAAGCAGCAGGAACAGAACATAGCAGCACTAGTACAGAAGTAGCGCACCAACAAACATGGAGCCACTTATGGCACATCAACCAAAGCAGCATGAGATTTTGGACAAACTATACAATGGAAAAACCTTCAGTTCCCATTAAATGGAAGTTAGAATGCTATCTAGTCTGAATAAGAAATCACAAATTGTTTAGTTATTGGATTTACACTGGGTTCTCATCCAAAAGGATACTTTGAGCTTTACTAGTTCCAACATCGCTTCTCAGCCAGGAGTTTTGTTTTCAAACACCACCCCATCCCTCTTGGTCCAAATCATCTTCTCTTTTGGTTTAAGCTTGCAGTCTCCCCCACCATTTCAATAAGGCCTCCAAAGGTGGTGGGACTACCCTTTAATTGTACACCCCACCATGCCAGAAACCTTTCTCCATAACATGCTTACTGGATTGCATGGCAGAAGGAAGTAATCCATTGACTCTTGAGCAAGACTGCAGAATTTACACATAGTTTCCTCCACATCTTGTGTGATTCCAGCCGATGAAGATACTCTGCAGATTTATTAGTAGTACTATAAAACTAAGCATAGACAATTGGAAAAACTTGTCAAATGCAAGTGCAAATGTGCATTGAAATCTTACTTCCTTAGCAATCAGCGAGTTGCATTCCACAGTTATAAACCATAAACCAATGCTTTAACTAGAAAATTTTTAGTGTTAAAAGGAGGTCAAAGTCATGATTTCATTAGGGTTGCTTTATTCTGGTCCAATTTGATCATAAGAATTGTGAGGCACATAATGAGATAAATACTATTTCATCTGATCAATAGGAAAATATGGAAGTGAATGGGGTACCCGATGACCCTACGTAACTCCGCCTTTGGGGTCCATGTACTGGATCAATAATTTGGACAAAAAAAAAAGAGAGAGAAAAAGAAATCCAAATCCTCCATCTGAATACTCGATAATGTAATATATGAGAACTATAACTCCTCATGCATATTCATGATCTGGTATGATTACAACTCCTAAGGTTCCAAAAAGATCAACTCAATAACTAACTAAAGAAACACAGAGAACAATGGTGAAGCAGTAGATCGACATTTATATATATAAATTTGGAAGCCGGAATTCTAGTACACATTAAGCCATCATATTTCCTGTTTATTCATAATTGGTTTGGCTAAGGTGGCTCCCAATAACACCAAACTGCTAAGTAAATTAAGGGAGGACAAAAAATGAATAAAGTCTATAGATGCAGGTAGTCTATGATATCAACTACATCAAAATAAGTATAGTAGAAAAAAAAAAACAAAGAGTTTTACCCTGTTACCCCCTCAGGACATACTTCTTGAATCCTGAGGGCATGAGATAACAAAAAAGTTCAATCAGCGAATAAGGCTCCGTTTCTTCATTTTCTTACTTCGATGCCCAGACGCTCTCACTTGTGAACCACGATTTCTTGTGGATCACGAAGATGAAATCATTCCCGACTTGGTCAGAATCCGAAGAGTGATCCGCTGTTGCCACCACTTCCCAATGCAATGCTTCTAAATAGGTACTTTAAGTTCATACTCCATAGCATTCCGAATGCTCACAAACATAGCTTCTCGCTTCCAAAGATGGTGATAAAAGAATTGACTATTTTGGTCACGGGCTTTAGCGACAAGCAAAATAAGATATCACAAAGATAAAAGAAACTAGTGTAACGACTTTTAACAAAAATGAAAATTTTCTCTTAATAGTCTTCATACTAGCTATGAACCGCGCCAATGAGGCCTCTATAATACACTAGCTTGAGCGTGTTGGGTCCATCTTCAGGGACAACATTCGTCATCCACACATCTTTGTCCTTCAGCACAGCTCCAAACAACCCTATAATTGCCTTCATGTCCATTATGTTCCTCAGACTGTCTGATGTTATCTTAGAACTCAATAGATTCCAGTAGCTCTCGAAACTCCATCGCCACAATTCCTAAATTACACCATAAATAACTAAGTTTAATTTTAGTGCCTTTCTGTTCTTCAATGATAAGCATATTCATGGGCAAAAAGGAGTAATTCCATAACGAAATAAAAAGGGAAGAGAGAATAATATTACTTCAAATTATTGTGTCCTTCTTAAACATATCATTTAAATACCCAAAATCAGCAAGACAATGAGGCGGTGCAGTTAATCGACATGGGTTGTCATGCCCCAAATCCAATAGCGTGACCGGCCATGAACCATGTAGCTAACCATGGAACACGAAGCCTAAACCAAATTTATTTTTAGAAATCAAAATAGAAAAAAATTGAATCCTTAATAAAAATTAAAAAATGCGAACTGAAACTAGTGTCTTTTAGTAGCAAGTGGGCAATCTCCCAAATTTTCCCATAATCCAAATTTCAATTTAACAACAAAAATGCGGAAGCTATTTGATTCAACAAAAGAAATGAAAATGCAAATGCCCAAGTGGTCCAAACCGCAGGTCCTGACACTGGATCGGAGTCCACTACTATACTCCACAACTAACCTAAAAAAAATGTGGAATAAATCCATTGCTTGAAAACTCAGTGAGTAGTTAAGCATGATATGGGTTAAAAATAAAACATGGCATACGCGTAAACGAACGATAAGCAAGAGCACCAAAGAAATGGTTTCAAATAACAAAGGTCGGTGGCTCAACAAGTAGTATCAAAGAGAACAAAAACAATAATTAGTTCACAAAAATATGCATTTATACCAATCAGCCTGTCCAAAAAAACAAATAGGAGTCTCAACCAAATTATGTGGGAATAATAATAATAATAATAATAATAATAATAATAATAATAATAATAATAATAATAATAATAATAATAATAATAATAATAATAATAACCAATGCCAAATGCCAAATATTTCTTAGGGCTCAATCCGTTGGATCCAACACCGTACTTTGAGTCACTTCAAGATGGCGCCTAGGTCTTTTCCCTAAGCCAATCCGAAGTAGGGTCATAGGGTATTTGACAAGTCTTTTCCCTATCCATTGAGCACTAAAGTCACAGGGCATTTCACAAACCTTTTCCCTAGTGACCAAAGTCACCACAGGATGGCACCTAGGCCTTTTCCTTCGACTTTCATAAATATAATACATAGTCTTAATCACATAAGAATGACGGAAAATAGGATATTCTGCATGTCGTTGCAGAATCTCAACAATATAATGAATTCAACGATTAGTCAGTAAGCGAAATAAGAGCAATTGATCAATCAGAAATATAATCAATAAATCGTGTAAGCCAAAGGGTACGTCTATCATCAAATAAGTTGAGTTCAACGAGTAAGAACAACATTTATCAATTCACTTTGAATACAATGATTGTCAATAATCGATAGGCTCAAGAGGAATCCAAATGAAAGCACATGCTTAACCACTCACCTCGGTCGGAACAATAGAAACCAAAATGCAATTTTTCCAGTACTCGCTAATATGAATCACAAATAAAAGACATGCATAGAAATATAAGTAATTACATCAACAACTTTACTAGTTATTAGTGTATAACGTATAATAATACAGTAATAACTTAATACCTAGAATCTAGTCCTCTGACTAAACTCAATGGTCAGTATAGTGTTCATATTGAACCAGGAAGTCAGAACTTGATAGCCCAAGTAAAATATCACTATTTCCCCCACATGCACCCCACGGCACACAATGCCAACACACACTTACACAACTCTCTCCCTCTCTTGGAAGTCGGCATACTACCATACAAAACCCAATCATTCGTTCCTATACAAATACCCATTAACTTTATTTGCTAAAATTTAGGAAATGCATAAAAAGGTGGAAGAAACATACTCACAAACCAACAAGAAGAGTTGTACGTTTACCCAGTTGAACGTCTCCTAACGCGGCTGCTAAAACTAGCAATTCCAGAGCTTGGTATAAAATAACCCTAGCTCTCAATATGTAGAAGAATACTTGGTGAATTCCTTCGAGCTTAGCACGGTGGGTGTAATACATTGGCAACAAGCCTTTTAGCTAAGATAAATACCATTCAGCTCAGGAAATCTTAAAACTCAAAGTAGTAATAAATACCCAGGGTTATAGTAAACATATGGGGTGGTTCAAAAAAAGTAATGCAATTTAATTGCAAGCTAAATACTGCAATAACATCCTCCACAGTTGTTGAACATCAAATCAGTTAGTCACCATAGAAAGGAAAGATGACATCCAATAGGAAAACATATCACTCTCGTTATCCGTGTCGAGAACCCACAACAGATAGTTGGAAGGTTGGAGAGACTACAACAAAGATGTAGTCAAGGTAATCTAATTCAGGAGCAGCCACAAATTCATTGAATGTATCTACATGGAGGTCGAGGTTCTGGAGTGGAACAATCCACACATGTTTTGACATCTTAATGGTGATTTGCTGCAAATGGAGGCCACGGAGTACATGCCTAAGTTGTTCTTCAAATTCTTGTGATAGGAAAATGAAAGTCTAACTTTTAAATAAGAGCATGGAGGTACTAAACTATATGGGTTGAGTGTCTTAATCATAGTGACTTAATCATATCTTCAGAAGCTTCATTCCCGGAACATACAATCATCAAAATTTCATAACACTCAACTGATACTCAACAATGGAGGACAGAACAGAAGTGCATGGTTTATCTAGGAATAAAGCAATTAACAAACCATTAGAAAAATATGCTAACAACCAAATGCGAGTATGATCTAAGGAAAAAGTACTAGTAAATTATAGCACTGTGCTTGCTTGGTGTAGGATTTAAAACTTGCCAACGCAAATTTGGTCCAAACCATTCATAAATGTCCTGCACATCCTCATGATTGAAGATTGTTGAATCGAATATCCAGTTACGTTCACAGCTCAAAACAACCTTGAAGTGAGGTAGCAAGCCATGTTTCAACAAAAATCAAAATGGTTTTACCTCTCCTTGAAAGGTATGGCAACAACCAATTGGCAATCTCTGTGCAAAACCTAACCAGCGCAATGATCATATCAGGGAAGTTCAAGAATTATGAGAACGACAATTGGGAAGGAACGCAAGTCTAAGACCTGGCAAAAATCCATTGCCCCAAGTACATTTTGCAAATATGACTTTAGCTAAGAACAATTCCCTATAACTTTGTCTGAAGCCCACGCAACTTGGTTCTAATCATCTAGCACATTTTCTGCTATCAACTCATTTAAAATAATATGGCACATGTAGTGAAAAACCAGGATGTAGGTCGAAGTTTTGAGCAAGTGAAGAGATACTATAGGATAGGAACATTATGTCAAACTAAAGCTCCAACAAGAGGTGATGGCTGTCTAATAGCAATCTGGTATGATACTTAGTAAAGAATAGTAAATATTGTCACTATGACGCACGAACTGAAGCTTTCAAGTTATTGAAGTGAAAATGCAAAGCAAATTCCTCTGCATCAACATCTGATCTTCTATAGCCAATTTGAAGGAAAATCACAGGTCAAGGATTTTGTTTTCTATATATCCGAACTTACCTACAGTGGATGAATTTCAACTAACGGCTAAAACTTTGAAAGTAACATAATTTGCGAGAGTTTTTTTTTCTCCTTGGGAGAGGGGGGGAGATTGCAACATAACGGAAGGTATTTGAGGTCTCCGAGGCTAATATCCTCTTGTCATTAGCAGAGAAAAGCCCTGATATGGTTATTGTGTCCTCGCACTGTTAGAGCTTTACATCTCTTTCTCACAGCTGCCTAGAAAAATAAAATAAAATAAAATAAAACCAAATATTATAATTGAATTCACCAAGCCTGGAAACAAAACCAAATCATAACATTTGGAGTCAAATCTTACATATTAGATACACAATCAAGTATGACTGAAGCAGGGACGAATTTGGGCTAGCAATATGAGGACTTAGCATCTCCAGCCCTTACCCATTTTTACAACAAACTTGAGAACTTTTTACCCAAATTTAATTTGTATAAGTAACCTCCACCCTTCACCATTATCAAGGCCATTAGCACATCATACAACAGATGCTTAGAAAATTCAGAGAAAAAATCGCAAATTCATATAGTACCTAAAAGTACATCATAAAACGACACCATGATCTCTTTCTCAACTTAGCCAACTGAAAGTAGATAATCAAGAAAAATTTCAATTGGTGCATATGATGACAAATAGAGCGAACGCCAGCAACCAAAAGTCTGCGATAAAGGCTGGTACACTAATCACTCGACTTTTGGGTTGGGTCTTAGAAATAAAAATGAGAGAGAGAGAGAGAGAGAGAGAGAGAGAGAGAGAGAGAGAGAGAGAGAATCTAAAGGGTAACTCACATCAACAACTATCTGTGAAAAAAATCATTAAATCACGTCGGATCAAACGGGTAAATTTTAGATACCCAAGAACCAACAGATAACCCAATGCTTAAACCATCTAAAAGTCAAATGCACAGCCTTTTAAGGTTATTTACAAAGCTTCCACTCGATTAGTTCTGCGTTCCGGACAGTTTCTAGGTATTTGGTTACTTAAACAGCCAGTACTATGCAACTTTAGTATGAGCTATATATCATAACCAAAACAAGATTAAAGAGGAGCACACAAAATCTTACACTACACTGCTTACAACAATACAGTTCCCTGACTATTTCGGTTGGAAGGATTGGTGGATAGTAAGAGCTGTATAGCTTTCTTCTCGATGAAGATTGCTCTTGTATTTATGTGGCTAAGACCTTTTTGATATTAATTAAGCGTTGCCATGCCTAACCAAGGACTCTGTGACTTATGATACTGTAAGCAATAAAGGATGCCATCAACAGTACTTTCGCCAAACAATCGTTATGATCACTTTATCACATAGAAATAATCCCACAACCAGATAGAACCAACTAAGAGCTGGGCTTAGAAGGAGCTTTTCACTCATCACACCTAAAAGCACCTTTGATGGGTCCCAATACGAGTCTTATTAAACGACTTAACCTCAAAACATATCGATGTTGAATGAATCACCTAATCAGGTCATCTCCTTAACCAACTCTTTCCATTCTATACACTACTCTGAAAATCCTCCAAATTCCTCACAAGGAAAAAGAAAACATGGTAATCATATTCAAGGGAGGATCTACCCACGGACTACGGTGGGCCGTATCCCAGGTGAGGTCGAGAAAAAGCAAAAAAAAAAATACATGTGGAATTTTAGTCAAATAAATTTTAGCCCACCATATTTTTGTTGTGTAGCCCAACTCATGTCTGGTACGATGTTTAGAACCTTAAGTAGCCCAGGGCAGAATAGCTTCCTGGATCTGCCCTTGATCATATTGCAACAAAATACTGAACTACTGGAAGAAATTTTACCTAATTCAATATTCGAGCAAATAATAACTACAAAGTAAAGTAATGAGAACATCACAGATAAGATATAATTATCTATAGTAGATGCATCACAAATGCACAATTCTCTCATTAAGTTAATGACTTCACATCAATTTCAGAATCCAACCCCAGTGATTTCCCTTCTTACGACTCTTTTTTTGGGTCCAATTATCAATAGCCGTAACGTAAATGGAAGAAGCTGAAAACAAGGAGAATCTAGGAAAAAGGAAAGGGAAAACTTGCCTATAGTCTGGTCTCTTGCAAGCACAACCAATCAAAATCTTGTCTTTGTGCAAGATGCAGAGCCGAGAAACCCTCTAGCTTCAGATGTAAAACTTACCAATGCAGATTCGGTCTAGACCATTCATAAACAGCCTGCACATTCTCGTGATTGAAGATTGTAAGAATTGAATATCCATTTACATTCACAGCTCAAAACAACGTTCCCAATTTTTGTTTCAATATCCATGGTAGGATTCTCTTCGTTTTGCAGATGAGAATGAATGACAATGGAGTTGCATAGAACCAATTGCTCGCCAAAGCCGTAGCTTGCTGCTCGCTGGGCGCTGGCTGTCTATTACTATCAGAAAAAATTGATTTTGATCCAGTGTATTCACATCTATTATCAGGAAAAAAAATTCGCTTAAATCTTTTAAGATCATGTATCATTCAATAATCAACTCAAATGATTCTTAACATGGTTAATAATCTTAAAATGATCTACAACATGAACGAATGCGATCGTATTGATAATCATGAAATGAATCACAATCGAGAAATGACTTGACCTGGTATTACTCTTTGATAATGGGGTTGGATAGAATGTGGTCAAAATCTATTTTTATAAAAACAAATTCACATAAATCATCTCCGATCATGAACTAATAAGACTTAAATTGTGTATATTAATTGACAAGGTTTATCTTTTCGACAAGATCTAAATGTTGAACAGTTTCGATTTGGTTAAAATTTCCGGAATAAATCTCGAGTGACAAATTAAGTTGTCGCATATTGGGGAGCTTCAAACGACGTTGTTTTGGGTGCATGACATAGATTCAACCTATGTCATGTGACTCACGTGGAATAAAACGGCATCGTTTTGTATAACGGCATCTTTTCCAAGTGAGTACCAAAACGACGTCGATTTTGGGTTATAGCGTCGATTACAACTAGTTGCAGCTCTCTCTCTCTCTCCCCTCCCCCTCACCACCAGCAGCACCAGTTATCTACTCCATGTTTAAGGGTCGATTTTGGTTTGGAGGGTTGATTACGGGGTGGAATCGTGCTGGGTTGTAGTCGATTTAGGGTTGGGATGGTCGACGATGGTGTACAGGCGGTGGTGGGATGGTCGATTTAAGGTTTCACGATGGTCGGTTTAGCAGACAATGGTGGTGGTAGGTGGCGACGGAATTGTTTCATTTTTTGAGATATATATTTCTGTTATTTAGTTTTTTGGTTTCAAGAATTATTCTTCACAGTAAGTTTATGTGGTGATGAACAATGCATCTTTGATTCTAAATTTGTTATCTCACCTCAAAAAGATCTGATCCGTGTATTATTGCAGCTTTGAAAATGCAAACTCCAATCCCCAGAGCTTTCAATATCTCGGTGGTGGTGGTGACTGGTGATGATGGCAAAAAGTTTGTGACGCATAATGGTACTCATCTGAGGGGTGCACCAGTAGTCATTTTCACAGTAAGTCAACTTCAGGCTCTTTCATAAATGTAGAGAAGCAGTGTAATCACCACTTCTTTTTCATCTCTTTTATTAGGATATGTGTTGGTTGTAACAAAGAGATTGGTTATGGAAGACCTTTGACTTGTATGGGTGCGTTTTGGCATCCAGAATGTTTCAGATACCGTGCCTGCAACCGACCAATACATGACTTAAAGGTACAGGAACTACTCTTAATAACGAGCTAAAACATTTTATCTCTTGTCTGATTCTTATCCAGTTCTAGTGTCTTGTATTACTTCTTCTTCTACTTTACTGATTATTGGCGTGGAATTAGAATAACAGTGGTGAATAGTGCTGAGTTTTGCGTTCTCTTGTTTTCCCATAGTTTTCTATTTTGGGGGGTTATCCTTGTCACCAATCTTGCTACAATGAGCACCATCACCTAAAATGTGAGGTTTGCCAACAATTTGTAAGTATAAGATAATGTTTACTTTGCCTTGCACTATGTAATTCTATGGCTATTGGAAGCACAATGATATTTCATACTCTCTCCATCCCTTAATGTTGGTCCCTTGGGGGAATTTCAACTTTTATAGAATACATGAAATAATTGCATCAATGTTGAACTATAGGCATTCATTGCCCATTTTACTGCTTTATATCAACTCGTACATTTTTAGCTCTATGTGTGGGTGAGTTTTAGAAAATAGTAATAAGTTTTATCCTTCGAATTTTCAAAGAGGACCAAGAATTCAGAACATCCCAAATTGGAAAGACAAAAGATTTTGTTATGGACGATTTGCCAATATCATACTGCTGGGTGGATCACTCGGTGGTTATAATGTTGTCTTCTTGTAAAAGTAAGTAAAAGTAAATGTTGAGGGATCATTCTTTTAACCTGAAGCATACGTTGGTGATATGAGTTCTAACTTCTAATCAATGGACTGGTAGCTAAAAATCTTTTTGTGTCAAATTATTACAATAATATAGTGTCAGGGTGTGGTGGTTTGTAGTTTGAATCTAAGTGCCCTTAGTCTGTATTCAACATCCTAGGGTGGCAGATTTGCGGTTCATGTTCTAGTTCTCGAATTTGTGGATGGTGAGAACAACCAAAGTTGACAAATTCTTTGGGCAGCTTGCTTTTTCTGGGGGACAAATCCAAGGTTTTGTGAATATCTTGTTTTCATGTGGCTGTGAACTGCACACTCGCCTGTAGTTATGAAAAAGCTCATGCTTTGCCCATTGGGAGCATTTAAATAGTGAGTATGTGCAAGTAATTTATAGATTCCTAGCACTTATCCTCTGTTTCCTGCATGTTAAATGTTTGGGTTTTTCTATTGTGCCATTTATCTTATGTACAATGTACAAACACAATACATTTCGTTACCCCTAAGCTTATAATTTGCTCAGGTATAGGTACATAGTCTACACACACGTGCTTGTAAGAATCCTCTCTCTATGGTTTTTGTTAGGGCCTCCGCCCCACTTCCGTTCCTGCTTGTTGAATTGGTCACTTAGGTTTTAGATTTTAAAGGTTTATACGATAGAAAGCTAGGGAAACATGAACTGACCAACTAATTTTGGAAGAAAGGCAGATTGGATGAAAATTACACACCTTACTTATCTGAGAGTGTTGTTTTACATCTAATTTATTATAGCATTCCAGAGGGGACTATTAATGTTGTGATGCTCACAAAACCTATTTATCTGCTTTTATCAGAAAGATACACATTCTTTGTCCTCTCAGCTTCTATTTTTTTCGATTTTGGTACCAGTTTTAACTACTTCTACTGTTAGGCTCTTCAAAACCTGGATCCTTGAGCTAAGATACCGCTTCCAAAATTTTGGTTTCTTCCACTTCTAACTGTATCTGCGTCTGACCCCTCAACGACAGCATTGTTTGCACTTTCATATGTGGTGCTTAGAGGCTGAGACACCAAGCTAGGGTTTTCTTCAAGATTCCCATTGTCAACCTATGTATAATCTTTCTTTCATTGTTCGGCGCAACATTTTATCATCTAATCTCATTCAATCATCTAATTCCAATCAAACCAATTGTTAACCGCACCGATTGAGACAGTTTTTAACCAAATTTTTAACAAAAATGATACGTACACAACGCATAGCCACAATGGGCCAAAACGACGACCTTTTGGCCTCCTCCCCCCGCCCCAAAAACAAAAACCCTCTTCTTTCTCCTCCCCCTCACCACCACCTCCTCTCCGACCGCCACTTCCACCACCACTCGCGAAATTTTCATTGACATTTTTCTTGAGCTCATCCACCCCCAAGTTATTGGAAGCTCTGGGGATTGGAGTTTGCATTTTCAAAGCTGCAATAAACAGATCATTTTGAGGTGAGATACAATAATAAATTCAGAATCAAAGCTGCATTGTTCATCAACACATAACTTACGTAATAATTTATATCTCTGAGAAAAAATGAAACAATACTATGACGAATAATTCTTGAAACCACAAAACTAAATAACAAAAATATAAATCTCAAGAAATGAAACAACACCATCGCCACCTACCACTACCACCACCGTCGTCTGCCAAACCGACCATCGTGAAACCGCTAAATCGACATCGCGAGAAGAGGGGACCAAAACGACATCGTTTTGGCACTCCCTCAGACCGTTTACTTACACTTCGCAACACGACATCGTTTTTGGCCTAAATGACACAGATACAAAACGACGTCGTTTTGGGTACGTGACATAGGTTCAACCTATGTCACGTACCTAAAACGACGTCGTTTAAAGCTTCCCATATAATACAACTTAATTCGTAGCTTGAGATTTATTCTGAAAATTTTAATCTGATCGAAACTGTTTAACATTTAAATATTTTCAATTCAACCTATGTCACGCACCCAAAATGACATCGTTTAAAGCTTCCCATATAATACAACTTAGTTCGTCGCTCGAGATTTATTCCGAAAATTTTAATCTGATCGAAACTGTTTAACATTTAAATCTTTTCAATAAGATAAACTTTGTTAATTAATATACAAATTTTAATTCTAATTAGTGCATGATCGGAGATGATTAGTGTGAATTTGTTTTTATAAAAATAGTTTTGGCCACATTCTATCCAACCCCATTATCAAAGAGTAACGCTAGGTCAAGTAATTGCTCGATTGTGATTCATTTCAAGATTATTAATACGATCGCATTCGTTTATGTCGTAGATCTTGTCCAGATTATTCATCATATTAAGAATCATGTAAATCGATTATTGAATGGTACATAATCGAAGACGATTTACGTGAATTTTTTTCTTTCAAAATAGACGTGCCTACACTGGATCAAAATTATTTTTTCTGATAGTAGCTACCGAGCGAGCAGCAGCGTAGGCTTTCACGAGCTCAAGCTGGTTCTCAACCTCCTCTTTGCGGGGCCGGGCTGATGATGTCAATGGAACCACGCATCACAAGCCACTTTGATCGTCAGTTCGATTCATTCATTCATTCATTCTCTGTTGACTTCTGGTGTTTAGGTAAATGACAGGTAACTTGTTGGTTTGGATGATTTTATAGGAATTTTTCGTTGAAAGGTAGCAAATTGGAAACTGAGATTATTGGGGAAGATTTGGGTACAACTGCAAGAATGACAGTTCATGAACTAGGATCGAAATTAAGGTAACTGCACATTGACTATGTTTTAGATGATTTTGTTAGCATAATTATGTGTCAGAATAGATGAAAACTGTTTCTATTATATTGAGTATCAAGTTGATTAACATGTACTTTGGTTGAGGACGAACAGTGGCCATAGAAGTCAGGTTGAGTTTCCTTAAGATTTTTATTACCAAGAGATGGGAATGCTGTAGCCGACCCCAATTGATTGGGAGATAAAACTTAGTTTGGTTTGGTCAGATTTGAATGTTGTCCTAACTATCTCAGATAGATGTTCAGCCAGTTCATTGGAGTTCCCTTTTGATTTCTTGCAGTGATTGGAATCTCAATCAGCATGTTGTTCACAACCAACCAAGACTAATATAAAGGCTTTCTCCAAATTAAGCTTCATCAATCCTCTGTTCTTGTTCATCGAACTTCTCCGCTCCTTCTTTCTATTTCCCAAAAAAGCCATGTTGAATTCCACAATTGAGTTGATCACTCTAGCTGCTTCCAATTCTCTCCTCATGTTCTGTTTCTGTAATTTTATCATAGCCGTTTTACTCGTCGGCGGGTCGAAACCCACCTCGGAATACAGTCAGGACAGCTTAATTCCTCCCCCAACATTTGCTTTTAGGAACACATTTGAAACAGAAGGAACAAGTAGTACTACTACATGTTCAGTGGACAACGACAACGGGTCGACAGGTGTTAGCGAGTTGTGGGCGGTGAAAGCAGCTACGGTTGAATCGGTTGAGGATGAAGAAAAAGAGAACGACGATGGAGATGGAGACGACGATGAGCTGAGGAGAAGAGTGGAGGAATTCATTGATAAGATCAATGAGGGTTGGAAGGCAGAAAAGTTGAGGACCTCTCTGTTAGTCTGAAGACATTTTGCAGTTAAGATTTGAATGAGGGCGCTTCTTGTTGTTTCAAGTCTGGAATGCAGTCTTGGAATTTGTTGTTGTAACAGTGATGTGATTTGTATGCAAAAGAAATTTTGATGTGGTAACGTATTGAAGGTTCATACAGGGAACCAATTTCTTCAATTCTCTTAAACTTCTTTCCCTCATCTTGATCTGATTATACCCGGAGAAACCATTCATAAATGAGAACATTCCGTGCCCAGCTATTTGGTTGAAGAAGTCAATTTATAATTGGTCCCAGAGGAACTTTAAAGTGTTAGCTCTATTTGGAATTTGGGTAGAAAACGAAAAGGAAGGGAAAATAATAAAGAGGAAAAGTTAAAAAAGAAATTTTAGAGAAAAGTGAATTTGTTTTTATGCTTTCCTTTCTCTTTCTCCAGAAACCAACCAATGGAAGGAGATATTTTAAGATTTTCTCTTTCAGTTCCATTTCTTTTCCAAAGTTCAAAACACAACCGTAGACTGCTCTATAGATAGATACCCCCGTTTATTCGATTTTAAAAGAGCAGTATAGTTTTTTTTTTTTTTTGATAATTGAGTGGCCCGGGCCAGTTTATACGTACCTAGACTGATCACAGGGTCTATGTATGCCCCACTACACACATAGACTGGGCAAAACTGATACCCTATGATAACCATGAAATTTTGTGCAGGTGGCCCTAGGCAGTTAATAAGAGTTGAACCCAAAACCTCCTCTTCCTTAGGAGGAGTCTTTACCAATTCATCTACCCTTGGGGTTAAAAGAGAAGTATTATTTCTTCTTCATTGTTTACTTGTTGAATAAATAGGTGGGTAATGATATGGAATGTGTGCAAAAGCAAAGTCTTTTTTGTTTCTCACCGTTCCGCACAAAAAATGATGAGATTTGATGAGAAACCAGAATTCTTCTTCTCTTTTGAAATCACTCGATCCAAATGGATTGTAATGTACAGTCCAAATTATAACTCAAAAGAGGTTTGATGCAATATGTAAGAAACAGCCTGTACAGTGTTACCCTGGGCCAGCCCATGAACAAAGTGTCAGATTTGGGTCCTAACTCATCAAGCCTTGGATACAATTTCAATTTTGATAGATTCGACATTATCTAAAAATAATGATACAGTATTAAAGAACTTCTCAGAAAATTAACAAAAAAAAAAAGATTGTAAAACTTCAGGATCGTTTATTATTTATTCTTTATGAACTTTTGCAGATAAGTCTTCTGAACTACGCAATATTACTTATATGTGTTGATTTTCACAATCAATGGAATGAACTTACAATATATCTTTTGGATTTATTCTTGATCTTTTGGATCATTTTTTATTTTTTTTTGAAAATGTCAAGTATAATATCAAAGCCATCCAGTACCCGATTACATCAAAAGACAGGAATGAACCAAAACCACTTACAAATGAAAAAAAACCCGGCAACTGAGCCAAAACTCGAAGACACACCTGCCTAAGCAAACCTGACACCTAGGGAACAAAATGATGAATCCGATCCAAATGAAAGTGGTAAAGAATCCAAAAGGATTCCTAGCACAAACCATAAACACGTTACAACACCAGTAATCGGTAAACAACAACGACAAACTAACAAACAATACAAAAAAATAAAATAACTAATCAGAAGCCCAAAAAAACTAATACAAACTGAGCTCCACTACGTCACCCCATTGAGATGCACCGAGTTGTATCGAGTTTCACCGAGTCGCCGACTAGTCACTTCCTCGGACAGGACCTAGCTCCCGTAGCCGCCACCCATGGCATAGGAGAGCTTTATTCGCCGGAGGGGGACGAGGCTTCCAAGATCAACTTGTTGTCAGATCTGACGCACCCAAAATAGGCGACGGTCGATGGAGGGCGGAGGAGGAGGGACGATGGTGGGAGAGGTCAGGGGTTGGCAGAAGAAGTTGGCGGCGAAGGGGATGGTGGCAGAAAGGGCTGGCGGTGGAAGAGGAAGGAAAGGAAATGGCGAAGGCGAAGGGGTATGGAGAGACTGGGTGGCGTCAATCGACCAGGGGTTGATGGTTGGAGCTCTGGCATGTCGAGGAGGAGGGGGGGTGGGGCAAAGGGGCGGCAACCCCACCCCTCAAGATCTAAAAACGAACAGAATCGAGAACTGGGAAGAGAAGAAGAAGGAGAGAGAAGGTGGATGGAAGAAGAAGAAGGAACCGGAAAGAAATGAGAAGAAAAGGAAGCCAGATGGGAGGAGAAGTCGGCAGGGAAAGGGGATAAACCCTAGGGCTTCTAACTTTTTAGAGAGAGAAGCTCTCTAGGGCAGTAATAGGTCCTCAACGAGAGAGAGAGAGAGAGTATATTTTGGATCAATTAGTTTTAATAAATCTGGTGGATTTCTCTATGATCTTTAGGATCAATTTAAACATACATAATAAAACTCTTGGGCTTACTATAAACAAGGTACTCCCTCCGTCTTAATTTTATAGTCCATTTTGAGAGTTCGTGCCACTTTTTAAAGTGTTATATCTTATAATCTACGATGTTTTAGGTGATTTTGAACACTTTGTTTATTAAATTAAATCAAGATCTATCAAACAAGATCGATATTGCATATAAAATGTATTACCGATTGAAAGATATAATAGTTTTTTTATCTGGTTAGGATAAAATGAGAGACTATAAAATTGGAACGGCAGGAGTATTAAAATAAACAGATTCATGTAACATGATAAAATATTTAATCGGCATCTACTTACCTTGAGATAGTGCTCGACCTTTCTTCTGAGCTAGATAGAGACTCCTGTTGATAATGTGTTGTGAAATTGAAAGAAAAAAAGAGCACGACGACTACAATATATAATTGCATGAACTATCTAGTGATCGAGCGTCGATCTTCAGAAACAACCAGCATATTACTGTTACTTTCACTATCTGGTCTCCCTATTTTATCATAGTATTTATGAGATTCTAAATGAATGAAGCTGGGAACTAAAGTCCCTATTGATAGAGGAAGGTTCAAGAACTGATTACAAATAATATCCGGACCCGGGGTGCTGTTTGCTCCTCAGCCGTCCGATCGTATATTGGACTGTTCAGATTGGTTCAACAAATTTGATTTAATTTTAATTTATTTTTACCGATAAAAAATCAAAGCACATTCAAACCGTCCAAAATACAATTGAACAGCCGAGGGGTGCGCAACACCGTGTGCATCACCGGATTCATAATATGTAAACTCACGAAGAACATAAGGGTAATAAATTGGCATGACGCGATTGCCGACGAGCACTTCTACGTATACAAAAAATATACCCAGAAATTACTCAAAATTTGAAAATCAATAGCCCAGATTCACGTAGAGCGAATCTGGGCCGTTGATTTACAATTTCGAGGTCAATTGAGGGTTGTTTTTGTGGGTGCATTATTGGTTGCCGACTAGCCTGACTCAAATATTTCAGCATTGGCAAGCATGATTACGTCACACAATGAGGTCATCCATACATTACACATGTGACGTCACAACGAACTCTACGTACTAGTAATACACTTCTAGAATGCGGTGAACGCGTTATCTTGATTTGTAGTTAATAAGTGTTTCCAGATTAAGGTAGAATTTGGCTAAATTTGGTTTATTGGATTATTTGGTTTTGTCCTTATTCAATTTCAATTTTTTTTTGCATTTGTTAGTTTTAGGTCGATTTTTTGAGGTTTCTTGGTTTGTCTCGACGAGAGGAATCTAAAAAGTATAAAATTATTAGCCAAACTTAAAATTTTGTGAATAAAGACAAAAATAAACCAATAAACCAATAAACCAATTTGGTTTATTTTTGTCTTTATTCAAAAAACTTTAAGTTTGGCTAATAATTTTACACTTTTTAGATTCCTCTTGTCGAGACAAGCCAAGAAACCTCAAAAAATCGACCGAAAACTAACAAATGCAAAAAAAAATTGAATAAGGACAAAACCAAATAATCTAATAAACCAAAAATCCAAATTTAGCCAAACTAGGCCTAAATTTACGGAGTACAGATTTTTGAATTACAAATGTAAAAAATTGCGTTATGATTCTACATAAATGGTCAAAGCCGTTCATTCAGTAGGGAGTAATCTTTACTCCTATTCAGTAAAAAATTAGATGAAACGAATATCAGTAAGTTTTCTCGATCTATTCATTCCGAATTCCAATTCAGAAATTCTGAATTAAAAACCAAATGACTCTATTAAGTACATAACCGAATTTGATTGAGTTGGTCTTTCACTAACTATACATAAAAGTTAGTCTCTACAAAATGAATTAAGCTTTGATTATTTGTGTGAAACTCGAAGTGAGCATACATTATTTGTATACGTGGTATTTTGTATCTATTTTATTTTCTCTCACTTTCTCTTCCCTTTCACATGTTCCAAACAGACCCTAATCTGAAAGTGTTAAAAAAATGGAGTTCCAACTAAATGGTTAACTGGCCGGTGGTCATACTTGCGACCCACGCTGTTGATACTTGCACACTAAGTGTTGCCTTGCCTATATATATCTCTAGAGCCCACTGCTTTACTTCTACAAAAAGATCCACATAAAATTTCTCTCTCTCTCTCTCTCTCTCTCTCTCTCTCTCTCTCTTCAGCTTTGGTAAAAATCACCTCTCCTCTTCGCTTCCGTTCAGCTGCTCTTTCGGCGAAAGGTTTTGACGTATTTCAAAGGCTTCTTGGCTACCTCGTAAGGCTCAAAAACCTTGAATCCTTTTCTTTTGACATTCATATATATGTTTATGGTTTTTTTTCCAATATAGTGTTCTTTTATTAGAGCTAGAATTCTCATATTTTGTGCAATTCATTCATCCTGTACAAATCCTCTATCCCCTGTTCCAATCTTAGCTTTATGTCCTCTGTCCAGTCTTCACTTCAATTCAAACGCCCCACAAATTTGAAAAATGGAACTCCGATCCCCGATTATCAGGAGATGTTTGATGAACTTCAATCGCTATGTTTGATGATCCATATGTTTGATGTTTGATACATACGAGTAGTTAGTGTAGGCAAATTAACTCACACGCTTGGCAAAGTGGTTTTGCCTTGAGACTTAGGGTTTGCTCACACCTAAGTCTCAAGTTTGATTTCCCTTGATAGCAAGCTTTTGGGGCAACTGGGGGTCTTGCCAAGTCGTTACCTCTAGGGTTCTGAAATTAGTCGAGGTGTATGCAAGTTGATCCGAATATCTGGTTATTAAAAGAAAAAAGTTAGTGTAGGCAAATTGCTCTAATTCTTACTTCAGGAGATGTTTGCTGATCTATATGTCCCTTTTTTTTTGTGACCACTTTGAATGATGCATACATTGTGTTCGCATAGATCGTCCTTTTGTCTAGGCTTGGGAATGCATAGTTTTCTTTGCTTTCTAACCACACAACAATTAAACAATAGACATAGATGTGTCTTCTTCCCCTGTCTCTCTCTGTACTATGTAAATTCATGAGTTTTTTTCTCAATTGAAATTTGAAAAACCAATAAACCAAAATTGGCTGAGTTCTTCAGATGATTGGGTTTCTCCAACAATCTATAACGTAGGTGTTTTTCTTCGGTTCTGAATTAACAGGGAAAGGAATTTCACTGCAAGCTTTTGTTGGATTTAACATGGGGTACACAGGGAATGAGCCGAGGACTTTTGTCCTAAAGCTGCATCTCCACTGCGAAAATTGTGCGAAAGACGTGAAGAAGTTTGTGCTGAAGAAGATTAATGGGGTGGATTCAGTAGACGTAATAGATCAAGAACAGGGGAAGGTTAAATTTTCAGGAAATGTGGAGCCACAAACAGTGATAGAGAAGCTTAAAAAGCATATGAAAAAACATGCCGAGCTCTTGGTGGAAGAAGAAGAAGAAGAAAGCCCAACCAAAATTAACAACCGGGAGATGCAGATTGTGGAAAAATCAGTTCGGAAATTCATTGATCAGCGGAAGGTGTCCCCATTGCTTCCAGGTAATTTAAAATTTTCTACTCTTTTTTCCTAGAATGATTGAAATTTCTACTTGAATTTGCATGTATAATCTGGCTCCATTGCTTAAATTGACAAATGGTCATCCTAAGGCCTTCCTTTTTCATTTATGCAATTTATTTTTAGTGTGATATTTGGTATAACTGTGATTAATTACATATTAACACCAATGAATGTATCTTATATTGATACGTGATACCTATCAGGTAGGATTCATAAAATGAAAAGGGTGATGCACGATAGGTATCCCAATTAGAAAACATGGAGGAATCTCAAAAACAGAGGAACAATACTAATTTAGCAATGTTTTGTAAGGTGATATTGAGATCTTTTTCTTTTTTTAGGTGGCACATCAACTGGTTAACATCAGATTTTCTAGTTCTGTATGCACGTATACAGAGTACCCTTTGACAACCCCTATACTAATATAGCAAAGAAGAAAATTACTTTTTGTGGACATTTTCTTGTGTAAAGATGATCCAAACTTCAATTTTTCTTCAGATTTTTGGTTTATTGACCTTTAATATTGATTGTAACTTGTTTTCATTTGTATCATTCAAATTTCATCAGATCCCATCATCAAACCATTGGCAATAAAAGTTCGTGATTGCTACCCAGCTCACGATCATGAGCTTGAGCTAAAAAGCTTCAACAAACCGTTCACATGTAGCAGATGCATGGAAGATGGGTTTACATCAGGATATAGATGCAAGATCTGTGTCTATGATATCCACAAGGAGTGCATGAACCCGAAACCCAAGATTACCCACAAGCTTTTCCCAGGATCTGTCTTCGAATTTCGCCAGAAACCTCACATAAATAGACGCATTTGTGATGCATGTGGGATGAAAATCAATGGCTGTTCCTATCGATGCGAAGCCCGCAACTTGGATTTTCACCCACGTTGTAGCAACCTGCAAGGGAAATTGCGCATTGATGGCATGGACTTTGAGCTGATCTGCAAAAACGTCAAACAAAGATGCTTTTCATGTAAGAAGAAACTGCATAGCCAGATCGAGGAGGAAGAAGTACCGGGCTGGTGTTATGTTTCAGAGCGTAACGAGTTCTATTGCCATGTATATTGTGTTTATCAGATGGTGAAAGAGGCTTGGAGGAGAGGGGACTTGGTTCCGAACGACGACGACGACAATGATGGTGCTTCTAAGGCGCTGGAAAAAGTGAATTTGAAGCTTGTGGCTAAATCGAACAGAAGTGGTGGGAGAGCTGGTAGACTGTTTTTGAAGGCGGTAACCGCATTTCTTAAGGCAATAGTTGGTATTCTGTTTGGAGATCCCACTGGTTTGATTGTGTTTGCGGTGACGGAATTACTCCAAAATTAGTCCAATTGTTGTAGATGATTGCATAGAATAGCAGGCTTTACCATTTCATTTTTTAAATGATTTATTGAGTGTTGATATGTACCTTGTGTCTGAAAGACTTTATATTACTTGAAAGAGATTTGTACATTATTAGAAACAAGATTTTTTTTATTATTTAGATTCCCTTTCTCTTGTCTTTATTATGTTTAAGATTCTTCATTTCCATTTCTTTTCTAAAGTTCAAAACACAACCGTAGACTACACTGCGGATAGATAAACCCGTTTATTCCGTTTTAAAAGACCAGGATTGTTTCTTCTTCATTGTTTAATTGCTTATAAAAGCAAGGATTATCCTTGTCAAAAAATAATTTTTTTGACAACTGTTATTAGATAAGTTTGATGTAAAGGTCAGAGAGCATCAAATCTTAATCAGGGGCCTTAGGGCTTGTGGAATATTCTACTTAGATACAGGACCATATTCAGTGTTTCTGAAAAGAATTGCATAGAGAATATGCAAATCCCCCTCTTGCTTTGTTGACAGGTAGTATTTCTGCAACCCACAGCTCAAAAGAAAATTAAAAAGGGGGGGAATTTCACCACTTGTTTAAATAAATAGAGTAGGCGAGAAATGATGAGGAATGTGTGTAAAAGTAAAGTGTCTTTGTTTCTCGACGAGGTCTACAATATGAACGATTCTGATAATTGTTGTGGATCCGGGATTGGCGCAAAACATACAAACTAGAGAGGGACCGGAGAGAGGAAAACTTGGGAGGATCTGCTTCCAAAGTTCTCATACTCCTACTTTCGTCCTATGCAAAAATTTCAATTTAAGGTAGCTATGATGTAAATGGATTCAATATTGAGGGCAATTGTGAGATCTGTGACAAAAGAAGTGTACTCTTCATTTGTTATACCTTTGAAGATTTAAAGCCATTAACTTTGAAGATACCTATTTCCGTAAATTTCATTCTCCACGTACCGAAGTAACAACACTGACAACCTTTCAGGAATCTCCCTCTCCCCTTTCTGTAATCACTCACCTCCTTTTCTCTCTATGCTCTCCCAATTACACGCGGTGATGGCCCAAGCAATACAAAGTGGGGACCTTAAAGTATAAAAAGCTTCCTTTTTTTTTTTTTTTGGGGGTAAATTAACTTTCATTGAAAGGAAACATCAAGACAAGGATCAAAGGGGCATACCCTTGAAAACATACATCAAAAACAAAGTAGAGGCCAAGACCTCAAGGATAACAGATCCAACAGCACAAGCAAGGCAAGCCTAAACAACAATAGAGACACCTAACATAAATCCAAACCAACTAAGAACGAGCAAAAAACAACAGGAGGGATATTCCAACTAAGACATAAAAGCCTATTATCATCTGATTGTTTGATACCTCGCCAAGAACATATGCATGCACGCAAGTCAGAGTCAATCTTGGTAGTGAGATCCAAGACAGAGAAATGATCGTGGATGCCTGTGCGAAATGTCATGAGTGAATGATCTATATACACAAAACACTTAAACTTTGTTAAACCATGCTTGGGCTGCCTCAAAAGGCCCCCAAAAACCAACCACTAACATCGCATCATCACACTTAGAAAGCAAACTGGTCACCTGGATCAAGCAACTCCAAGCGCCTGGAAGAGATGTAGGTGCCTGGAAAAGGACACTCCAGGCGCCTAGAATGACTTCAGGTGCCTGGAATCCCCTAGTACAAGCGCCTGAATCACTCATCGGGCACAACTGTCTCCTTTCTAGTTTTAGAATGATGTTTAATGACCCCATGAACAGAATGTACCTCAAAATCATCCTTATAACATGATATAAGCTGAACAAACCATAATTTTTAAATGCTTTATGTATGCAATGAAACATGTCAAACTGATTCTTAGCAAACACCATTATCTTCTATGCATATGATGAATTATTGAACAGGTTTATGACCATAAAATAGAAAGAAAGAATGTAAAATGATCTCAATCTTTGGTATAATGAATATGCTAACAATGAGCTTGAATGTCATAGAAATGCTTGAATGCAATAAAGATCTTCCCACACTTATTTGGAACCCCAATAATAAGATTCGAGAGTGATTGATTAGCATATGCAAGCCTTCTTTTTACCCATAATTACCCCTTTGTTAAACATGGTTTTTACCTTCAACACACTCCAAATGTACATTATAATGAAGATTTAAGCATGAGAAATGATTAACCCAGTATCAATGTATGCAAATGATCTCCCATGGATTGATTGAAATACAAGAAAAAGCATAAAATATGACAAGATGGAGAGAATCCAAGTGCCTGTATTGAAATGATCTAGGCGCCAGGATAAGGTATGGGCGCTGTTGTGAAATTTTAAAGTACTCGCAAGCGCACGAATCGTACCGAAGTATAGTGATGCAAGTGCGAGGTCGAACCCACAGGGACTTGTGTATTTTTATAGGAAACTAAATAAATTTAAATCGATAAAACCCTAACCTAGTTCCAAAAATTTGTGAATTGGTTTGACTAAAATTAAACGAAAAATGACAAAAGAAAACAATTAAAATTAAACGGAAAAGAAAGCAAAGATTACCGGTTGGGAAAGAAAACTAGAGTTTCGGAGTCCACGGCCATGTATTCATAGTGATTTTTAACAAACTCGTGATTTATTTTTCTACTTTCTTCACAGTAATTTGATGGCTAAACTCTTTTACTGTGGAAAATTTCTTCGTTACGCTCGTTTTAAAGTACAATCTAATGTACGTTCTTCCTCCAAAAAAAATTCAAGACACGAAAAATCCGATGTATCCGCTAGCAAACGAATCACAACGGATATCCAATACTTGAAATTAAAATCTAATAACCAGGCAAAATATTTAACTAGTAGTTTCAAATCATGGAAAAAACATGATTGAATCCATATCCAAAACCACTAAGTCAAATTAAACAGGGGTAAGAACAATTATCCAATGAAATTATGCATTAAGAAAAATAAACCGAGAGTTTGTGTTTAATCACTACTAGACATGAGGTTTCATCCTCCACTCTAGTTTAAACGACTAGCCACTCATGGAGGACGTGAACATATTCAAATAATAATAAAACTCCATTGTAACAAATTAAAAGCTTACAAAGAGGTAAAATATTAATGCCCAAAGCTCTGCTCTAGCCGTGGCCACGTGAAACACTGCTATGTATGCCGTCAACTAGGTCCAAGCCGTCCTTCTCTTAGGTGATGCTACTGCTGCTGCCTTTTCTTCCTTTTTCTGTTCCGTAATTTCCCTATTGAATGTCTTATGCATTCTTTTTATAATAAAATAGGTACTGTATCTCGTGTATTGTTTTCCAAGTCTTGTTCCGCAGTTCATCTTTTCATAAGGAAATTATTCCAAGCCAACATGCTCTCCAAGCCTCTAAAGTTTCCATACAAGCTCCTAATTTGTCCACGAAATAATTCAGTTTCCTAAGCAAGAGAATAGCCTTCCTTGTCTTGATTTTCTTGCCTTCACAATTTGTAATTAAATGCCCTTAATATGTATCCACCAATCAACTTCCAAACTTGGTAATTACTACCAACGAGCCAGCAGTAGGTCCATCCCAAATTCTCCAATTAATTGGTATAGCATTGGACCCACCTATGAGAATTAATTTGACCACGGTTTTGCTTCGACGCCGAGTAAAATTCGACTTTGCACATATTTTATATCAAAGCCTCCAAATACCTACAATAACACGCAAACAAAATATTATACTCCAAATAACCAAATAAATGGACTTAACAAGGATAAATTAAGGGGTGCCAATGTGAAAAATTGAGCGCCTATCAGGCGCTTGCATTAAGATGGTCCAGGCGCCTGGATGTCTTGCAGGTGCCTACAAGGAGGAGAACCAGGCGCTTGGACTTACTACTGATGCATAAATGTTGAACATTATTTGTGATATTTTCCACCCCCTAACCTCAAACTGACATTAATGGTCAGTAAGGCTAGGTGGTGTTCCCCTCAGGGTCTAGTTGAGCATTTTGGTAGAAAATCTACCTTGAGAACTTGATTGGTGAGCTTTTGGAATAAGTTTGGGTGATTTTTTGGTGGTTGTGTACTGGGATTGGATTTATAGAGCTATTACGGACAGATTATGGGTGCTATGGTAAGGTTTTATTGAGGGAAGTGGGAGTATGTTGGGTTAATGTGATAAGAGAGTGGGTTTTTGGGGTTGAAAATGAATAGGATTGAGAGAGATTGGTAGAGGATGGAACTTTTGATGGAATTTCAGCAGAGTAACAGGATGAGAGAGATGGGAGAATTGATCGCTCTTTGCAAATGAGGAATGGATATGTATTTATAGGCCAAAAAAGGTGCAAAAGGGCCCATTGGAGCCACTTAGGGGTCAACTAGGGTCTGGTTTAGGGGCCATCATTTCCCCCACTATCTCTCACAAATATATTTGCAAAAAATCTCTCCAAGACGCTCCCTCCCACCCATTTCACCTTGGAATGCAAGTATCTGGAGTGAGTTCGGGCACCCATATTGATCAAATTCAGGCACTTAGATTCAATGTGGGCGCCTGGATTCATCCAATCCAGGCGCCTGGACTTGGAGATAGCACAAGATTTCAAATTTCGCAAAGCCATTTTGGGTGCTACTGAACTCTGTTTTGCGCACGGTTTGAAGCGTTGGAAAGCTTGTCAAGTCTACTTTATAACCCAAGTAGTTTGAACCCAAGATGATTTTTACATCAAAATATATGACCATTTTACCCTCAGAAGGTCAGGAAAACTAGTCGCTTTTGGTAAAATGGACACATCTCCCCTCATTTCAAAATGGATCGGGACATATTATATATCGAAAAAGAGAGTTTTGAATGTAATAGGAGGTGGTGTAAGCTTGGGTTTATTTTGGAGAGGTTTAGGGGGGGTTTTCAAGTTCACAATCAAGCTCTGCGTGCTCTTATCAGACATTTTCATTATTGGGGATGCTTGATAAGTTTCTCGGGTCAAAATTGGGGTGTCTACACTTCCATCCTCCGTTGGAAATAATTGTTGCAACCTTTGCAGTTAAGGACTTACCCATATGGCAAACTATACCATCCCCGTATTTCTAATATAAGGAGCCCAATGGGTGCCAGTTATCTATCCTCAAGAAAATGTTATGACCATTACCTATCTCATAATTGATCCATGATTGAGCAATAGGTCTAAGCTTAAATAGCTTCCTGATTGTCCAAGAAGCATCAAAGGAGCCCTCATAGTCCAAAAATAATGATTTTTTTATCACATAAGTGTGTATCCACTTAACCTAGAGGGTGTCAACTTTCTAGCAAATAGCCCATAGATGTCTAGACATGGAAGCTTTATTCCATTCTTTAAGCACTCAAAACCCCAAACCACCTTCCTCCTTAGGCTTGCATATAGACTCCCATTTGACCTTGCCCCAGATGTTTTGAGCTCAGGCCCTTTCTAGAAAAAAGCCTTTAAAGCACTTTCCACTTGATGTAAGATGCTCTGCGGAAGCATAAAAACAGAACTCCAATAGACTTGGATGCCAAATAAAACATAATTTATTAATTGGGCTCTGCCTCCATATGAAAGAAGCTTGCTATGCTATGCGATGCTTGAATTCTGCTCAAAATTCTATCAACCAAGATTCTACAATCCTGAGCTCTACGTCTGGTAGATATGGGGGCACCCCTAAGTATTTCATTGATAAGAAGCCTTCTGGAATTTTAAGAATTACTCTGAAGATTGGCTTTAGACCTTAAAGAAACAACAACAAACACAATGGAACTCTTCTGCAAATTAAGTCTGAGACCTGCATATCTGTAAAAGTCATTGAGAACCCCTTTTACTAATTGAAAAGATTGACTAGTAGCCCCTCAAAGAATGAACAAGTCATCTGCAAAGATAAGATGCGTAAGTTTGGGCTCCTTGCATTTTGGATGGTAATCAAACCTCAATTGACTGACTCTATAATTAAGAATAGAAGTGAAGGCCTCCATTATCAGAAGGAAAAGGTATAGGGATAGAGGGTTCCCCTGCCTTAGCCTTTTTTTCCCTGGAAAGTAGCCCTTCAACTCACCATTGATGACCACAGAAAACATAGCTTTAGAAACACACTGTTTAATCCACTTGACGAATGGCAGAGGAACTCCATAATAGCCAAGAAACACACTATTTCATTTTATGTGTTTGTTTATGTCGGTGGTGTGACCATGTCTGTGGTCGGAGGTTGTGTCAAACTTTATTCGTGATGTTTTGTGTAGTACGATGTTAGAGCTTTGGTTGTTAGTATGTGATATTTGAGTTGTGTTGATCTGTGTTGGTGACGACCAGTCTGGGTAGATTGACCATGAGCTTCTATAGGCCGTCACCCTTTGCATGTTGCCCTTTTTCGTTGTTAACCGCGGTCATTACAAGCCTAACAAAGCCCTTAGTTGACCCGAGTTACGTCGTTTGACTCTCTTGCATGCGTGTGTTATATTTAGATTGTGAATGTGTGGTATCTTGATTCGTGAGCTTTTGTTGCATATCTTGGCGTTGTTTTGACTTGCACGTGGTGGTTTGTTCAATCCACGTTGATCACCAAGCGCCTCACATGGGATGTAGAGTGTTTCAGTGAGTATGAGTGATATTGTGACACGTTGGAGTTTCTCTATCTTAAACCTTGTTGAGGAGTGGAAGTATTCGGATTTTTGTTAGGGCATGCATGTGACCGAGTTGTGGGTAATAAAGAGATGATGTTTAAATTGCTCATTTGATTTTGTACAGGTTGCATAATTCTCGTATCCCTTATTGAGTCGTTGTATTTATTTCGTTGTTTTCATTTCGTTCGTTACTAGGGACTACCAACGCTCAAGTTGGGGGATGTGATAGGCGCGTGGAAAGCTTGTTTTTGAGCGCCTAAGTAGGGTGATTTGGCATGTTAGACGTGCATTTTATGCCTCATTTTCCATTTTAAGCGTGCATGTGGTTGGATTGTGTGTCTGTGCTTAATTTACAGGTAATTGAGGTGACTTGGCGCTAACGGAAAGTGTCGGGATGATCGTGTACATGGGTTGAGAATTGGAGCGTTGTGGAGACTAAGTGTTGGAGCAGGATTTAGAGAAAAGATGTTCAGGAGCGCTACCCCAAAGTGAAGGAGCGCTCAAGATGGCACAAAAGGGGCTCCGAAATGAACAAAATGTTCTGGAGCGCTACACCAAAAGAGGTGTAGCGCTACCGGTCAACTTTGAGGTCAACTGATCAATAGGGAGTCAACCAGTCAAAGGGGGAGATAAGCAAGCGGTAGCGCTACACCACTTTTGGTGTAGCGCTACAAATAGCTTATCTTGGTCAGTGAACGACAGCGTTTTGGTCGTCCGCAAAGTATAATCCTATTCTGTCTCGGATTTTAATTAGAAATTAGAGATTAGTATAAATACTTATGTTTTAACTTAGATTGGGGTTCCACACTTTTACCTAGGGTTTGTATTTTGAAGTTTTCGGCTACGAATTTCAGTTCTACATTCAGCGTTCTGTGTTCAGTTTTACTTCAAGAATCTCGATGATGGATTGGAGTATTGCGAATCATTAATCAAGTTCGAGTTTTTCCTTGCAATTTACGGTACCGTTATCTATTGTTTTTCCTATCCTATACTTCAAGCATGCATAGATCTAGGGTTATTTTGATTCCAATTATTTTTATAAGCATGAGTGAGTAGTTGTTTAAGTGCGACTGCGGGGCGAAGGCACCAACATTTAGGCTAAGCAATATTTCACCTCGGGGCCGAATTAAGTCAATTTTCAAGCAATTTTGAGAACTTGAAACTTATCTAACAAACTAACCCAAGGCATTACCGGAATTCGAATGCGCACGGAATCTGGTGACAGGTGGTACGTATTTGTTAGGAAGCTTTTCTCGTGTTTTAAAATCAGCAAAATGATTAATTGTGGCCCGAGTAAATATTGGTTAGGCTAGGTGTGAGCGCTGGGTTCCCACAGCTGCGCTCCTTTCATTAATTGGCAGTTTATCAGTTAAATTAGCTTAGTAATTAGTTAATTAATCTCATAAAATCTAAGGGGTGGCTACCTAAGAGCCGTTCAAACTAAAACTCCACACTTTTGAGTCAAACACCGTTAGCCGTCTCTGTGGTTAGACTCCGGTACTTCCGGATTTATTTTGCTACACCGGTCAAGAGTCCTACGCTTGGGACGCGTCTTATTTTTAGTCACCTGGTCGGTCAAGCAGTGAACACCCTACATTTGTCCCATTCTCTCTCTCTCTCTCTCTCCCCCTCCTTTTTTTTACAATTTAAATTTTGAATACTCAAACTATATGAAAGTGCCTAAACCATAGGGTACTCTATAAAATGGCCTAAACCACTAAAACCCTATAATAGGAAAGTGCACTCTAAACCTTAACCCTAGGGTACTCTATGAAAGTGCCAAATTCTAAATTCTAAATGTACGGGACCTATTTCTAAATTCTAAATTTACGGTCTAAATTCTAAATTTACGATCTAAATTCTAAATGTACGGTGTAAATTTACGGTACCATAACCGTTAGAGTACCCTATGAAAGTGCTTAAAATTCTATAGTACTCTGTGAAGTTGCCTAACCACTAAAACCCTATAATAGGAAAGTGCATCATAAACCTAAACGAAAAAAGAAGAAGAGTGATTAACATTAATGGTAATAAATATTTGTTTTTTGACCTTAATGGTGATAAACTCTAAAAAAAAAAATATAGTTATAGTACGAAGAGGAAATTGGCCCAAAAATAGGATATGGGTCAAGACGCTATCAATGCCAGTGGGACACTTTTTGTTGTTAGAGAATTCCTGTGTTTTTCTAAGTTAATGATTTACTCCTTCATCTACTTATTATGATATTTGGTGCCAATTATATTATAGAACGTATATTTATTATATTATAGAACGTATCTTTATTCACCTTGAAATTACCAAATTACATTTACCTCATGACTCAATTTTTTTCCAAATGAAGGGTAATTTGGTACTTTCAAGTGAATAAAGACAAAATGGGAGTGTTTGGGGAATAAAAGAGGATGTGAAAATCACTTGAAACCACACACAACAGTGCATGCGAGCACGAAACCATGGGAGGAGAGGGCAGGAAGAAAAGATCTGGGAAGGAGGGAGAAGAGGGAGATTGAGGGGAAGATAGAGAGAGATTGGGGAAGATAGGACAGAGAGAAGGGGGGAAGAATTTTAGAGAGAGAGAGAAACCTTGATGAGAAAAATGTTAAAGTGAATGTACGGCTCTCTTTGGTTCAACATAAAATATTTACTTTGGAAAATATTTTCCAAATAAAATAATTTTATCAAAATTAAAGTTCTTCATTTTTTGTTTTTAGATGTTTGGTTGGTAATGAAAAAATATCTTGCGAAGAAATTTTTTTGGACTTTAGGCCATGCTTGGATGGAGGATATCTCTCCCTTATAAGTTTTTACCCCCTCATAAGAGAGGGGGCCCACACATATCCTCCGTTTGGAAACCTCATTTGCCTCCCCTGATATGGCTTCACCCCCTCTTAGCTTTCCCTCACCAAGTGGAGAGGGTAAAATCTAATTACCCTATTATAAGGCATGGCACGTGTCATGAATGACCGCCACGAGAGGGCAATTAGCTCGGCACCACATAGGGAGTTCGTTAATCCTTATGCCGATCTGGATTGACCATGAATAGGGTCAGGAATCGAATTGAAGTAAATGCATCAGAATGCACTAGCTCGGCGTAAGGCACAAGGGGATGCCCCTGATATGGTCGAGCAGAGGGAGCTACGGATATAATTTGGCAAGCATTCTGGAATACATAGCCCAGCTCGGCGTGATGAATTGAACTATGTGTGAGTTACTCCGAGCTACGTGTAAGCTCGGCACTGCCACGAGAAGGGCGGTGAGACATTCCAGAAACATTCTATAAGCGGTACTTTACGAGATGAGGAGCGATCCCGTAAAATAAGGGATTGACATGAGCATTCCTAATGTGGATGGGAATAGACCCCATATAGGAATGAGTCCTATATGGAAAGAAAGACTGCTGCTAGACGAGATCTAGCAATATAAGGAAGCTGTCCCTTGATAGGAAAGTCCTATTGAGAAAAGGACTCCTAGAGAGAATAGGAAACAGTGGTACGAGATGCCTAAAGTGAAGGACATATACACCTATAAATACAAGGCAATAACCATGACAAAAGGTACGCTGTGAAAACCTACTTTCATACGCATTATAATTTAAGCTCTCAAGTACGTGATACTAACTTAGGCATCGGAGGGCCTTTGCCAACGAGAGGCAAAGGTGCTCTAACCCTTTTTCTGTCTCGCAGATCCAGGGTTGATTCAAGGAAGCACGTGATCCAGGGTTACGCGGATTTATCCCCGTACACCAAGGTCACTCTCCCTGATAACTTTTGGGCTGCCCTCACCCTCCCCAAAAGTTATGCGGGAGTAGAAGGGAGCAATTTTGACATAAACGCCCCTTTTTATCCCAGAGGTCGATTGACACCATTTTTTCTGTTGCTTCATCCGCGTTCGAACAGAGGTGACTGAGTTGCGATTTTGTGGTGATATCGTGGCATGCCGGCATAAGCTCGCCGGAATCTGGATCTGGTTTGGCCGGAAATCTCAGAGCAACCACCAAATGGGTTTGGGTTTGATCAAGGGAAAAAAAAATGATTTCCATGGACTGGGACTGGGACTGGGTTTGATCAAGAAACAAAAATTGATTTCCTTCGTTTCATCGAATAGCAACCCAGTAATTTCCATGGTTGGCAGAACAAAAAAATTTTGATTTTCTCGTTTGTGAGAGAGAGAGAGAGAGAGAGAGAGAGAGAGAGAGAATGGCTCTGCCGAAAAAAAGAAGAGGACAGAAGTTAGGTTTGGTATTGGGGATAAGGTTGTCTATTGTCTAACATGTGGTAGTTTTTTTTTTCTTTTCTTTTATTAGGAACACGTTGGAACCAGAGAAGGAATCATAATTGTTGTACAAATTACAATTTGGCATTAGTATACAATTATATGTGCTATTGACTGTACAAATTAAAATTTGTTTTGAAAAAATTTTAATTTGTACCAACCATTCAAATGTACACATTTTATAAAAAAAAAAATGTTATTTAAAATAAAATTATTACAAAAAATTAAATTCTCAATAAAATAAATTAATATATATTGAAATAGTCCAAAATTAATTAAATAGATTAAATTTTGAAATTATATAATTAATTTAATGCATAATTAAGTTTGGGATAGCACAAGGGCAAAAGAGTCATTTAATAGATTTTTCATCATCCACCCCCTCTTATTTATAAAACATCCAAACCAAGTCAAAAATTATCTCCCTATTCAATCTCTCATCCAAACCATCTATTTTTTTTATTTCCCTTCCATAAACATCACATCAATATGGGCCAACCCTCCAAAAATAATACCCCTCTTACCTTATCCCCCTCCATAACTTATCCCTTGAAAATAATCTTCCATCCAATCGGGGCCTTAGGAGAAGAAATTGAAAGGGAGTGTGATTGACTTTAGAGAGAGTCTGTCAGAGAACGGGACGAATTGGGGGGAGTGAGGTGAACAATCAAATTGGGGATGAGAGAGAGGAAAGGCTGTGTCCCCCATTTCAAGAAAAGGTTTTACAAGTAAAACATTTTACTCCTATTTTGACAACAAAACACAGAAAAATGAATAAAACATTTTACAGAAAAATATTTTAAGGCTAAACAAACAGAGCCTAGATTTCGATGTATCCTAGCAGTTATGATAAATGAAGTACCAAATAAACCTGTGATACTTGCGGCCCACGCTATTACTTGATGCTTGCCGCCCACGCTATTACTTGATGCTTGCAGCATCTATATATCCACAATTTGACACACACATTGAAACTTAGGAGTTAAGTGTATCCACAGTATACCTAAGAGAACAGAATTTTGAAGTACAAAAAACCGCGTGTGCCACCTCAGATTCCACGTGAATGGTCAAAGTTGTTCATTCCGTAGAGGGTAATTCTTTACTTAACCTGTAAAAAAAACCAGCTCAATTGAGTATCAGTAAGTTCTTGATCTATCCATTCAATTTTTTATTCAGAAATCTCAATAAAAATTCAGAATAAAAAAACAAATGACTCAATTAAGTACCTAACTATATCCGATAGAGCTGATTTTTCAACAAGAATGTATAAAAAAGTATTCTCTACAAAATGAACCGCTTCAATCATTTGTTTGAAACTTGAGGTCAGCCCACACAATAGCTGTAAATCATGTAGTTCTACCCAGTGATATTTGAAACCCACGCTATTAACTGATACTTGCGGCCCAAGGAGTTCCAATCTGAAAGCGTTGCCCTGCCTGCCTATATATATATATATATATATATATATATATATATATATATATATATATATATATATATATATATATATATATATATATATCAGGAGTTGCTCTGCTTTGTTCCTATGCTTGACATAAAATTGCTCTGCTTCATTCTCTTGGGTAGAAATCATCTTTCCTCTTCCTCTGGTGCTCGACAAGTGAAAGCTTCCGACGTACTTCAAAGGCTTCTCGGCTAGCTGGTAAGACTAAAAAACCTTAAATCAGTTTCTTATGTTTCATATGTATGTTCTTTTTCCCAACACAGGTTTTTTATTATTATTTATTTACAGAATTCTCATATTTTGTGCAATCGATCCATTCATTTTTGGCTTCAGATCAGGTACAAAACCTATATCCCCTGTACCAATCTTAACTTTATGTCATCTGTCCACTCTTCACTTCAATCCAAACACTCCACACAATTATAACCCCACTGTTCAAAATATAAGAACAATCCTTCTATTGTTAGCAGGGCAGACGATAAAAGTGTTCTTTGACCGGTAAAAGTGCAAATAATTTTACCCGTAAGGTCAAACAGCACTTTTATAATAGTCTGTCCATTGGGTTGACATTAGAATCTCCCATGTAAGAAAGGAACTCCGATCCCCAATTATCAAACCTATGTTACATAACTCATCTCCAGTTTATCGTCCGGGACTTTCATTTCTCATTTCCCAAACAGGCGGTGGACACTAAAAGCCCCCCTTTGGATGGAGGAATTTCTCAAAGAAAATAAGAAAGAAAAGGTTATATTTGTAGTCCAATCACGCCGTTTGGATTGATATTTTTTGTCAGAAATGAAGAAAACAAGTAGAAATATAGAATTTTTTTAATTGGCTCTACACTTTCTTATCCCACCCTTTTTCACCATCAAAGGGGCTGCTAGGGTGGTTGGGTCAGGAAACCCTCACATCAAAGCGAAGTGAATCTTGTGATCGTGTATTGAAACCCAACTCTAACCACATAAAACAATTAGACATTGTTGAATCTTCTTCCCCTGCTTCTCTCTCTCCGTACGTAAATTTGTGAGTTTTTATCTATTGAAATGTGAGAAAACCAATAAACCAAAATTACGCGGAGAAGAAGAGGCACTGAGTTCTTAGGATGATTGGGGTTCTCTAACAATCTAATTTACATATTTCTCTTCGGTTTCTGAATTACCAGGGAAAGGAATTGCACTATAAGCTTAATTTTGTTGGATTTTACATGGAGTACACAGAGAATAAGTCGATGACTTTTGTCCTAAAGCTGCATCTCCACTGTGAAAATTGTGCGAAAGACGTGAAGAAGTTTGTGCTGAAGGAGATTAATGGGGTGGATTCAGTAGACGTAATAGATCAAGAACAGGGGAAGGTAAGAATTACAGGAAATGTGGACCCACAAACAGTAATAGAGAAGCTTAAAAAGAATATGAACAAATATGCTGAGCTCTTGTTGGAAGAAGAAGAAGAAGAAAGCCCACCCAAAATTGAAAACCAGGAGATGCAGATTGTGAACAAATCAGTTCGGGAATTTGTTGATCAACGGAAGGTGGTCCCACTTCTTCCAGGTAACGATACGTATCTTTATACGATTCATAAAATAATTATTCCAATCTGAAAAGAAGAAAATTATTTTTGTGTTTTCTTATTTTTGTAATTGTGGAATGTGATTTCATGCTTAAATTGCCTCCACTGCTCTTGTTTTTTTTGGCTAATTGCCCCATTGATTTTGTTCTTTATCAAGTCTCAATCACCCTGCTTCAATTTTTAAAACAATGCATCATATGTCGACATTCTCTTGCGTAAATGTGATCCAAATTTCAAATTTTCTTCGAATTTTTGGTTTATTGATCTATGATATTGATTTGAACTTGTTTTTATTTGTGTCGTTCTAATTTTATCAGATCTCGTCATCAAACCTTTTGGTGAACCGATGGAATTAAAAGTTCGTGATTGGTACCGAGCGCATGATCATGAGCTTGAGCTAAAAAGCTACAACAAACCGTTCACATGTAGCAGATGCAAGGAAGACGGATTTACATCGGGATATAGATGCAAGCTTTGTGTCTATGATATCCACAAGGAGTGCATGAACCCGAAACCCAAGATCACCCTCAAGCTTTTCCCAGGATCCGTCTTCGAATTTCGCAAGAAACCTCACATAAATGGAAGCATTTGTGATGCATGTGGGATGATAATCCACGGCTGTTCCTATCGCTGCGAAGCGCACGACTTGGATTTGCATCCACGTTGTAGCGACCTGCCAGGGAAATTGTGCTTTGGTGGCACGGACTTTGTGCTGATCTGCAAAAACGTCGAACAAAGATGCTTTTCGTGTAAAATGGAACTGCATAGCCGGCTCGTGAAGAAGAAGGTACCGGGTTGGTGTTATGTTTCAGAGCGTAACAAGTTTTATTGCCATGTGTATTGCGTATCTCAAATGGTGCACGAGGCTTGGAGGAGAGGGGACTTGGTTCCTAACGACGACGACGACGACAATGATGGTATTTCTAGGGCGCTGGAAAAACTGGATTTGAAGCTTGTGGCTAATTCGAATGGAAGTGGTGGGGGAGGCGGTAGTTTGTTTTTGAAGGCGGTAACCGTATTTCTTAAGGCAATAGTCAGTATTCTGTTTGGAGATCCAACTGGTTTGATTGTGTATGCAGTGACGGAATTAGTCCAATTGTTGTAGACGATTGCATTGAATAAATAGTAGGGTTTACCATTTCATTTTTTCAATTATTTATTAAAATGTTTGTATGTACCTATGAGAAATGACTTGATATTACTACTTTATAAGAGATTTGTACTTAATTTGCTTTCAAGATTTTTCATTTACATTCCCTTTCTCCTTGTCGCTTAAAATGCTAGTAGAGTTGGGCACACGCGATGTCGAGTTTTTAAGATTACACATCTAAAAGTGCGATGATGCCAAATTACTATAAAACAAAAGTAGTCTAAGGGCTGGTTTGGGTGAATTGGGTTTTTTGGTTTTTTTAGTTTTGTCTATATTCAAAAAAAAATTGCATTTGTTAGTTTTCGGTCGATTTTTTGTGGTTTCTTGGCTTGTCTCGACGAGAAAACCGGTTTTTTGGATTATTTTTCGTCTTTATTCACAAAATTTTAAGTTTGACTAATAATTTTATATTTTTTAGATTCCTCTTGTCGAGATAAGCCAAGAAACCACAAAAAATCGACCGAAAACCAACAAATGCAAAAAAAAAAATTGAATAAGGACAAAACTAAAAAACCAAAAAACTAATTTTTTCAATTCACCCAAACCATGCCTAAGCTAAAGTGGCAGAAAAACAAAATTTCAGAGATGGATCTAAATGCAGAAGATGGCACTTTACCAGATGAGGATATAAGTAGAAGAAAGAAAGATGAGGAGGAGTATTGGAGTTCGAGTTGATTGCTAGAATGGCCATGGTTTCAGAAATCTATCCGATTAGAATCTTTTAAAGGAAACAAGAACACAAGGTTGAAGGGTGCATCTATAAGATTTTGCAACAACCTAGGCTGAAATCAGTGCTCCATAAGTCAATTGGTGAAGTTAAATCTGCTTGAAAAGTGAAAACTCTATCCACCGCCGCCTGAGACATTGACAACTCTAGCCGCCGGAGAGAGAGTGATTTGTGGAAAGACAGAGAGATGAGAGCTCTGAATTAGTTGTCACCAAATCACCAAATCGGCTGTGAGAGAGATCTGAAGTTATGAAATCGGTTGAGAGAGACAGAGAGAGGGAGACGAAGAATTGTACACAACTGTCAATTTTGGAATTTGATACATTTAGCTAGAGTGTACACGGTCCGGATGAAATCGGATTGGCATGAATCCAATCTTAATCTGCGAGTCACGGTTTTCAGAAAATACAATGTGTCTCCGGACTAAAAGTCTCACAGTTTGGTTCTAATCCGATCCGTGGGTCACAGATTGGTTCCGGTTTTATTCACGGATTACATGTCATACGTAAACAAGTAATAAATAGTTTCATCAAAATAAAATCTTGAAAAATCCAAGGTATGTAAAAAATAGAGAGACCTTAAATGGAGCATGTGATGACACAACCGGGACCGAAACAAGCAGCAGCGGAAAACATGTAGCTTAGTTCAGTTACATAGTAGAATAGAAACAAAGACTGTTTAATAGTAAAAAAAAAAAAGAAAAAAGAAGTGAACACCTACTAAATTCAGTGAACAACTACTGAATTGATTAAAGTCCAAAACAAATGCACGATAGTGGAATTAATATATCAAATGGGTAACAATTTACCTCCTAGATTTTAAGAGAGATAACATTATAACCCTATATCAAATTGACAATATTTATGAAAAGTGGTAAAATTATTTATACATACATATATATATTTATTTTTTAAACATTATATATAATAAAAATTTCACGGTCCGGATCGGTTAATCTACGGTTTCAAAATTAAAATTCATGTCCGGACTGTGAGTCACGGTTTATTATTTTTTGATCCGCATCCGGACCATTAATCCACAGTTAAAATCCAAAATGTGCGGATCGATTCGGTCTGGACTGGATTCACGGTTCACCAATTTTTTTGTGCAACCCTACATTTAGCTGTTGGGGTTGGAATAAAAGAGCCGGATTTTTTTAAACTATTTTTATTGCAATGGTGGTCTAATAGCTAGTACTTCTATAAATTGAACCAAATGGTGTAAGGTTTTTGTAAAATACACACACAAAAACATGGATCCTCCATATCGACAAAATAAAAAGAGAGAAATAAGTTGAAACGCAGAAGATGTTGCACTTTGTAATACTCAAGATTTGCTCATAGTTAATTCGCAAACCCAATCTATTCTTGGGAAGTGAATTGTTGGAAATTACGTTTCTTGCACCAAGGATACAACAAGGTCGAAAGTCGTTGTAGTAGCATGGTAGCGCCAAATTAATTTGGTGAGAGGCAAAGAAAGTTAGTTGTGGTAGAAACTAGAAAGGTAGTTGCCGTGGCGGAGCCATTATAGGACCAGTGTGGGATATTAGGGAGTTTTTTTTTTTTTTTTCATGTAGAAAAATGCATTAGAAATTTCACTAGTACATTGCCTTTTTCATACAAAATAATAATAATAATTATTGCTCTTGGGGTGCTATTACGTGGTGTACTGGTGTTATAACATTATTCTCTTATACATATTTATGTGAGATCAAGACTAATCCTTTGGCAAAAAAGTTCTCAACTAGTTTTTTCGTTTTATCTTTATTCAAAAAAAAATTACATTTGTTAGTTTTGCGTCAAGTTTTCATGGTTTATGGATTTGTCTCAACAAGATGAATCCAAAGATTATAAAATTATGGTCAAGAGTAATATTTGTTGAATAAAACCAAAAATAAACTAGTTTATTGGTTTAATTTTGGCTTTATTAAAAAAAATTAGTTTCGACCATAATTTTATACTCTTTGGGTTTGTCTCATCAAGATGAATTCATAAACCATGAAAACTTGACGCAAAACTAACAAATGCAATTTTTTTTAAATAAAGACAACAAAAAAAACCAAAAAACCATTTTTTCCTTTTTTGCCAAAGGAGCCCTAAATAAAATATGGGTTTTACCTAAATATGTGATGATGAAGGCCAAGGAAAAGAAAGTGATGGAAAAAGATTTTAGGGTACCACGTGGCAATACCCCAGAACTACCGAATTACTAATTACTTTCAAACAAATTTCAATTCACTGAATTTTTACCTCGAAAATATTACGTGTTTACGGATTCATAATTACTATATTACCACAAAATGTAAGTCCCTTTTTTTTCCCGTTACGATATACATCAAACTAGCGTGTTAACAACTAAAGAGAGTTTGATATCTCTCAACTAACTCAAACCGCAGACCTCCCCTTGGAATTCAAAGGGTACACCCAAATAGACTATGAGGCACATTTGTTGATAAAATGTAAATCAAGAGAGACTCCTTTCAAATGATAATTAAGGCATGTTAGATTCATAAAGAAGGTAATTTTTTTACACTGTAAAGTACTAGCTTTTATTGATTAATTGTGTCATCACTGGTGTGATTTTCTGGTTACGCCACTGGTAGTTGGTGCCTAATACTTAGTTACTATAAAATTGTTATTAGAATGCGTTAAACCATAGTTAAAATATATTAGAAATTATTTGGCAATTCAAATTGGAAAATAGTAGTTGGAAGTTAGTCGAGGAGCCAAATTTTGGCATGTACGCGACTAGAGTAGTTTGGCCAAATTACGACCCAAAAAAAAAAAAAAAAACACACTATATCATGCCATTTTGGCATTTGGTGCCCAAAAAAAAAAAGTGGCTCTTACCATTGGAGTTGCCCGTAGAGTTTGTACGGATCTTGAACTTTAATTTGACCCTCCAGAATTAGTTAAGGTATAAAATGAAACGGATCAATTATTCATCAACTCTAAGGCGAGTTTGAAATTAGGTAGGATCGGAGTATCCATTATAAGTCTCACATGGCCATATATTGTTAAGATTTGTCCATGATTGAAATTTCTAAGAAGTTATCTCACATCTAAAACGGATCAACATAAAAAAAATTATCATGGTATTTGGATTTCTTTGGCCGGGTGTTCAGTTTGCTGGGTGATTTTCTCTTTGTTGGCGATCTGTGTTTGCGTGGTCTTTTGGTGATCTTGGATTTTGTTTTGTTTCCTCGTTGGTGGTGTTGTAGTTGTTAGTGTGATTCCTTTTGTTGATATCTTGCCAACATATTTCCTAGGTCTCTGGTAGCTTTGTTTGCTCTTATTCCTTTTAATCTTTGTTTTCATTTCAAAGATTAATAAATTTTCTTTGCCTAGCAAAAAAATAATAATAAAAGAAAAAATGCTACAATACCAACTGTTACGAATCATATGGCTAAAAATTTACGAAAAACTAAAAAAATGTTACAATTGCTGATGAGGTGATACAATCTGGATTGGGTTGGGTAATGATTGGTTAGGGTTTTGGTTTAGTTTTTAGGTAATGATTGGAGGGAGAAACAACAAAAGAGAAAAAAATGAGAAAAATAATTAAAAATAAGAGTAATAAGTGAAGAGAAATGTGAGTAATAATTCGATTTTGAAACTCAAACCAAACAAGATCTTACTTTTGTAGGGATGACAACTTCCCCATATCCAGTGGATACCCGCTCCGCCCCCGCCCATATGGAGGTGGAGATAACCCAAAATATTCCCCAATAGGAGCGGGTATTTTAGGATATGAAGAAAACCCACCAGGGTATAGAGCGGATATGGTTTCGAGGGTAAATTAGTAAAAACAAATTTATAACTCATTTTAATCATTTTTCTCTCATACACTAATATTTTTAGAAAATACATTATGTACATTTCTCTCAAACATTATTTCCATATTCAAAATTCATTCTAGCAAAATCTAAAAAATTAAAAAAGCCAAAATATCAAAAATTAAAAATTAAAAAATAGGCTCCCAATCACCGTCTTTCTCGATTTCTATCCACCTTCTTATCCATTACAAACTAGGGGGCGCCCAACCTTTTCCAGCCCGAAACCGCCTCCCCATTCACCGTCGAAAAAGAGTTCCACAAAACCGAATATTCGTATTTACGCAGCAGATCATCTCCCACGTGGAAGGCCAACGGGCCCTCCTCACTTTCCAAAAATTCGACAGAGCTTCTCGTGATGCCCAAGAAAGCGATCGCATCCGTTAATCACCTGACCTTTCTTCTCCATCCAACGGTCGAGATCAAAATGCAAGTGATGAAACAAGGAACTCGGCTCTCTCACTATAAGTACCACACTCCACCAACTTTTCTTTCTCATTTTCTCAGACGAAAGTTCAGAAAACAGTCGGTCGAGTTTTCCGATTTGACCTAAAAATGGTGACGATCAAATACGTTAAAGCTCGCCAGATCTTCGACAGCCGTGGGAATCCGACGGTGGAAGTAAGTTACTCATTTTCCGGTTGAGTTTTCTCATTTTCCGGTTGTTTTTTTGTTCGTTACTTTGATCTCGAGTGCATACTGGTTTTAAATGATCTATCTGATTCTTTGTTCGTTTTTGGTTTCTTAGAAACTTAGGGAAAACGAATTGGAATGTTTATGAATCAAGGTTGGGATTAGATTTGTCTGTAACATGAGAGAACAAATACTTATCCGAATTTATATGTTTTGGCTTGGTTGAGTGATGATGTCGTTCTTTTAACTGAGCGAAACCGTTGGTATCTGATGATCAGACCGCGATCTTTGTATTCTGTTGCTCGTTTAGTTTGCGAGATAATGAGGTAAATGAAATGAGGAAAATGAGTTAAATAGTTAGCTGAGATTTGCATGAAAGCAATTTTTTCTGCTGCCTTTTTGTGGTGTTCTGTTAAAAAAATAAGCATTTAACAGATTTGTGGTGTTTTTCTGGATATGTTTTTCGTTTTATATGGAGATGGTATTTGACTCCGGGGTGAATTTCAGGCTGATATTGGCCTTGATGACGGAACTTTTGCTAGGGCAGCGGTTCCCAGTGGTGCTTCAACAGGTGAAATTTCGGAGCGTCTGTTTATGTTTATATAAATTGATTAATGTATTTGTCCTGAAAAAAAATGCTCCAATGATGAACACTTTCCTCTTTATCATATGCTCCAAGGATGAAAACTTTCCTCTTTATCAACCATGATAATTTCAGGTATATATGAAGCTTTGGAATTGAGAGATGGGGGGTCTGATTACCTCGGAAAAGGTGTTCTAAAGGTGCGTAAACTGTAAATCCTCTGTTTCTTGCGAGAAAATTCTTCTGCTTTCAAGTTTGTGATTTCTTCAATTGTATTGCGAATTAGATTATGGAAACTCTGTGAGTCTCGAGACTTCGTGGAAAAGAGTTATTTGATGTGACACAATGGGGGATAATTGATTGCCTGCAGCTCATAATTAGTTGGCATGTTATGATTTTCTCCTACGTGTAGTAGGAATGTCGTCTGGTGACTGAACTAACTATGCTGAGTCTAAATTTTGTTCGTTCAGGCTGTGGATAATGTGAATTCAATCATTGGACCTGCATTGATTGGCAAGGTAAATTGCAACTGCGTTCATATCTCAGTGTTAACTTCTAATATGTTGCGAAACCTGGAGTAATTGGTTTCTTATGCATTGTTAATCTTTATCTGCTCTTACAGGACCCAACAGAACAGACCCAAATTGACAACTTCATGGTACAACAACTGGATGGAACAGTTAACGAATGGGGATGGTGCAAACAAAAGGTGAGATGCGGTTTCGTTTCTTCAGCCTAGATAAACTATAGCTATGAATTGATATAGTCTTGTTCCCTGCTGATGATCGGCAACTCAACTTGTCCTTCCACCTATTTAACTATGTCAGCTTGGTGCAAATGCGATATTGGCTGTTTCGCTTTCTGTATGTAAAGCAGGGGCTATGGTGAAAAAGATTCCTCTTTACAAGGTATGTTCTATTGTAAGAAGTCACTTTCATTCTGCATTGTTCAGCCATATTTATGCTGCATGTTTTTATGGTGCTTAATGACTGTCTTGTGTCTAATATGCAGCACATTGCCAATCTTGCTGGTAACAAAAACTTGGTGCTGCCTGTACCTGCATTCAATGTCATCAATGGGGGTTCACATGCTGGCAACAAATTGGCTATGCAGGAATTTATGATTCTTCCCGTTGGAGCGTCTAGTTTCAAAGAAGCCATGAAGATGGGTGTAGAAGTATATCACCACTTGAAGGTAAGTCTTCCGCTTTCCCTCTTTAAGTTGTTTTATCTGACTGGCTGTACCCTGGGCTCATTGAATTTCTGATGTCTGCTTTTCCAGTCTGTAATTAAGAAAAAGTATGGTCAAGATGCCACTAATGTTGGTGATGAAGGTGGCTTTGCTCCTAATATTCAGGTCTGTAAGTCCTCATACAATGAGTATATAAAATTGCAAACTATAAATGCGATTTCATCTTCCATGTTACTTAGGCCAACTTGTGCTTCCTTTTATGAGTTATCCATATTTGAATGGAGATCACACATAACAATACTCAATACTGCGGTAGGGTTAATTCAACACTGCATAATCACTTCCATGTTCTAGACATCTAGTAATCAAAGTAGCCATTGCAACCATTATTATTTACTCTCACCCGCACTCTGAATCCATTCCATGAATAGATTTGACCTGACACATTTCCTTGTTGAGTTTTCAGTAATTTTACCGGTTATGCTATTACAGGAAAACGAAGAGGGGCTTGAACTGCTGAAGACAGCTATAGCAAAAGCTGGATATACTGGAAAAGTAAGTTTTCTGATCTTTGAGAATTTTTCTCAATTACTTAGCTGGTGATTCTAGTTTGCTATTATTCTGTTGATCTGACAAATTGGATGGATTTGCAGGTTGTAATTGGAATGGATGTTGCTGCCTCGGAGTTCTATGATCTCAAGGATAAGACATATGATTTGAACTTCAAGGAAGAGGTGTTAATCAACTCTATGAATACACTTTGGTTGGAATGTCACAGTTCTGGCAGCCCATCTGGCTTCTCCTGTTTCTAATGAAAAGATGTTTGGCTGTTAAACTATGAGGACCTACTGAGACATGTGTCCTACTCTAAGACGCTGAACCATTGGATTTTTATGTTGCAGAACAATGATGGATCAAAAAAGATATCGGGAGACAGTTTGAGGAATGTATACAAGTCATTTGTGAGTGACTACCCCATTGTATCTATTGAGGACCCATTTGATCAAGATGACTGGGAACACTATGCCAAGATGACAAATGAAGTTGGTAAGCAAGTGCAAATTGTTGGTGATGATCTACTTGTCACAAATCCCAAGGTAAAGCTTGAGATATGGCGTAAGTTACAGTGAGTTATTTTAGTCTGGGTTACTTTATCTATTTCAAGAGTATACTAACGTTTCATACTTACTTGGGTGGTTCAGCGTGTAGACAAAGCAATCAAGGAGAAGTCCTGCAATGCCCTCCTTTTGAAGGTAATGATCATTGCTCTCTTTATCCCTTTTCCCTAATCATGTGGGTGAAGCATGTCCGTCATAAGCTTTTGCATCCGGTTCCTTTAAAGTATAAACCACAATTTACTTCTTTGGCAGCAATGGGCTTTATGTCACTGACTGTAAAATAATTGGAAGATGTGGAGTTGTGGACTAATGATTCATAGCAAAGATCTTAATAGTTTCAACCATTTTGTTAACTTCTTGTGAACATTGAAATGCTGTTAATGATTCACAACACCATGGAGAAAAACCATAATGTCTTTACTTTTGTGTTTTTTCAGGTTAATCAAATTGGTTCTGTTTTTTCAGGTTAATCAAATTGGTTCTGTTACTGAAAGCATTGAAGCTGTAAAAATGGCAAAACGTGCTGGTTGGGGTGTTATGGCAAGCCACCGAAGGTATGGTATCCTCCCCTCAAACTCTGGTTCAACTGTCTGCAGTTAAGTCACGTTCTATATCGAGAAAAGTGTCACTGATCCATTTGTTGTTTGTCTAATGTAGTGGGGAGACCGAGGATACTTTTATTGCAGATCTCTCTGTTGGTTTGGCTACGGTAAATTTTGATATTTCTTGTCCTCTTGTGCTTAGTCCTTGAAACTTTCAGGCAGTATGGGGTGACACATAGCTTTAAGGCAGCATTATATTTTCTGCAGTTTCGTGGTGCTGCATAGCAATTTGCCCCCATTTTTGCGGTCTTCTGGGCTGGACTATAGTGTAGTTTTGGTCCTTATTGTTTCTACAAGTGAGCCTTATACTGGGCTATTAATTTATGAGGTTCTAATAGTTTTGTAGACTTGGATATATGCCATTGATTTCTGGAACACAGAAAAAAGGGTTATGGAAGCCGTAGAGAATTATGAGCTTAGGCCAAGTTCATCTTATCTGATTGCATTTGCTTGGTGTGAAACAGGGTCAGATCAAGGCTGGAGCTCCTTGCAGATCAGAACGACTTGCTAAATACAATCAGGTGAGTAACATAGCCTTTGAGGAATACCTGAAGCAGCAATTATCTGTTCCTCTTTTATGTGGTTAACAATTGGATTGTTCAGAAAGTAGGAGTTTTCAAACAACATTCTCTCTTGATGTTTCTATAAATAAAACTAGAAGGTTGGCACACACTGTGTGTTTGCTTATTTTTAGGATTGTAGTGCACAGTGGGGTAGTCGTCACGTGCTTAGATTTTCTAAGCAGACAAGCCACTGATATTGTGTGCAAAGTTTTGGCCGGTTTTGTTGAGCCCACGACAGTAGTGATTTGGTGTGAATGAATGAATGACTGCCTCATTTAAGTCTCCTTTTGGATTTCCCAGTTAAGTTGTTGAACCAAGTCCTAGTTTTAAGGTTTCGGCAGCTTTGTTTTGGTGGAGGCATTGTATCTTCTCCTGTCATTTTTTGAGCTATGTCACGTCTGTCAGAAAGTGTTATTACCAGAAAGTGTTATTACCAAGGGATTTGCTTACTGTCATTCACATTCATCTCTCTATCTTAATTTTAGCTATAAGTCTTAGTTTTGATTATCTGTAGTATTGCAGAGGTTAACATGATGTACATTTTTTCTTTACTGTAGCTTCTTAGGATTGAAGAGGAATTGGGATCTGCAGCAATCTACGCAGGAGAGAAATTCCGTGCACCGGTGGAGCCATACTAAATTCCCCGACTCCTAGTCACTAAAAAAGTACCTAAATAAGCTTTATAATCTGGTTCCCCCTTCGTCCCTTTCCTTTTTGCTTTCTCTTGGTTGAAAAATTTGCGGTGTTAAGAAGCATTTAGTTTTGAAAAACTTTGCTGTGCGGCTAGATAGAATGTTAATCAATTGGGGGAATTTAAAGCTATGAGAGGACCTCATTTTACGGCTCTTTTGTATGGTGCTCTCCTTGAAGAATACTAGGTGATGTTGAGCTTTGTTTTGTGGTCGAGATTTTATCTGGAACTGTACTCTTTCGGTTGTGAAGCGTGGTTTTTTGCTCCATTATGCTATAAGCATGGTGTTTACTCGAGTATATTCCGAACTCCAATCATGTATTTATCTGAGCCCTTGTGTGAAAGATGGTTTTTATTCTACCTGATTCATCTTTTTCTTAATCTGCAATTGAGCTCTGTAAAGAGTTAGACCAAGTTTGGGATTTCATGGAAAACCTGCACCCGTGGAAAACAAGCTATGGGGGTCGGCGGCCAAATTTTCCAAGTGTGCTTTTCATTTCGACAATAGCCTTGAAATTCCCTTGAATTTCGATGCCGTTGGCACCGGTGCACCATTATTTTGTCCCCAGTCTAGGTTTTGTTTAGTATAATGCAAGTCCAGTGGTTTAGCCAAAATGATTTTAGCCGTTGTTACTGTTTTACCATGAATAGTGTCTTTCAAAAAATGGCAATGTTGATTTAATGCCGTAGTTTGTATTAATTTCCTTTGTATGTCATTTTCAATTAACTTTCATCAACTAAAATTTCCTGGAGCCTTTTGAGGGTCGGTTTTTGGCGATGTCACATAGACGGCCTCGCCATTTTTTTCCCGTTATTTTTGGGTGACAATGGCAAGATAAATGGCTCTGGCATGACAACCAAAAAGGCTCACCATTGGGCACCAATTTTTGCAATTTTGATTGATTTTTGCTTTGCTAATGACTCAAGCCATTTTTCTACGATTGGACTTGCTCTAAGAATTAAAAATCGCTGCCTCGTATGAACTCTGGTGCCCATCTTGGAACTTGTCTTTAGCTCATTCGTGGAAAAAATATACCCCTAGACATGAAAATGAATGACAAGTGTAGATGGACACAAATCATTAAAGTGCAGACGGACACAAATGATTGAAACACAAAGTGGACCGAGCACAAGATGTTTAAAAGTTTCGGACTTCCAATTGCTAAAGTAGACATTAGAGTATCTCCAAGAGGCTCTTTAAATGGGTCTTCTTGGCTTAAGTAGCTTCTTGTACCTTATTTTGCATAGCTTTTTTGCTTTGGGTATTTTTCACTAGCTACTAGAAGCTAGTGAAAGTAGCTATCTACTAAGCATTAAATGTCAATTCTATCTTTTTCCCTACTTATCATTGAAAATGGTCTTCTTCCTTCCATTTTTTTCTTTTGGATAGCAAAGTAGAGAGTAGTATTAGAATATGGAAAAAAACTTATGGGTACCGATGGGTATGTTTAGAAAATGTACAGAGATATTCGGGGATCCACTTTTGGGTCACATACAATTGATCCGAAATTTTGATTGAAATGGTAAGACTTTAGTTCAAGCACTTATAATTATCCGATTGAGCTGAAATTTTGTGTAGCCCCTTGGATTAATGTTCTAATAATAATGAACGGTTCAGATCACTCGTATAAGACCCAAAGGTGGGTCCCCGAGCATGATCTGTACGTTTTCTGTGCATTTTACTTTGTACATGTAGTCGGGTCCATTAGACCATCTCCAACTGTCTCTCTATGACTCCGGCGAAGTCAAGATGGTGAGCCAAACCTTCATTTCTGGCTACCAACAGCCTCGTCATCAACCTCTCTAAGAAGATAATCGCTACAATGACTCGCTTGGGTGGGCGAGTCACTGTAGCCCTCGCGTTCTCTCTCCTCGCCAGCAAAACGCAGTCAATAAGCTGCATCTCCGGCGAAGACGATTCGTTCATCCTAAAATTGATTGATACCAGAGGGATATACCCCTTGTTAAGACGATTCCACTAGTGCAAACCCTGTCGCCGGCAGCATCTGGTAGTGGCCGCATGCATCAGACGAAAGAGTCGCGTGACGGCGAGTGAGATCTACTCACGGCGCGTGTGCTGCTAGCGAGCACGCGCCCGCACGACGTAGAAGAAGATGACACGTGTGAAAAAGATGATGCAGAAGAAGAAGACGATGACGCATAAGAAGATGGCGATTGAGAAAATGAGGCTGCTGCGTGCTCTTGCCGCTCTCTCCATCAAATAGCCCCTTTTTCTTGCCAAAGGAGATAAAGAAAATGAGACTGATGGAGATGCTCTTAGAACATATAGGTGAAAAAGTGAATGAAAAATAAAGAGTTTTTTTTTTTTTTTGTTGTACTTTTGACTAGCTAATAAAACTAGTAGTGCTAGAGATGCTCTTGGTACATGTGAAAGGGCCAGGTTTTTTCTTCTTTTTTTATCATCAAATGATATGTCCACTTAAAGCTTTCAAAATAAATAGATATTAAAGAAAATCGCATCAGCTTTATTAAAAATAATAATAATAATAATTGTGATCATAATTTCATATTTTTAAAATTCCTCTTGTTGAAAAATTAATGATCTACGAAAACTCGATGCAAAACTAACAAATGTAAATTTTTTTAATAAAGACAAAACGAATAGACAAAAAAACCAATTTATTGTTTTTTCTGCCAATGCAGGTTTGAAGTAAATATCTTCAAGGGTTGAATTATCTTTTTCTCCTCATACTCAGATGTGAGGGTAAATGAGTAAAGCCTCACAAAATTATTGTCAAGGCCATTTACCCCTCAAAGAAGGGTTATACTACACGACCACTCCAAAAACTGAGCTAAAAATGAAGAAGAAAAATAAAACATGCCCCATGCTAGCAATAAGGCATACTATAAAATATGATTTTAAAAGCAACTAGTACCGCAAATCATATATTATGGGCCAAAATTATCACTGACATTGGAGTTCAAATTGCACTCCTGATATTGGATCGGGACAATTGGTTTTTTGGTTGCTAAAACTTCATCAGTATGCAACAAAATACCTCCCAATTGTATAACACTCACTTTAGACCAAAAAAAGAAGCAACAAGTCCTTTCTCACATGGCCGCTCTATTACAACCGACTCAAAACTGGTATACCCAAATCTTTGATCATGTATACCCAAAAAGCGCCAATGTAAAAGACCATCTTCAACTGCTCTTGTCTATTTCCAATTGATTGACGAGAAAAAGGGGGAATCCATGGTCAGAAGCCGATCAACAGACTTCTACCAACTCAACATCAAAAACCAACCATGAATTGGGTGGAATTGCTTGACCAAAACCTTCAGCACCATAACTGCATCACACATGCAAACTAAAGGATGTCATCTCGGAGAAACAAAACAGTATCTCATAAAAGACCCAATTCTTCATGCCATAGAATAACATAAACATAAACATAAACATAACCCATTTAGTCCCCAATAATTGGGGTATGGGCGGGGGATGGATAGGAGACAGATCTAACCTTTGGCAATGAATGCACAAAGTGGCTACTCCCAGAAAACCACTGAAACAGATGGATTGGAGACAAACCTAACCTTTGCCAATAAATGCACAAAGTGGCTGCTCATAGAATACCACTGAAACAGTGATCCCCCTATACGGTCGCGTTTGCTGCGGAATCATGCCCTCAAATCAAAGCCCAAAGGCATCAAAGAGGGCAGACCCAAGAATCATTTTAATTTATGTGCACATTACCATGCTTCTTTCATTTAGCATCCAAAGCATTGGCGTTGCACCTCTATTAATCTATTAATCTAACCACAAAGTGTCCATTTTGCAGGTCAAAGTATGAAGATTGAAAAGGGCCAGACTTGTGTGAAGAGGTTAAAAGTGCAAATGCTTGAATTGGGAGGTGAAAACTTGGAAGAAACTACAAACATGATTCAGGCTAAGTTTTCACAAAGATATTTTCGGTATTTTTGGATTACAAGTTGTCAAGTAAGTTGATGTATGTGAGGAGAATGACTTCTTGATTTGACATGATGTGAGGAAAATGACTTGTTGATTTGACATGATGTGAGGAGAATGACTTGTGGATTTGACAACTTGTAATCCAAAAATACCGAAAATACCGTAGTGGAAACTCAGCCTCAGTGAGTACCGTAAACTAAATGAAAGGTGGAAGTGTTATCCAATCGGTTCAGCTTATAGAATCAAGTGCAAAACAGACAATAACAGGTAACAATAGGAAATTAAAGCAATTGCATACCCCATGGCTGGTGGAATTGTGAGTCTTCTTTTGTCCCCAACACGCATGCCTAATGATCAGATATGAACAAAAATATCATTCATTGCTATTTGCAAATAAAATGAAGGAACAAGAATCCAAAATGAAAAGCCTCTTCAATCATAAAATGTTTTACCATTGACCCCAACATCCCATCCCTTTATTACTCCTCCCACACCTGAAAAGAAAAAACACAACCATTTAACATAATAAATAAAAGTTCCTCAAGCTCTACTTGGATATTCGATTTGTGAAGGAATTTGCAAGAGAAAAGGAAACGCAAGGGAAACACAGCTTGGTATTGTGGGGGAGAACCCCATAACTAAGTGAAATGATTACCTAGGCAGAATTTAAAAGGTGCTTTGCCAATATTGGAGTCGAATATTTTGCCATTCTTTCTCAACTTGCCGATATAGCGGACGCTTACCTGATAACAAACAAACTTCTGTTATTAGTGAAAACAAAAACTCAAAAATAACATCCAGTCCAGTAGCGGAAAATTCAAAAGAGTCTATGCACACATTTCCTTCTTAGTTGTAACATGATACTTTCTTTCCTCTTTGGTGTAAACCAAAACGAAAAACCTTAGTGGTGTTCGTACTGCAAGTGCATGGTGCAGGGATGAAACAATCTAGTGTGAGTGTACACCATCTGGTAATAGGAAAAAATGCACTATAATATTTACAAGGAATTCGCCAAGTCTAGAATGGTTTCATCAAAATCAAATTGCAAAAAGTGCATTCCTTTCTTTGCCAAGAAGGTGCTCGTTTGAACCATTTGTCTCGTGTATTCTCAAGTTCTAACACACTAGATGAGTACATCATATGGACCATATGGGATCTCTGAAGGAAACCATCCTGTAAATCATCATGATGACCCAAGGCAAAACAAGAGATCCGGACATGTGATTGCAACTTAAGGGGAACAGAGCTTTACCTTTTTCCCCGGAGAAGCTTTTTTCCCATCCGCCTTACCCATTGCCAGCTCTTCAATGACCAATCCATTTGGAAAGGACCTTACTCTAAATGGCTTGGATCCAGTTTCCTTCTCTATGTCCTTGTCTTTAGAAGATCCAATATTCTCTGGAACACTTTGGTCCGTATCTGCATTGCTACTCTGCTTCTTGCTCTTTTTCTTTTTCTTCTTCCTTTTCTTCTCGTCAGCCATAGAGTCAGCATCAATGTCAAGGTCCCTGACATATATCCACCAAAAGTTACCATGTATGTGAGCATTAATGTCATAATAGCACAACCAATGTTAAACCAACTTTTCCATCTAAGCAAAGAACTATAACAATAAATATGCAAATCACAATCGAAGATACATTATGCTATATGCAAATCACAGTCGAAGAGACATTATGTGTTCAATGCGGGAGAAGAATCTGTCATGACATACCTATGAAGACTAGCCAAAAAATAAAAGAACGTGCACAATGTAGTAATGATTACAAACACACAATCTTTCATTGACCAGTATTTTTAACGAGTGTTTCTGAAGTCTGAACATTTAAGTGAGACAGCTGAAAATCACATCTTAACATCTTTATTGCTTACATGTTAACACATGTGCTATGTTACGCGGACTCTCGTGACAGTGTAAAGTACCCGTGTCGGACACTCGACACTCAGATAAGGGTGTGGGATATGTGTCCGATAAGTTTAGTAAGATACTTCTATAGAAAATCTAATTGTAATTTGAGTTTATCATGGAAGTATGCATAAACCTCCCTTATTATCCATGAAATGCGCTATAGAACCTTAAAGCACAATTTTACATAAGAAAATACACAAAAAATAGAAACAAATTTGAATATTTTGTCATGTCCCCGTATCCTTGAAATGAGAAATAGTTGAACCTGACACCTAGATACATACCCGCACCCGACACCCATACCCGAGTCCAAGTAACATAGCACATGTGAGACTCACAATTCAAACACTGACAGATGCACACAAAAGCTGCAATATCGTGTCTGAAAAACTGCTAATATCATAGGTGGGGAAAAAACAAAGCAAATAGAAAAGAAAATCAGGCAGAGAGAACCAAGGTTCTGATAACGGTCTTAGACCCTTAGTTGGATAACATTGCAGCAGGCTTGAAGATACGATTATTCCCACGTGATGAAACCACTGCATAGCCTCAAGTTTAATCCCTCCTCTTCCTTTCCTTTTGTTTTCTATTAAAATTTTCTTGCAATTGTTTTAACACATTACGATTACTATAAAGGAAGCATGCAGATTAACAAGTTCAATGGGCAGTGAACCAGTTGTATTGTAATTAGCTTCGAAAGATAATAACCACTCACTTCTCATCATTTTCCTTCCCAACTGGTTGATCCAGCTCTATATCGGTGGTAGCAGCATCAGACTGCATATTACTCTGGCTGCCAGCATCAATTGTCTTTTCCTCTTTATTCTTTTTCTTCTTCTTCTTGTCAGCTTCAGGAACTACTTCAGTATTTGCTCCTGAAGAATCTAACTGTTCATTGGCCTCCCTGCAAACAAGAGAACAGGACCAATAAAATGAAAGAATCTCAGCAATTGTCAAAGCAATCAACCTGGAATCAAGCTCCAAATGTACTGGAAGCAATCAAAGTGGAGATCTTAGCTCCTATCAATTAGTTACCAATTTGACCCTATTAATTTAGAGTTACTGACCTTGTTTGTTCGCCAACTTGAAGAATAGCATCAACCTTCCTTTTTAAGCTTTCAACACGGTCGCGGGCATCTTTTGCCACCTTCTTGAAATTATCTGTTCTCATATCCTTGTTTTTTCTCGATTTCCCTTTAGTACTCTGAGCATCAGCTTTGTTCTTTTGGGGCAAAGATATTGGAAAGCCATCTTCATCTTCACTCTCTAAGATTGAGGCACCAGTATCACTTTTGAGAATAAGTTGTCGCTCAGAGTTGCCATTGTTGTCAGAAGCATTTGACTGGATCTTCTTCTTTCCTTGTTTAGCAATGCCATTCTCATCAGTGGATTTTTCATCATCCAAAATCTCCTCAATCACCACTGACAATTTCAACACCAATAAAATTATAAATTGAGGAATGGGGCATTCCATGCTGTAATAGTTGACAATGCACATTGCACTGATAAACTTGGAGACTAGAAACTTAAGTTAAGAGTGAAACTTCAGTTATTCAATAAATAAGGGTATTACTATTACCTCATTAAAATCTGCAACCAAAAAAAAAAAAAAAACTATCTTTGCCATATGCAATTTGCAAAACTTTCTGCAAAACTTTCTGACCATCCACCATTAGAAAGTTTGAATGTCTCTTCAGCTATAATTGCTAGATAATTTTCTTTCAAATAAGATTATGAGTACAAATAGGATAATCATACACCTTGTTGAGAAATTCCTCCACCCCTCCCCCAACACACACACACACAAACCCTACATTAGACATTAAGCAGCAGATTTTAGTGCCATCAGTACATCAACTTCGAGCTTTCTGTTTTCCTAGTCAAATCCAAGATAATCAAGCAAGTTCTTCACTACCAGAAGTACTCAAAGTACAACTTATGACAAGCATGCCGTGGTAAAATGCAACCAAAGAAAAAAAGTAAATGAAAATCATTATTTCATAGGCTAGATGGATTCACAAGAAAGGATTCAATAAGCTTTAGAACAATACCTCCACTGTTGGGGACAGGTGAGGGTGGGTACATATCCAAATCCTCGACACTAAAATCGTCATCATATTCATCTTCAGAGTCATAATCAGTAGACTCATCAGATTCAGTCCCACCAATATCTTCCCCCAAAGGATCTCTGTCATAGTTAAAGAACTTACAAATCCCAGCCACATAATCACATGGGCAATTCAACTTAATGTTGCCTTTTGTTCATAAGGATGACAAGATTAAGTTGAATAAGCCCATTTAATCAATGTAAAACTAGTTCAGAAATAATCTAAAGGATACGACTCATAGTCATCTCCACCACAATCATGAGTTTCACCAAGAAAGAAACCAGACAGATGAATGCTATGAGGACCAATTACTGAGAAGATCACTTCATCTTCCTCTTCAAATTCAAGATTCAACGGGCAATTCTCAAATTTCTCTGGTAACAACGAGCACAAGTAAACTGGTCTTTTATCTCCGACTTGACATTGAAGTATGGTCTTCTTTGTAGATGAACCGGTGCCCAACGTTGCCTAAATCATCAAATGGTACATAATGTCTTCAAATTGTCCCAAACAAAACAATTGTAACCCCTTGCCAAGTTACAGAAACTACAAAACCACAAGCGAATTCCTATCCCATTCCAAAATCCTACTCAGAAGTGGAGTGGGGCAGGGGGTGAGATGAGAAGCCACAACCGTGCAGCATATGACTAGACTCAAATTTTCCTATTCAGACAAGCACAACCCAAGGTTCCCAACCCCTCACCCACGAGTACTGTATCTCATAATCAACATTCTGAATCCTCATCTCATACAAATTGCAAAGAACCTCGAAGGAGCTAAAGATATGTAAAGAATTAAAAAAACACGAAGAAATGCACTCCATGTACATGAAACTGCACTTCCAAAACAAAAATTACCATGAAACATTTTAAAAAATAAAAGACAAGTTAAAAAAAGAAAAGAAAAGGAATTTAGAACAAGTGAAAAATAAATGCTTAACAAGTTAGAATGGGATATAACCAACTAGGGCTAGCCTAGTTGGCCCCCCTTGTACACTCACAACTAAGGAATCACTAGGTCAAATCTTTCCAAACAAAAGAATCGACTATTATTTCTCATTTACAGGAGTCTTTCCTTCTTAGTTTATTTCTTCCCTGCATGGGGCTCTTTCTTGATTTTTTTCTATTTGGCTTGATTAATTGATTTTGTTCTGCGGACTCAACTGATTGATTTAGTATCCCCTTATTGTGATTCTCATGATATACATGATGTAATTCTCCAACTGCTTAACATAAAAAAGTTAGCATGGGATATTATTGTCACAATCACCTCAAAGAACAATGAAAATCCAATTGCTAAAACTTTACTTATTTTCATGTTCAATGATGCAAGACTTCTGCAATATACTTAAGAGCCAACTCTGAAACCTTAAACTCCCACGCATTTGTGCAGGGTTCAATTCTCCCAACTAACATCTAACACTACTAACTCCTAACTCCTCTAATCCCATTGACCCCCGCTAATCGTACTCTGAGCTCCAAAAATAAAAATAAAAACCCGAAACCTCATCTAACATGAAAACTAATTACACAGCGAAAATAACATGACACACTTATATCACATAATTCAACAATCGAAAAATCACATTTAGGTACACTTACGGAACCCATAAGATAAAAAATAATGACTTCAATTGAACTCAATTAAGTTACCTGAGATATATGAAGCTTTCCTCTCTCCTCATCGAAATTATGAGTGTACGGTTTGCTCGCTTTTACTTCAACTCCTGCGTGAAAAAATAATCCATCAACTATACAAATCAATGACAAACAAAATGAACTAAACTTCAACGATTTAAAGAGTCAAAAATTCAAATCACAGTACGAAGTGGGAAAACGTCATCGGAAACAGACCCCAGAAAGCCATCTCAAGTGCCAATTCAAGCTTCCGCTAAAACCCTGTGAGAGAAGCCGCTTGATCTTCTATGCCTCCTAAAACCCTAAAACGCCGCAGGGTTTTGTTATCTGCACCTGTAAGGCACGGAGGGAGCGTGAAACTAGAGTAAAAAGTTGACACGTGCAAATGAGAGTGAAACTTGGGCCTTAAGTACTCGTCAAAAACAGCCCATGGGCTTTAGGCTACACCTAGACGTACGAGGATACTAATGAGATGAATGGAGAAGGCCCATAAAAATGTGGAATTCCTTCCATGTTTCTAACTAGGGTTAACTGCTAAAAAATTGATTTAAAATAATAGGAAAATTCTAATAAGGCGGAGGATAGTGTCTACAAAGTATATCGATATCCGAAAAAATATATTGATATCTGTAAAAATATATTGATATTCATGTAATGTATATTGATATCTGAACTTATTTATCATTATATGCATATTATTCTCCGTCTAATGGGCGGAAGTTAGCAAAACCTAAAAATAAGTAAAGGGTAGTGATTTTCACATTCTCCTTCTATAACCACACTACCTTTTTTGTCATGTCATATGTGTTAATTTATAAAATTAACCTTATTTGTATGTTTTTTCCACTTGGATAGATGTCATTATAAATTCACAAAAACGGGAGCAAAGTTATAAAAAGGTGATATGAAAATCAATTACGAAAATAGAAATAAAATCGTGGAAAGATTGGAACATTATCACTTTGTTCGGTTTGGGTCTCAAAACTCACTCTGTATGGTCTTCAATTAAAATTTTATTTCTATCTCTCTCTACACATTACCCCCAAAAACCTCCCTCAAAACCCAAATCCAACATGAATTATGAACAAAAGTTCTTTTTTAGCTATTTAACAGTACGATCTTTGAAAATTGTCAAATAATATGGAAGGGGAGGAGCATTATTAGTAAAGCATAATCCAAGCATCCTGTTTCACTAAGTGGCTTTAGCTTTTTACAATTTACGAGATAGGTTTTCTCCTCACATACGTCAAGTGAAAAAACCCAAAAAACAAAACAAAATTTAATGGAACGGGAATCATTCTTTTTATATGTTTTGAAAAGATCATAACTCCCATGATAATCAGTTGAAATCTCGAGAATCCATTTTTTAAGAGTGGGTAATGAACATTTGCAAGATGGCATTTTGCTAGTGTACACAATATCTTTTAAAAAGTATCGAAAAGAATCCAGTAACTTTGAGCTTAAGACAATGAAAGCAATTTCAATTTGATTCGATAATTGAAACCCCACCAAAAACAATCATCATGGTTTTAATTTTTTTTAAAAGGGGAGTTTTAATTAAAGTATGTATGAGGTGCACATAAAACATGTGTACGAACACACATATAATAATAGTGGTGGAAAAAGTTGACCGTGTACGAAAAGTATTGGACACTAACAAGCTACAGGCAGGAGAGAGAGAGAGAGAGAGAGAGAGAGAGATGGACCACCATAATTGGAGCTGGTTGGGCAGGACTCCAATTTCTGGTCATTCCGCAATGTGTTTTATGTGCTTCAAAATGTTCGATTAATAAAATTTATTTTAAAGTTTGAGCTTTAAATTAAAAGTTCATTAAGTTTTGTAAACTTGCATGAGTTTTGTTTGTTTGTCAAATGAATGGTAAACGAGTTGTAATCGAGCCGATAATGATCCTAAGTCTTGCTTTAAATTAATTTAGTAGTTTCAAACGTCGTTAGAAGTTTTGCTTAATTGGCAGCTAGACGATTACAACAAACATTAACGAGTCAAATACGAGTGAAACTAATTATCCGGTAATATGAGTAGTGAATTTTTTTTGAGTATTGAACGGATTAAAATCACGAGATAAAGCAAATTGTTAATGTCAAAAGGATTAAAATCAAGATACTACCCTCATATTATCACTCACTACTTTTAAACCCTTTTCTTTTTTCTTTTCCTTGGAAATTTCTTAAACTCCTAAAAGTAACATCGTACTCAGGCTCCATCCTAATTTAATAGTCCCTTGTTATATCCTAACCGGATAAAAAAATGATTATATCTTTCAATCGGTAATACATTTTATATGCAATATGGATTGATAGATTTTGATTTAATCTAATAAATAAAGTGTTCAAAATCACCTAAAACATTGTAGATTATAAGATATGACACTTTGAAAAGTGGCACGAACTTTCAAAAGAGACTATAAAATTGGGACGAATGGAGTATATAGGAGTGTGTTAGGAATGTAAGCAAGAGGTTTTAAGACGAAGAGATGGGCAAAACTTATTGATTGCTTTAAATTAAAATGCTTATCATCACATTGAAACCAATGAGGGACAATGCTTTTGAAAAAAATTACTCATCACCATAAAGAAAAGTAAAACCCTAATCAATTGGGGATCAAGATTGAGAAGAAAGAAAAATGAAATTCATTTCATTTGATTCGATGATCATTACAGATGGAGTAACAAACGTTAACCCCCTAACCACCATCAAAGTAATGCCATTTAATGAGTCTTAATAACATGCCTTTACAAACTCATGGGTGTAGAAGACACCATGAGTTTGGTCTTAAGCATAGAAAACCTGTCAACAAACAAAGATTTTGTAAAAATGTCTACGATTTGTTGAAAAGTACTAATGTGTTTAATCAAAATTTGCTTAGTCAGAACCTTCTCTCTTATAAAATGATAATCAACCTCCACGTGTTTGGTCCGAGCATGGAACTGGATTGGAAGCTAAAGTTACGGCTGAGACATTATCACACCATAAGATGTAAGGTAACACAGGTGCAACATGTATATCTAGCAAAATTTGTTGAACCCAAGACACATCTATAGTAGTTTGGGCTAAGGACCTGTACTCTGCTTCGGTGGAGGATCTAGCAACTGTAGGTTGCTTTTTAGCACACCAGGAGATAAGATTGGACCCCAAAGACAAGCAATAACCTGATGTTGATTTCCTATCATGACTGTCCCCAGCCCAGTTAGCGTCTGAGAGCCCAGTTAGAATCAGTGGTCCAGGAGTAAAATGCAGTCCTTCATGAAGAGTACCCTTCACATATCAAAGAATCCTCTTAACAACAACAACAACAATCACCCTGTCTAGGTGCATGCATGTGCTGAAATGCTAGGTTTACAGCAAATGAAATCTCAAGTTTGGTTAAGGTAAGATATTGTAATGAACCAACAATTTTCCTATACCAATGAGGATCATTAAATGCAGGATTAGGAGACAGAGATGGAGGCTTAACAGAGGAAGGAGAAGGACTTGGTTTACAATCTAATATCCCAGCTTTAGTAAGAAGGTCTGTAGCATACTTAGTTTGAGTAAGAATCAAACCCTTATCATGTCTCAGAACTTCAATTCCCAGAAAATAACTCAGAGATCCCAAGTTTTTAAATCCAAACTTAGTGCTCATCAGTTGGACTAACTCAGAAATAAAGGTTGCATTACTTCCTGTGACAAGAATATCATCTACGTAAACTAGTATCAAGGTGATGCCATGAGAATCCTTTAGAGAAAATATAGAGGGGTCAGCCTTGCTATTTACAAATTCAATTTGAATGAGAAAACTAGAAGGCAAGAGAACCAAGCTCTAGGAGCTCATCTCAAGCCATAAAGAGCTTTGTTTAGTTTACAAACATATGTTGGGTGGTCCACATCCTTTTATTCAAGAGGTTGTTTCATGTAAACCTCTTCCTCCACTACTCCATGTAAGAAAGCATTAGACACATCAAGTTGTCTAATAGACCAGTTATTATGAACAACCAAACTGAAAACAATTCTCACTGTGGGTTGTTTTAATAACTGGACTAAATGTCTCAGTAAAATCTAAGCCTTCAGATTGTTGGTTACCATTGGCAACTAACCTTGCCACATTGCCATATGAATTTCTTTTAATCCTATAGATCCACTGACATCCAATAACGTTTGCCCCTGAAAGTGGTGGAACTAAGGTCCAAGTATGTTGCTGAACAAGGGCCTTGTATTCATCTGCCTCAAACCTATGTTTCTCTCTGTGGAAATTGAGTTGAGAATCGATCAATTTCCACAAAGTATACTCAAGATTGATAGTTACATCACCTTGAGCATTTCGAAGTTCAGGTGTTGGAGACTTAATCGAGCCATCAAGATAGCCATAAAAACCATTTGCCTCAATCACACTTTCAACTTGAATATGCCACAACATGTAATTAGAAGCATCTAGTTTGATATTCACCAATGAATGAAAATTCAATACTAGAAACGCTAATGAAGAAGGAAGAGTTGTAGTCGTCATTGAAGAACTTGTTGTTGATGTCGCCATGAGTTCTTAATCTTCACAATGTACTGATTGAACACAAAACACCCCGATTCTGGAATTTCACTTGTGGAATTTACAGATTCTAACTTGCTTCTCATAATCGAAAGACGTAGGTCTCTCACGCTTTCCTAGTGTATGAGAAAAAATTGGGTTCCGGGCTGGTATGGTACACATGATGTCGAGCGCACGTCTCGGGTGTCCAATCACTTTTGGACGGCTCATATTTCTCCAACCATTCGCCTCTCTTTCTCTCTAAAATTTAGACTGTCACAAATACTTTTGGACGGTTGATGTGCACACTCGGCACCATATCACCCGTACCCAACACCCAAATTCTTCTTGTGTAGGCATATATTTTTGTATCAATCATGACGTTCGTTGGCAAACACAAGGGATTCCCTTGTTTCGCTGAAAATGGCAAAAACTGCCTGTTTGGCTAGGGTGTGCAATATTTGATTCTTCAAGTTACGTGTACTCCATTTTGTTTGGCAGCATGTTTTGGATTTGCAGACAACCATTTGGCTCGTCAGTTAATTCAAACTTCCAGCAGACACCCAAATGAGCATTAATTGCTGAAAATGGGCATCCTCTAAGGATTAAAGGGGATACCAAAAAGGTCTATTGTGGATGTTGGTGTATCACTGGATCATTTGTTTGTTATGGCTATGTAGACTCGCTCGATTGTAATAGTTCTTTTTTTCAATTATATTTGATGCACACAGTGAGTAATAATTTTTTTAATATCAATGGAGTTCTTACTCTTCCACAAAATCCATTAATTCTATTAAGCTAGCTATATGTTGTATATTACAACAGTTTCCGCATAAGAGGGTTTGATGCTATCGTAAGTAGTTACATTTTTTTAGACAAATAAATGCGTCAGAAGTTCAATTCTAGTTAGATTGATTTTCAATACAATCTCTTGCGAATTCGATATAATTTGCTCGGGGATTCTTTTACCCATTTTTTTTATTATCAATGGAGTTCTTACTCTTCCACAAAACAAAGTGTAGTCAGTAGTGTGAGTTTGGCCTAACACTTTCTTTGTGACTTTTCTAGTACGGTCAATGGTTATTTTCTCTTAATCTGTACCGGATTGGAATAAAAAAAAACTCTTATGAGAGAAATCGGATACTCATAAAAAAAGGCAATGAACTTAAAATATGAAACCATCGTCCAAAAAAAACCAAACATATTTATCGTGGGGAGTGTAGACCCTAAATAAAATTTGATGGGAATATGTATTGAGGTGTTTTAATGTCCCAATATGTTAACACACGAGACAAAATATTTTAAATCAAGGTTTGTGAGAGGCAAAAAACAAATTGAAAGTCCTTGGTGTATCAGTATTTAAAATGTGGCGTACACGTATAACATGAGTTTTCACACATACACAACAATTAATAGCAAGAGTACATTATTTTTTTAGTTTGGTTGTTCGGGCCAACTTTCATGTATCTCAACTAATTTTGGAGGGATTGTGGGACTCTAGAGGCCACTGGCAGCCCAGGATTTTAAACAAGGGTGTTCGTAAAACTTAACTATCTTTAAAAACCTCAATAGCATATAAACAAAAATTGATATTTTAATATCAACAACGCCACCAAAAAATAACAAAGGATATACTCCCTCTGTTCTAAGAAGTTAGTTCACTATGAAAAGACGTGTAATTTTGAATTTTCAAACCAAATTAAAGAACTAATTTAGTTCGTTAATACTTGAAAATTGCATATTACGTAGCGGACTATCTCTTTGGGACAGAGAGAGTAGATACTAAAATGGCCCTCGATGAGTTTTTCTATTATAAAACCGTTGCATATTGGCCTCATTATCAACCGTATCAAATATATCATTCTCAGTATAAGTAACCATGCAAACAATTATTCATCCACTGATATCCCATTCGATTGCGCAGATTGCTCTTTACTGTATTGGATTGATTTGTAGACTGATTTTTTTGCGTAGAGTATTTAAATATTTTTTAGTTGGACGTTTAAGAAAAGACTGATCTATAATTAAGCTAAAAATATTATATAATATATTCTAGGAAATAAAATAATTTTCAGGTGTTCAAATGACCACTTAGTGCGGAGCCGCAGGTGCCAGAGGCAACAAAAAATGTCATGTCATGAGACGACATGGTTTTACTAACTTTTAACGTTTGAAATGGAGATCCCAAACCCAGCCATTAGTCGCTGTTTTGCCAGCACTATTACGACATTTATTCAAATCAAAACCACGTTGTCATCAAATAATTCTTCCTTGGGCTCAAAAGATTATTGCTAACGATGTTAGGTGAGCAAACTTGCATTAAAATTTTCGGGAAAAAAAAATTACTAGTATATAAATTTGGAACGTAAGTAAGACTCATCCATCCCTCGATCCGCCCTTAATTAGTTGTCATCCATTAAACTTTTATATATGAGAGTGTTACTCATTTTGCAAAAACTTATAATGTTTTTTCGTTATAGACATGTAAGGTCTCATGAAGTAATTCTTGTTAAAATGTGTTTTTTTCCCCCCTCAAAATCTGCAAATTAAAAATATATGCCCTCCTCAGTCCTCTCCAAATAAGAGTGTATTAGTTTATTTTAGTTGTATATTATTAAGTGTTCATTTTGAAAAGTTAATAGTAAAAATTTGAACAATTGTTATTTTGTCAATTTGCTAATTTAATGGGTAAATAGTTAATTGCAAAGTGAATGATAATTTTGGAAAATGGAGATAAAAGTTGATATGAAAGATATAAATAATAATAATCTCTCATTATAAGTTGAAATTACGAAGTTACATACTTAAAAAAGGACATAGACAATACTAATTTTTATACTTGAATGAAATGTTTGGCACAATTTTATATGTAGATTAAATATTTTGGACTATAAATAACAATTTTAATGGTTTTCATTGCTGCCAAACAGGGACTAACGACTGATTTTGGGAGTCATTTTAAGGCTAAGATCATGCCATTTCATGGCACGATAGCTTCCCTCATGGACAACAGAGTCTCTCAATATCTTTATGACCCAATCTCACTGCCCAGTTACAAAAATTCTACTAAAGTCGGAGCAAAATTTCGTATAGATATACATGCACAAGAATATAGATGTGCACCTACATGCGTTAAAAGTATTGATAGCACCTACATACATGCATAAGAATATAGATGTGCACCGATATAGATAATTGCTCGCAAAAAAAAAAAAAATTACATTCGATAATGAAAAAGGATCTGGTCTTCAATCCCTCTCCCAAACAACCCCTAGGGTTGAAAAACCTATTGCTTTAGGTGAGATTGCCATCATGCACCTTGCAACCAAACAAGAACGCTTTTTTGACTTTTTCCCATTTCCACATGTATATACATGCATACTGGTAGGTAGTTGTACATGTTTTTTATGTGTCAAAACTTCTGTCGTTTGGCAACATGTTTGATTCTCTTTTTTGGTTATAGTCCTTTTTTTTCCTTTTAGTTTGGCAGTCAGGATATTCGGTTCAATTTGCACGCAACTCGACTAAATCTCATTCCTGATACCGTTAAAAATATATAGACCATCAATGTTGAGACTAAGGCTCTGTTTGGAACATGGGGAAAGAAAGGAAAATGTAAGGAAAATAGAAAATTTTCCCTCTTCTTGTTTGGTTTGGAGAGAAAGAGGAGGGAAAAAAAAAAAGTTTTGTGAATAGTGAGATTTTTTTCCCACTTTCCTCTTTCTTTCCTCTCATTTTATTTTCTTTCCATTTTCCTTTCCTTATGTTCCAAACAAAGCCTAAGGATTCACTAGAGAAGCTTTTAGGTTGCCTAGTCTCCAATTCAAGATTTCTTGATTTACAGCTGATGGAAACGTACTGAATTAAGGCCTATGCCAAGTGTTGTTTTACTTTATTCTCGGGTGTGAATTCGTGAAATAATTTATCGAGAGAAATGAGAAAATAAGAAAACGATAATAAGGTAATAATTAAATGAAGAAACTAATTGATACAATTTATTTGGATTCCTGTTATTTTCATATTCCCTTGGCAATAAATCCAAAAATTTAGGAGTACAATTTATCAAACCTTAACCTTGATTATTTAGCTATATTTTAATGTTTATCTGTTTATATATGAATCTATAACTTTTCATATGTAGATGATAAAGAAACACGGAGGCTGATGGCTGCTCACATCTTCTTCTTTTTCTTCTATATATTTCAACTTGTCCAATTCATCGTTTCTACAAGAAAGCCTCGTTAATATATAGTAGAACTACTGTAACAATTGCTCATTGACATTTTGTATGTAATTTTTGACAACTGACAAACGGATTAATTTATGTTAGACGTGTCCTTCATTTGATTTGGTTATGTAATTTGTCCTTCTTGTGTACATTATGTCTTTTTTAGTAGTATTTGTTTGAAGTCGAAAAGTTGTAATATTTTCTATCAATGATGTCCTTGCACTTTCAACCAAAAAAAAACTCGTCCACAAAAAGACTTTAATGCATTTCTTGCCATTTCAATAAATAAATAAATAAAACCTCGTCCCAGTGTATTAATGATGTAATAGTTAAATTAATATATGCACAGCATGGGGTCACACTTGGAACCAACCACTTCACCAAATTATCAAGCATCATTTGCCCATCACCATCAAATTGTTAACCACTTATTGCACTCATTAATGAATATCTCTCAGTACAAAATAATGTTTGGCTATTCTGCCATTTTCATCACACTAATTATTTATTAATTTACGATTAGCACGTGATTCTCTGCCTGATTTTTAGGCCTTCGTATTTTCTTCTTCGCATGATACAAGTCTTTTACGCATTACACATAATTGAAAAAACCTCGGCACAGAATGACATGCTATTTTCTTACGAATAGTGGGATTCTTTTTATAAGCTAGAATGATCGAAATTAAAATATGGGTATATATGCACTAATTACAAGTGTTAATTTAGTGCGTTCCATTTCTGCCCAAAATTGACTAGAGGTATATGTGGGGGATTCTTTTGTTTGTATAAAGTGGGCAGTACTTTACACCAACCAACAAAATAAAGCTTGCCTGACTTGGTCACAGGCGACTTTTCATTTTTAAAAGCATTGTTCATGTCATTTCTGTTGAAGCAACAAGACAAATATTATATACTAACAAAAAATACACTATTTACCGATAATATAATTTCAATTTTTAATCATTTCCTTTGCATGATAAAAAGCAATTTTTTTTATAATATTCTTTTGGCAATGTATTCACTGAATTATTTGCAACTTTTGTCAAGCTTGGAATAATGCAACGAGGCCCCGTAGACCTCAAAAGATTGGTTATTTGAATTTTATCAGTTTGATACGATTAAAAAGTAAAGGGATGGATAATAGCAACCTATTCTAAAAGTAGGGGCACGGTGAGGTTTGGCTAAATAAGTTGGCTTAACTTTTTTTTTCATCTTTATTTGAATTTTTTTTTGCGTTTGTTAGTTTTGCATCGATTTTTTTGAGTATTATAGGTTTGTCTCGACGAGAAGAATCCAAAAAGATAAGAGATTATGATTAGAACTATCAATTTTTTGAATGAGATAAAAAAGTATAAAAAACAGACTTTTTGGCTTATTTTTGTTTTCATTCAAAAAAATTTAAGCTTCGGTCATAATTTTCTATTTTTTTTATTCCTCTCACCGAAATGAACCAATAATACACAAAAAAGTTGATGTAAAACTAAAAAATGCAAAAAAATTAAATCAAATAAAAACAAGAAAATAAGCCAGCCAACATTTTAGGTCAAACCCAATTTAGACTCGCTACAGGCTCCATAGAGAATTCAATCACTCGGAAATTAATTTCAACCGGCCATCGAGGGCTATAAGTTCACCACCGAACTTGTAAAATGACATGTTGTAGGGGGCTCTCTTCTGATCATATTTACAAGTTTGTGATCTCCCGGGGCCATAACATCTCGAGATTAGTCAAATGAGTCTTATTAGGGCTGCTTAAAAAAACCGGTGAACCGTGAATCCGATCCGGACCGAACTGATTCGTACCTTTTGGATTTTAACCGTGGATTAATGGTCCAGACACGAATTCAAAAAATAAAAAACCGTGACTTTTGGATCGGATAAGGATTTTGATTTTGAAACAGTGAATTAACCGATCCGGATCTTGAGATTTTTATTATATATAATTTTATCACTTTTATAGTTATATAGATATTGTTAAATTAGCAAACTTACGGTTTGGTTGTACTGTTGTAAGAGTTATGGTGCGATATTGTTATCTCAATAAAATCTAAGGAGGGTAAAGTGTTATAAGTGTTACTATATATACTCTTTACAAAAGGTTTCACTTGATCCAATTCTAGAGTGACTGCTGCCTTGCATTTGAAGTGATTGTTGCCTTGTGTTTTGAAGTTGTTCACCCAGTAGTTGTTTTTTATGTTGGACTTTGATGTAACTAAGTATTTGTATTCCACTCTACAAAATTGCCTTTGTTTGTGCCTACTTTTGTCTTTGTGAACTGGAACTATGTGGTGGTGCTTCTGTTTGTGAGTGAATTGGAAGTATTAAATTTGTTATTGTCTTTGTGAGTGATCTGAAAGTAACTATTTGCTATCCTTTGTGGTAATATAAGTTTGTGCCTTTGTTTGTTCACTTATATAACTATCTGCCTTATTGCCTTTGTCGTTTTTTATTGGGGTTTCCAACTTTGAATTTTCTATTTAATGCATTTGATACTTGCTAGTGGCTTACTGCCCTTTTTTTTTTGTTTTTTCCGAATAAGATGAAAATCCACGGATTAATCCAGAACCGATCCATAACTCGTGGTTCGGATTGGAACCGAACCATGAGACTTTTGGATCGGACACGGATTGTATTTTTTAAAAACCATGACTCGCGGATTAGAATTGGATTCATGTCAATCTAGGCCGATTCGGACCGTGAGCACCCCTAAGTCTTATTAGTTGGACTAATAAGACTAGTGGTGGCACAATTGTTGGGCGGTGACGGTAGTTGGTTTCTGATTTTGGATTTTGCGGTGGTGTGGTGCTGGCTGACATGCTGCGATGGTAATTTTTGCTTGTTGGGTGGCCATGGGCGAATGTTATTGGTGCTGATTTCGACTCTGGTGACTTAAAGTGACGTAGTCGGGTTGTTCAACGAGACACCAATAGGGCTCGTTCTCTGGGTTCCAGATATGGCGGTGGCATTAACGGTTTTTCTTCTGGTTGTTGTGGTTGGGTGTTAGGCATATCAGCAAATAGCGGATGGTGGTTGGGTGGCGGCCATGGACGGTTGGTTCTAGTGAAGCTTCTACTCTGGCGACTTGAAGTGGCTGTCGGGTTGTTCAACAAGGCAGCAACATGGGCGTCCCTGGGTTTCGGAAACTGTGGTGGCAGCGGCAAATTGTGGTGGTTGTGAGCTTTTTAGGGTTTTACTTGTTTGGGCGTGGCCCATATTGATTGCTGTCGAGTTGTATTGTTTTATCTGGATATTATGACCTATTGGGATGTTCAGCTTCGGCCTTGGTTTTTCTCGATTGGCTTCTTGCCAATTGTTGGGGAGGCTCGCTTCCCTTTAATATCTTTGTACCATTCCAAAAATTAAGTAAAATATTTATTTTTGCTCTTCAAAAAAAAATTGTTCTAATTTTCACCGTCACACCTAGTTCAATCTAGAGCTTGTTTCAAGACGTTTAATTTATTTCATAAGCAAGTAAATATAGTTTTATTTTCCTCATGTTTTTGTATCTTTATGATTGTACTTAATTTAATTGACAGGAAAAATTTTGAGCCAAAAAACGCATGTTACTCAATTAATTACTACAACGACATTTAAAGTACTCAATGAGTAAAATTATATAGAGAAATATATATTTTAAAGGTTTAAAATTGCTCATACTCCTTTAACGGACATTTATTGAGAAATACACAAACAATTAGGATTGTTCAGTAACTTACGGCCCGATAGAGATCTACATATTTCTTTTAATATTGTACCCATAAAAATCCGAAAGTCGATGCATGGATCTCTCTGTTCCTCAACAAGAGCCTCGATATATTAGATTATTAGTACATACTCCAGTAAATAATATTTTTGATGTCAGTTTTTTATTTGATACGCTTGAATTGACTTTACTTATGAAAAACTCGTGCTAATTTTTTTTATTCGTGCAGCGTTGCGGATCTGCTGTCGTGAAAACCTTGTCCCTACTCCGTGTTCCGTTCATCCGAGCCGTCCATCTAAGTACTCGACTGCTCAGATTCACAGATGAATGTGTATGACTCAGATTTGTTTGGGATGAGATAAAATTTGAGCCGTTGATTGCTCGAATGGACGGTTCGGATGAATGGGACAGGGAGTTGGGACATAAAGTTTGGGACAAGGGATCCACTTCCGAAATGGGCGGTGCCAATGAGTATATTGTGTTTCATGATGGTTGGAGTTGGCAAAACTCGGAATTATGAAAAACGTTTAATTTTAATTTTGGTTTAATGTGCCCTTTCAACAAAATAAAATAAAATAAAATATAATTCGCCAGAGCAACGAATGAAAATGAGAGGGAGCAATCAGTATTTATATTTATTTCATGAGGTTGAATGTTCGAATTTTAAGGAGGTCAAACATTCTAAACTTTAGTGTTTTTTTTTTATGATGCTTCGGAAGAAAAAACATTCTAAACTTTAGAGCAATTAGAGCATTCCCCAGAGGTGGCTCTACAAAGTTTTGTGGGTGGTCACTTGAACATCCTAACAAAAAAATATTTTTGTTTAGAATACATGTAATTTTTTGTACTTTTATTTAAGTTTTGTCTTGTTGAACACCCGAGCTAAAAATAATTCAACACCATTTCCAAAAACAATTGTACAATTAGCCCCAAAAAATCAACCTACAAGCAAAACCAGTGTAAAGAATACAATTAATTAAAAGTCATAAGAGGCTCCATAGGTTCTCATATATGTTAAATTGAACAACCTAAACTCTTTTACATTTTATATTTCATGTAGTAATTTTATTTTGAGTTTTTTAAACATTTATTATTATTACTGTAAATATCCATTAATCTAAGAAATTCACAATTGAATATCTAATTTATTAGCTCATAACAAAGTACATATTCTTAATGTCGAAAATTTTAAAAATAGAGAGAGCAAAAAGTATCTATCGGTATGGATTCCGTGCTCTAACTTTTTTCTGAACAACTATCAACTATATATCTCCAGAAAATAAGAGTATAAGTAAAAAAAAAAAAATCCGTGTGAACTTATTCGTTAGACAATTTTCTATAATAAAAACTAACGTGTTCATATGCCAGTTTAATTTTTCTTGACCTAAAAAATAGAATTTGCCGAGAATATGAAATTGTGACATATGTCTTACTTATATTTGTATTATTTAGTCTCCTTTTAGTCAAACTAATATAGAAAAAGTTGTATATATATGGCTAGTCAATTGAATTATTAGAGTTAATGTAATATTTGAATCCTGGAGCTGCTACTTGCCCGATTGTTTACCCTTCAAGGCTCCATAATTAGTCGAGGTGCCGTAAACTGACATAAAATGTGGTCACGAAAGAAAGGGAAAAGAAAAAAAAAACAGAGAGAAATTTGCCAACTCCTACGGTTGTACATGCCAGCAACGCCTGACCTGAGAGTTGACCATACTTTTACTGAGTCAATTGCCCAATGGCACTTGTTGACAAATCTCAAATTTAATTGGTTGGTTCCCCACACCCACACGCGCTTTTGGCTGCATGTGAAAGCACATGCCAATTCTGCATCTTCCTATACCTACCAACGCTCATTAACAAAAAAGCTATGGTACACCAAATATAATTATCATGTGAGGCTAATAGGAGCCGTTTAATACTTTTAAATTATTAATGTAAGAGTCCCGGAATATAATCAACTTATTCGGATATCAAAAAGGGGTTTATACCTACCTATGTATTTACCTAGGAACACTGATCAAGCCCTTCTCGATATCTAAACGAGTTGATTTTTTTCGAAAACTCTTAAACTAATAATTTTAAAATATCAAATGGCTTCAATCATTAATATGGGATATAGTGTACATTTGTTGTACTCATAGCACCGTCGTGCTTGAGCGTTGGTATTATTTTGATTAAAAGAAACTTACTCCTATTTGTTTAAGTATTTTTATACGTTCAACTTTTTACGTGATTAGTAAAATTTTCAGATTAGGATGCGTTGGGAGCTACTCCATGTAACATGTGTGAATCTTAGGCACAATATGAAAAACTCACGTATTAAACAGTTCCTTCGAATAAGTTTTATTTAACTATGTATGCATATCACACCTCATTATAAAACTAGAAAATAAATAATGAAATTAATATTGGTACTTCATTTTTTGTCTCTATTCATAAAATGCAAAAAATAACCTTACTTGATAGTGACAAAAAAGGGAGTGCTAATAGAAAACAAGTGGTCTGCCAATATCACTTCTCATAGCAAGTGGTGATTAACTCATATGGTAGAGCTTTTAGATTCTCCACGCTGCATCTTAAGATCAAATTTCAATCTTCCTCTCCCATATAATAGCTTAGGAATGACGAATGACAAAAAAATAAAAATAAATATAACTTCCCATAAATAAACCTAAATATTTAGGCTTAGGTTGGGTTTCCCAACTAATTTTATGAGATAAAATAAAATGTATTCTCCAATAATAAAATGGGATTTTATCAATAGTAGATTTTATTATTTAGGAATGCAACGTGATTTTATCATCTCTTCATAAACCTTAACCCCTTAACTAAAGTGAAGATGTGATTTTATCTCATTTTAACATTCGGCAAACTCTGCCATGCATTAAACGACTCCGAATACACGTATACGTATGTCTGTTTACGAAATACTAGTAAAATAAAGTGAATAAATACTCCACGAAAACACTTTATAGGAAAATACGTAGGAAGGAGAAGAGAATCAGCATCCCAATTTCCCACCTTCCCTCACTTCTTCTCTCTCTCTCTCTCTCTCGAACTCTGCCAATACTCTTCTCTCTCCAGTCTTCAACCTCAATTTCAGCTAAACAATTCGACAAACACCTACCACGCCCTTTTCCACTTCCACCCCTCAATAAAAACTGCCTCACTTCCTTCCACCAAATCGCCGCCTTCCGCCATGAAACTCCGGCCACACCCCAAACCCCAACTTCCCACCGCCGTCTTCCCCCATCTAATAAATGCCCAAAACCACTCCTGAAAAAAATCCAACCACCAAACTTTCTCAACTTCCACCTCCGATGGCTAACAACACCAGTTCGACCTCCACCCCATCGGAAACCTTCTCAGCGGAAGACGTCGCCGTTAAATCCTTGAACAAGCGGTTCGAAGGCCTAGTCACTGTTAAAAACAAGGCCATCAGAGGCAAAGGAGCTTGGTACTGGGCCCACTTCGAGCCCATTCTGATTAGAAACCCAGATACAAACCTCCCAAAGGCCGTTAAACTCAAGTGCATATTATGCAACGCAGCGTTTTCGGCCTCGAACCCGTCTCGAACCGCTTCGGAGCATCTCAAGAGGGGTACTTGCCCAAATTTCGTCTCTGTTTCGAAACCCATTTCACAACAACTGCCCCCTTTAGCTTCCCCTTCTTCTACTTCTCATAATCACAAGAAACGAAGTTGCCAAATTGCCCCAAACCCAGTTAGTGTTGTTGCTCCTATAGGGTATAATCAGCAGCATTTTGTGTTATCTGGTGGGAAAGAGGATTTGGGTGCTTTGGCAATGCTGGAAAGCAGTGTTAAGAAGCTAAAGAGTCCTAAGTCTTCGCCTGGTCCGACATTAAGCAAGGGTCAAGTGGATTCTGCTTTTGATTTGCTAGCTGATTGGGTTTACCAGTCTTGTGGGTCGGTTTCGATTTCGAGCCTCGACCACCCGAAATTCAGAGACTTTTTAAGCCAAGTAGGATTGCCGGCCTTGTCGAAACGGGAGTTTTTGGGTGCGAGGCTTGATTCGAAGTTTGACGAAGCGAAAATGGAGTCGGAAGGTAGGATTAGAGAGGCCTTGTTTTTTCAGTTAGCTTCTGATGGGTGGAAGAGCCGGGGTTCTGGATATGGGGATGAGAATTTGGTAAAGTTCACTGTGAATCTTCCTAATGGGACATGTGTGTTCCAAAAGGCTGTGTTGATGGGTAGTAATTCTGTGCCACCAGATTATGCAGAGGAGGTGTTGCGGGAGTCCTTGTCTGGGATATGTGGGAGTGATGTGCATAGATGTGTAGGTATAGTTGCTGATAAGTATAGTGGTAAAGCATTGAGGAATTTGGAGATTCAAAACAATTGGACGGTTAACTTGTCTTGCCAGCTCCAAGGGTTTATTAGTTTGGGCAAGGATTTTATCAAAGACCTTCCACTTTTCAAATCTGTTATCGATAATTGCCTGAAGGTTGCTAATGTTTTTAATTACAAGTCTCAGGTGAGGAATAGTTTTCAGAGGTTTCGGTCAGAGGATACCGAACTTCCCGGATTGATCAGGGTTCCTCTGCATAATTGTGATAGCTCAAAAAACTTTGCTTCTGTCATTGGAATGGTGGAGGATATAATGAGCTGTGGTCGGGTGCTACATGTACTCACAATGGATGATTCGTACAGGGTGATGTGTGTGGAGGATCCGTTGGCAAGGGAAGTGGCTGAAATGATTCAAGATGCGGGATTTTGGAACGAATTAGATGCTGTTCATTCACTAGTGAAGCTGATCAAAGGCATGGCTGAAGAGATTGAGGCTGAGAGGCCTTTAGTTGGGCAATGCCTTCCTCTTTGGGAGGAGTTGAGAGCAAAAGTGAAGGACTGGTGTGCCAAATTCCGGATACCTGAAGGTCCTGTTTTGAATATTGTTGAGAAGAGATTTAGGAAGAATTACCACCCAGCGTGGTCAGCTGCATTTATCCTTGATCCACAGTATTTGACTAGGGATGCAAGCGGGAAATACCTTCCCCCATTCAAGTGCTTGACACATGAGCAAGAGAAAGATGTGGATAGGCTTATAACCCGGTTGGTATCAAGAGAAGAAGCTCATATCGCATTAATGGAGCTTATGAAATGGAGATCAGAAGGGCTAGACCCACTTTATGCTCGAGCAGTTCAGGTGAAACAGCGAGACCCTGTGACAGGAAAGATGAGAATGGCAAACCCTAAGAGCAGTAGGTTAGTATGGGAGACTTGTCTAAAAGAGTTTAAGTCATTGGGGAAGGTTGCGGTGAGGCTTCTCTTCCTTCATGCAACCTCGTGTGGGTTTAAGTGCAATTGGTCTTTTATGAGATGGGTTTGTTTGCAAGGGAACTCAAGGGTGGGCCTTGATAGGGCTCAGAAGATGATTTTTGTTTCTGCCCATTCCAAGCTTGAAAGTCATGATTTTTCGAGCGAGGAAGAGAAGGATGCCGAGTTATTTGCCATGGCAGGCGGTGACGATGACATGCTCAGTGATGTCTTTGCTGATGCGCCCTCAGTGTAATGTTATTTTTTTTAACTACTGTAGAATTTTAGCAAGTGTAGGATTTATTGTATTCTTTCAACCTATCATTTTTGGTGTTCTTGTTGTTTGCTTTTATTTGAAGATTTTAGGTAGGGGTCTAGAAGGGAAGGAGGTAAAATTGAGCTATGTATTAGCAGAAACAGAGTCGCCTCATGATTCGGATGAATCTTTGGGATTGCATGATTGGAGTTTCTTGATTTTGTAGAGGAGACTATCATTCTTGTTTATAAAGATCAAAGTGGTCCAGGAACAGAATCTCAAGAATGTTATAGTCATTGTTGTTACTTGTTAGAGTAATTTGATATAAATAATATTTATGACTTCTGTTGTTTAAACCTTTGTCTCTTTCACATCTAGGATCTGCAAAGACCATTTACCGAGTTTGTTAACAGGCTTTCGTCTTGTCAAATAGATGAAACTTTGGCATGAATTTTTTGTTACGTTCTTTCTCATGAGTACTAAAGGAAGTAGAAGAGTAGGTTATAGGATTTCTGGCCAGCAATGATTAGCGAGCCTTTGTTTCCTGCAGGTTGCTTTTGAATTATGCCTTTTGATGACATTTTCATTTGTCTTCTACAACATTCTTTTGTTCACTGCTTTTTTAAATTTAGCCACAGTAGTTAAAACACTTGATTTTTCCATTTTATTCAGGAGTGGTAAAATCATGGGTATTGCGGAGATAAGGTGGGCTGGACTTACTCATATAGTAAATCATGGTTCCAAAGTTAGCAATTATATATTGTGCCTTCCAGTTCTAATGCATACATATGGATTGGTTTTCTTATGGAAATTCCAAATGCCTGTTTCCATTAACTTCTCTTTTGTTACCACATGATGGAGCGTTAGAGGTGGAATGCGTTACCATATTCACCTAGATGTTGTTAAGAGTTTGTCATTCGTACAGCTGGGTGCTGTATATGAAACCTTGATTAATAATTGTGCTTTGTACCATAACATGATAATCTTCTTCCTTCTACAGTTCTACTTTTTATGCCTAACTTTGTTCATCTACTTTATATCCGTGTTGCTTGAATTTCTTTCACATCGATCCTATTTCATTATAGATTTTAGATTTTCTTAGGAGGTACAGTGCTTCATTGTCCATCTAAGATAAAGCGTACCAAGCTGATAACCATTGGAATGCACGTTAGCGTCTAAGAAGAGTCACTTTGTGCAAACAATGCCAACATTAAGTGCCTCTCTAAGCAATAATATAAGGAGCTGTTGATGCTAGTGTTAGGCTCTCCTCTGTATTAAAATCTCAAGACCAAGTTCTTGCTGCTTATTCTCATAAAATTCTTACATTCTTCCCCTTAAGAAAGGATACAAACAGTGCATGTTCTTGACATTTTATTAAGTATTACGCAGGCCGTGATTTGAGAGTATCTCTTAGTGCGTTGCAGCCTTAGTGTACTGCTGGAAATGGGGCTGTGGTTTGAATCTTGTCCAGATCATTTTTGCAGCTTTAGGAAAACTATAACCCGTTAATAGCTTACATACAATTTTGTTTGATAGTATGAGCAAGTGACAAACATGTGTTTTGGCAGGAGTTGGCCGCGATAACTCATGATAGAATTTGGAATGCTTCAAGTTTGCTTCAAAAAGATGTTCCAAAACGGTACAAATGGGCATCGTTTTGAATTTGTTGAAGTACCTTTTTGCCACATTAATTTTCTTGAACTGGTTGGGTCGATGATGACGAACCAGACTTGATGATCACATGGGTCAACCTCAAAAAGAGCCAAGAGCGGATCTTTGTTGCCAAAGCAGCACTATAGAAATCTCCGTAGAGTCTGTACACAATGGAGCCCCACCATGAAGAGTAAAAGCCTATCTTATTGCTTCACTACTTTGGTTGTGATGGTCAAAGAAAACCAAGGACCAGAAAGCTCTCTCTCTTCAGTTATTCATTTATTTTTCCAACTTCTAATTTCAGGATCTTTCGGTAACCTGATTAATAAACGTCTCCATTATTGTTTTCTATCAGGATGGGCCCGCTGTAACATAGATCCCCATTGAAAGGACGTGATTTTGCCTACTATCAGTTAGATTTGCCATGATTGCTAAAAGGTCTTGAGCAAGCTGGAAGCAGGAGAGCCTGTTGGCATCAGGAATCACATAATATGGATGAAAGGATTGGGCAACCAACGGAAATTGACTTTTATTTTTCAGGTAATACTTTGCTGCGACATTCATTCTTGACTCATTCAGTAGGTTGGTGGCACCAGTGGTATTGATGTTATTTTTTTCTTCTTTTTTGTCTTTGCTTCGGGTATAGTTATGTACATGGATATTGGTTGTTTCTTGCTTGACTAGTACAATGATCCTTCTTTCTGTTGGTTCTGGATTGGCTTTATAGAAAGTCCGAGTCCCTAAACCTTTGATGTTCAATATTTGGAGGTTTAAGCAATTTAGATGTTTGATTGCTGGACTGGAATGCGTGGGATACGGATCCTTGGCCCAGGGACATCTAACCTCAGGAGAAAATTTGGCTCCATAATCCTATCTTGCATTTGATCTATCATCTTAAAAAAAATTAAGGCTTACACACGGTTTTGGGATTCATTCTGTTGCTGGGGTTAGTAAACCAAAAGCTGGACCAATTCAAAAAGTTCCAATCGTGCGAGACTTAATCCCACAATCAAATGTGAGCATAATCCCCTCCCTTTTGGGCTTGGCAATAGATAAGAGTCATAAGACGTAAATGTTGATATACATGGCTGGTTCGTTTGGGGAAGAGTTACATGGAATTGATTCCACTATCAGCTTATTGACCGTGACGAAAAGCACATGTAAAAGCTAAAAAGAAGTATGCTCAAATCATGTATCTTTTGATTTGTATTAAATGGCATAGCTGTGGAAAATTATTCAGGCAATGCAGTACCTAGCAGATAAAAAGTCAAAATCTGCTATACTTTTGAATCATGGTTCAAAGGAAAGACATTGAAAAGAAGAACGGTACAAGGGATGGGAGGAGAAAGTAACAGAGGTGATAAATACAGTAGTGGGTAGAGCAGCATGGGTTCTGAAGTTGGTAACTATCCAATCCTCCTGTTGTAGCTGTAACATAGTGGTTCTTGTTTTGCTATTCCTTCGTACTATTTTACACTAAGAATAGCATTCCCTCTATTTTTATTTTTATTCTGTAACTGTTAGACTTTATACCGCATCGCTTACCTAAGCCACCCAAGCTTCATTAATATAATATAGAGGTTACTCCACCTATTGCTAATTGGTTTTAGGTTGGAACCTTTCAAGAAATCTAATATAGTATCAAAGCTAGATCTTGGATGGCTTCACTTCACGCGGTCAAGTCTCGGCCCGAGTCAATTGCCTCACCTTGGATGACAATCGCCTCATACCTCTGTGCATCCGGGCTGCGCGTTAGAGGGAGTGTTAGACTTTACCCATATCGCTCACCTAAGCCACTCTTGGTTAATATTATCTAGAGATTGCTCCACCTATTGCCAATTGGTTTTAGGTTAGAACCCTCCAACATGTCTAACACAAACCATCTCCATTATTTCCTATAACAATAGCACTAAAGAACAAATTGAAATTTGAACTCAACATTCTGCGCCTACCTCTCTTATTTAGTAAAAGGTAAATGGGTATGCAAAATAATAAGTTAAGCCATGTTTGGTTGTGTGAATTCTCTACTAGAGTAGAATCATGTAGTGTTTGTTGTTCATCTCCACTTTTTTTGGCCTTAGGAACTCATTTGGTGGAGTTGACAGCGGATCTTGTCGGCAATGGGGACTAATACAGACTGCTCACCAACTAGAAGGTAAAGCTTTTCTTCACTCGTATGGTATTTGCTTTTATTATTCACCCCACTCATGTTTTTTGTAAAAGTGGAAGGGAGATACAATTATTAGTAGAGGACATCACCTTTCTCTTTATACAAGAATCTTTCCCCTTTCAATGCTCCTTCATAATTAATCCTCTTTTTTCTTGTTCTCATCTCTACTCTTTCCAACTTGTTATTCAACCCTTTGATTGCTTTTGGATTTGAACACCATTATAAGTAATGAGTATGGGATATAATTGGAACTACTATGGCTATACTGTAAGTAATGACAGCAGCAATTTGGAACAAGTTTTGCAAATAATGAAACTTGGTTTTCCCTTGTAGATTCTCCTGATGATATCCGTGGTGAAATTGGAATGATGATGATCATGTATTCTCCTTGCATATATATTATTTTTGTTTCGACTGTAAGGTTGTCCGAGTCAGCTTACATGCACCTCAATTATTCCCCTCTTTGCACATATTAGTATAAACCAAACACATTCCTGTTCATTTGAAGTCGTATGGGCGCGTGTTTTAAACTCTCTGCCCATTACTTTGGCTAATAAAGAACAAGCTCTTTCCATTCCTCACAATATGCAGTGTTTCCCTTGTACTCCTATATCTTTCATCTGAAAGTTGATCTCTTTCTTAATTCTTGGGCATATTCTTTTTTTTTTTTTCCCTAAACAAATCTTGTGAAATATTTATAATCAAGCTCTAAAAGTCATACCGTTTACCTAAGCAAATACAAACTGGAACACTATTTGATCACATGTTGTACTTGTATACTTTTAGGTGAGCAGTGTGCACTTTCGGCACTTTTAGTTGTTTTTTGTCCACCAAACCATTGTATTGTTGGTTGTTACTTTAAAATTGGGACACTAATACTTTGGTGATCAACAAAAGTTTCCAACAAGTCTCCAACACGCTCACATATTTTGTGGAGCCCACACACTTGAGTGTGAAGTGTGTGTGGGCTCCACACACTATGTGAATGTGTTGGAGACTTGTTGGAGCTATTTGTTGTACATGTATCATTTTTCGTTGGCGATCATGTCTGAATATCACATTTTGGGTATCATTTGATGTGTCACCGCTGTAGTGGTAAAATGTGCCACATTTGTCATGTAGTGAAGCATATTTTACCAATGCAATGGTGACACCTCATATGATACCCAATATGTGATAATTCACATGTTCACCATAGCGTTGCTGAAATTGGAATTGGTAGGAATATATAAATACGGGGTACCTAATGAAAGTCCAGTGCTACCTTATGACTTACTGTACTATAGTCTAATCTGAGTATATATACTCCATCTGTCCCTTTTCTTTTATTTTTTCATCTTTGTAATTCCTTATTTTATTTTATTTTAGGCAATTCCTTAATAAGTGTCCATGTTAAAATTTAGTGGGGGTAAAAGTGGATACATTTCCCATCTTATCCTTAAATGTATATTCTATTTTAAAAATTTAGTGGATAAAGTGTAACGGTAATGTCTCTTTCAAGGACAATATTGGTAAGTTAGAATATCTAAAGTGTTACAATGATGTTTCTATAAAAAGTTAGATTTACGAAGTTGTACACTTAAAAAGGGAATGAGGGAGTATTGTGTTTGTCTGTATATATCAACGCCTGGACTAAGGAATATATAAGAAATTACTTTCTTGAAAATTACAATCAAGAATCGAACTCTAGTCATGTTAAAGAGCATATGTATCAACACAGACATAAACTTAGTTTGATATAATACCATTAAGTTGGTATATTTTTCTCACCCACAAGCACATGCTACTTTCTCATGCTTTAAGCTACAAAAATTATTTATAAGTATATACTAGTGCCTGGAAATTAAATTAAAGCGAATTTATTTGCTTCGTTTACCCATACTCAATCAATCATTTTAATGCCTGAATGGTAAATTCACTTTCGATTAAAGTGAATTTATTTGTTCGTATTCTTATAAGAAGTAATTTCAAAAAGTGACTCCTTTACTGTTAAGAGGAAAAAAAAAAACAGCTACTCTTGTCCTACAGCCCCCTCACCTTATCGGATAACCATTGCCATTGAAATTACTTGCGCAGAAACATTATTTCACTCTTTTTTACTTATATAACTCGGGCGTTCAGCCTCGTTTACGTGTACCTCAACTTACTTTGGAGACTCAAATTCTCCGTTCACTTAAGGGAAGTCTAATTCAAACCAGAAGAGAGCAATTTGTACGACAAATAAGAACCATTATTAAGCTAACTTGATATTCATCCAACACAACAAGTGCAATTTGTACAACGAATAAAAACGGTCACCTAACCTACCTAAACAATTATTCGATATCGAATTTCAGATCATTCACTTTTTCCCAAAGGTCCACAGACCAACGGCTTGTTTGGTCTGGATTCAATAAAAAATTGATGTGCCTAAAATTTAGGCTTTCGAGTAGGGTTAATGGGTTGAGGGTAGTCTCTAATTACGGGTACCTAATTAATTACTCCCTCTGTCCCAATTTTATAGTCCATTATGGGAGTTCGTGCCACTTTTCAAAGTGTTGGGGTATCTTATAATCTACAATGTTTTAGGTGATTTTGAACGCTTTGTTTATTAGATTAAATTAAGATCTATCAAACAATATCCATATTGCATATAAAATGTATTACCAATTGAAAGATACAATCGTTTTTTTATCCGGTTAGAATAGAACGAGGGAGCATAAAATTGGGACGGAGGTAATATGTTCTTTTTACTTTCGTTGACTCCCAATTTTCCTTCTTTCTAAATGGGAAATGTTTAAGGCTACCAGAATAAAATCCATCCTTAATTGTCGAGGCCTCGAGTTCAAATTATTCTCAGCCACTGCAAAATCTGAAATGTTTCATTATTTTCAAAAAATTTAAGCTCATTCTATTTCTTGGCCTTGAGAGAAAGGGTAGTTTGAGGTTTATTTAAATTTAAGGATAGAAACATAACTATTCAAATTAACTATGATGAAAACATAATTAAGTTTTCCGAACAGAACCCCTTAATAACTCCCCGAACAAGAAAAAAGGGTCATTTGCGCTCTTTGCAATAGGAAATGTCTAACAGTTGAGTTGTTTTTAATGGTAAACAAACTCATTTGCGATAGCTCATTTGTTTAAATATAAATTACATATTTCGACTGAACTAGCTAGCTCATTTGTTGAACTAGCTAGCTCATCTGTTTAAACAAATGAGCTAGCTAGTTCAGTCGAGATATGTAATTTATATTTAATGTAACACCTATACAACAAATGAGCTAGCTAGTTCAGTGGAAATGGTTAGTTTTGTTATCCAATAAGTAAACGGTTCAAGTCCTGAGGCCTCTCTTTTTTCTCTCCAATAAGAACATTTTTTCCCCTCACAAATTCATCTTAGGCTCCGAGAATCTCAGGGCCAACCCTGGTTCCAAATTACAAAAGCTGAAAAAAATAAAATTTTTATTTGTACAACATTACACCTGCATAAAAACTGAAGGTCTAGCTAGCCTTTCATTGAGTCTAAAACATTTCAACGCTAGAAAAGCAATTTTCGTCTTTCTTACTCATTTCATTATATTTTTCCCTTCTTCTATGTGTTACATCCCGAATTTCGAAAGCATTATTTAAATCATTTAATTATGAAAAGAATTGATTTCCAAGTGATTAACTTAAAATGTAGTGAAACATTAGATTAACCATCCTAAATACAAAATGGCATATCTACTATTTTAGTCCCTACAAAATACACAAAGTTTCAATTTTGTCCTTACAAAATGTTTGTGTCAATTTCGTCCTTATAGTTTCTGACAAATTTCAATTTTGTCGCTCCGTCAAATTAATGATGGAAAATGCTTATGCGGCAAGCGGAAAATGCATAGCTATTGAATCAAGGCAAAAGAAGTTTCCCACAAGTTTGTTTTTCTTGGCCAACGAACAACTAAATTTTAGTTTTCCTACAGAATCACTTTATCAAATGAATACTCACAGAAAAATAGATTTTCTTTTCCTATACTTCACTTCAATTCATTTTTTTCAAAATTGACTTACCAGGACTCCATTCTTAACAACTGAACGGAGCCTAGAGAGTAATTCTACCTATTTCCATTCCCCTGTTAGAAAAAAAAAATAGAAAGGTAGTAATAGTCTAATAGAGGTCAGTCATTTTAATCTTGGGTCTATTTCAAGCCCATCTGAAAGACTATTGGGACTTTGAGGAAGAGAGGCAAGGCCTAGATTGAGTTGGGCCCTTAATCAATTATTGTCCTCAACTATTTTGAGCAAACCAACATGTGATCCATATTCTAATGCTACGGCCCATTAATCCCAAGCCAGGGAGAAGGGGAAAAAACACGAAGAAAGGGTGCGAAACATTTTTCTTTTGTAGTTGAAATATGGACGAAGAATAACGTCCAATTACAGGAGCATTTTTATTGGATTCAAAATTTCATTTCCCATAAAGATCTACTTGTATGAAAAATAGTATGTGTTAGCCACAAAATCGAGAGTAATTACGAAAGACCAAAATTACAATATCATTTGAAGAAAAATAGAAGAGAAGGAAATCCACATCACAACAAGCGGAGTGATAACTCAATGATAAGCACCCTATACTTTTCATGATAAATTTGACTGAAATTCAAATCTCATTAAAAACCCATGTTACAAACGGGCCTTAGGGCCCAAGCATGAACAAAGCATGGGCCCGTCAGAAGCTCCACAATAAACGGAGGGAGCCAACGAGGAGGGATTATTTAGTGCGTTAGGCATAGGGATATGTGGTCCCTAGCCGTGTCCTTAGCCAAGTAACTCCCAAAAATGATACATGTACAACAACCAACCCCAACAAGTCTCCAACACACTCACATGGTGTGTGAAGCCTACTCACAGTGTGTGTGGGCTCCACACATCATGTGAGTGTGTTGGAGATTTGTTAGAAACTTTTGTTGTACATGTATCATTGTCAAAGTACTCCTATTTTTGTGTAATCCAACAATAGGTGGAATACCATGTACACTCAATGTATATGAGACCTTCCTCAGTATTTTGCACAAATAATCGGAGCCACTAAATTTATTTAAAATATATTTTAAAGATCTGTATAAAAAATAAGCTCAAGTGGATATCAGTAAAAGTTTGATCTAATTTTCGTTCTATTTCTTGACAAGAAACTAAACAGGAAAAAAATCAAGTTCTTATCAATATCAAATTAAGTTAATTTATTTATGAATAGTTAAAAAGTTATTTTAACCAAATCAAGCAACTTCGATAATGTGGAATCCAAAATTGATCCACCACAATTTTGTGAGATGGAGACAAGAAACGTGCCTTTGGCATTGAATAATTTTTTGCCAACGAGTCTCTATGTACTCCCTTCGTCCCATTTTGATAATTCATTTCGATTTTCAATTCAATTTTGAAACTATTAATAACTTTCAATCTACAATATAACTAATTAAGATCTATTTATGATCTATTATCGAAATCAAAAGATATTAACAATTTTAAAAGGGTTTTGTGAACGTGTGCCCAATAAGCACATAATAAGCACACAAACAAAAATAACACACTCTAATACACATTTTACACTTTTCAATACACTTTCACATATCTCTATACATTTTTCACACATTTTAATACACTTTTTCAACGTTAACATGTGCGTATCGGATACACGTTAGCAATTTTCATTTTAAAATATAGGCTACTTTGGGTAAAAAAACCAAAGACTGGGTTTTTAAAAAATCATTTTGTCCTTATTCAAAAAAAAATTTGTATTCGTTAATTTTGCATCAAGAATTTCTGGTTTCTGGATTTCTCTCGATGAAACGAATCTAATAAGTATAAAATTATGATCAAAACTCAAATTTTTTTTGAATAAAGCCAAAATAGGTCTAATAATCCACCTATGTTGGCTTTATTAAAAAAAAATTGAGTTTTGACCATAATTTTATACTTGTTAGATTCGTCTCGTCGAGAGAAATTTAGAAACCACAAAATTTTAATGCAAAACTAACCAATGCAACAAAAAATTGAATAAAAACAAAATATAATCTTTTAAAAAACCATTTTTTGGTTTTTTTTACCAAACTAGCCCCCTATATTCGAGGCAAAACTGAACTATGAGGAGGAAGGGAGTAATAAATGAGCCCTTCTATTGGGACCGACGGGGATTTACCGATGGAGTACCGACGGCGTCGCTGATGCCGGTGTGGGTCTCAAACGGCCGATCCGAGCCGTTGATCGTTCTCAAAATCAAATTCCGAGTGGGCCTACGCGGGAATCGAGGCAATCGGACGGCTGTATGAGCTCGATCCAAAATCACCCCATTTCATTCAAAAAATTTCAAATGAAATGGGGTGATTTTGATCGAGCCTCATACAGCCAGTCCGATTGCCTCGATTCCCCGCAATGGCCCACTTCGAATTTGATTCGGAGAACGATCAACGGCTTCGGATCGGCCGCTTGGGACCCACACCGGCGTAGGCGACACCGTCGGTACCCCATCGGTACATCCCGTCGATCCCTTTAGATTTACTGGTAATAAATTCACAGAGAAATCATATCCGTACTTCTCCCTTGTCCATTGTTGGTTTTCATAAACGAGTCCGTCTATATGCACAGACCAAAGGGTACCGACGGGGTACCGATGGCGCCGCGCCGCCGCGCGGCCCCAAACGGCCGATCCGGCGCTGCTCATCGCTTCGCGGGAATCAAATTCCTAAAGGCCTACACCTTTTAATCGGCGAATCGGACGGTTGTATGAGCTCGATCTAAAATCACCCCATTTCATTCAAAATTCGAATCGTCCGTTTAGGACCCACACCGGCGTCGGCGACGCCGTCGGTACCCTTTGGTCTTTGGGCTGTGCACGTATCTTTACCGTTCACAAACACACACACACACACAGATATGACGGCGAATCGTCATCGTAAGGAAGAGTATTTGAATGAACACACACACACCAAAATCGAAACAATTGGACGTCGAATGAACTCCTGTCGATCAGAACAACACAGAAATGGAAATCAAAGGCGAAGTATTTGAATCCACATAGGGCGCCTGTAATCAACAAGAAGGAGTATCTGCTGCAGTTAACGACGGAAAATGCGAACAGATGATGATCGGCGTTGGGAGAGTCAATCAAGAATGTTTTAGGGCTTTAGACTCGAGTTCTGCGTTAGGACCAAAAGTTACGGAGGAAGTAGTTCAGGAGGAGAGAGACGTGGAAGGTTTGATGGGAGATAAAATGAAGGTGAAGATGGAGAGTGTTAGTAGAGGATGTGGAAGTGTGTGTGGAGGGTGTTCAGAGAGAGGGTGAGCGTGAGAACAATGATGATGCATTTGCGGTGGACGTAAGAGAGGAATGCGATGAGGTTGAGGAGAATCGAGCGGAGGGTGAACAGAATGAAGGAATGGATGGGGGTAATGGTAGAGTTGGAACTCAGTTGGCTATTATTCCAGGTAATTGAATCACTCCTTACTAGTAGTTGAATGGCTTGTTTGAAGTTTGAATTAATCATTTCCTTTTGGGTAATTTCAATTTCATTGAAACAAAATACAGATAACAGGACACCAGAGCAACAGGGAGAAAGACCACCCCTAACCAACAAGAAAGATAATGCATATGAGGCGGAAGCAACAGAGATAGGTAACAATGCAACTGAGGGTGAACAGAATGAGGGAAGAAATGGCGATAATGGTGGAACTCAATTGGCTATTATCCCTGGTAATTGATCACACCTTACTAGCAGTTGACTGGTTAGTTTAATTAAGCTAATTTCAATTGCATTGTACACGATAACGGTGAAAGAGAATGTTAAGCTACCACCTGTCAAGCAAGTATACTGTGGGGCGAGGGCTACTAACGAATTGAGCTGTTCGGGTGCAGTTCGAGGCTTGGCTTGTCGGTAAACTAGTCAAGCTTGAATTTTAGCTTATTTAGTAAAACGACCGAGCTCGAGTTAGTTGTAACTTGGCTCATTTATAAAAGACCGACTCCTTTATAGAGGCTTGTCTAATGAACTAACCGAGCTTGAACACCTTGACATTAAACATGCTGAGCTCAAGCTTGATTGGGTTCAACACTTCGACTCGACCTCAAGCTAGATTAGTTTTGAATGAGCCAAGCTCGAAGACTTCGAAGCTCAGCATGGTCTGCATGTGCCTTACGTAGTATAGGGGTATGGGTACTGACGCATTAGTGGTATTATTTGTAACAAGTTTGAGGGGTAGACTTCATGTTATTTCTATGGCTCGGAAATTGTTGGTCAGCGATCCTAATGGAGCTTCACAGGGCATGTTTGATGGTGGGATAATAATCCTTTATCCGTTGTACAAGGGAACATTTGGGGCCGCATGTCCCTTAAGGCGTGTTTGATAACAGATATAGGTATGAGGGGATTGGTAATGAGGTGGGATTAGGACTGGGATTGGGAAAAAGGTGGGATTGGTAATGATATGGGATTAGTAATTTCGGGTTTGTTTTGCACCAGAATAAGAGATAGGATTGTTGTGTAACATGTTTGTTTTACGTGGGATAAGATTGGATTGGAAGTATACATTATGTAACATGTTTGTTTTACATGGGATAGGATAGGATTGGATTGGAAGTATACATTTCCAATTTTACCCTTATCATCAAGTGTTATAAAAATGCTCCATTACAATGTTGTTAGACGCATCTTGAAAATGCCCAGCCACTAATAAATGAAATTAAAGTTTTCATTTACCAACTATATTGGTCTTGTTCGGTTAACAAGTTTTATTTTGAACTGTTTAGTTTTGATGATGTAAGCAAGTGTAATAAGTAGAGAGAGATAGTGAGAAAACAGAGAAAAGTGATGATATAAGCAAAACAGAAACTGCCCAAAACTGGGCAAAAACTGTGTACCGAACACAGCCATTATTTTCCCAACTTTGTAATCATCGACATCTCTGCTATCTCTCTCCCCTACACAAAACTAGAATTGAACCAGAGGACCCAGAATACTCTCTCTCCTCTCACCATCAATCCGTCACCCACAAAATCCGTTTTCTGGGTCTCAGATCTTCAATTGCAAGTTCAAAGAAAAAGACCCATGTAGAAAGACTCAATTTTTACATGATGGGTCGTTTGGGGGAAGAGATTTGTGCCTTTTTTGAATAACAGATGGATGGTTTTTGCAGCAGCAATGTGGATACAATTGTGTGCTGGAATTAGGTATTTGTTTGCGAGTATTTTTCCCTGTGATAAAAGCTCTTTGTTTGAACTATAATCAGATGCAGATTGCGAGATTATTGAAAATCACCAGTACCAATGGAAACTCGCCGGAGTTTGTGAGGTATTGTGGGAGCGAACGATGTGGTGGGGTTCCAAAGGAGAAGACAACGTGGAGGAGAAAAATGGAGGGCATCAATGTCTTTCTATCATCAAGCCCTTCAGATGGGATTATCAATAACGCCTCCCCCATGTTATGACTAATCCGATCATTTTGGGGTATTGTCAATCCCTTGGGATTGCGAGTCCAGGCCATAGAAACAACACCAAACATGAAATTTGGAAGGTACCCCACCTTCACAATCCTATCCCATCTCTGAACCCAGTTATATCAAACACGCCCTTAGGATTAGCTAGTCCCACGGTCTCACCTTTTTTTAACGTGGGATTAAAGTTAGGATTGGACAAGAGGGGAGATTATTTGGGTCCTTAATATCCTATATATGGGACTACCCAATACCACCTGAGGGGGCGGAATTAGCTAATCCCTATCAGTGGAATGATATCCCTCTTTGTCCAATGGTAAAAAATGATTCTCCATTCTTTATCCCATCATTTATCCTGCCCAAATCAAACATAGTACAACTAATCTAGTACTACATACAATCTCATCTATTATCCAAGGACCCACTTGTCCTCTTTATTCCCATCATTAATCCCATCTTTTCTAATCGTTCCAGAAAATAATCCCAACCATTGGGATTACTTCCCTCTTCATCCAATGGTAAAAGATGATTCTCCAATTGTTATCACGTCAATTTTCCCACCCAAATCAAACATACTACTATCATGTACTATATACAATCTCATCTATTATCCAGGGACCCACGTGTCCTCTTTATCCCCATCAGGCCATCATTAATCCCATCTTTTCTAATCCTTCCAAAAAATAATCTGGCAATCAAGCGTCCCCATACGTATTGGACAGTGTAAAGCACCAGACTATGTTTCTAGACTAGTTTGTTGTCCATTCTAATCCTATCTTTTATCTGTATAGTTCAACTCTATCAAAGTCTGTGCTTGCTCACTGATGTTTCTCGGATTTGTATTTCACCCCTTTTGACTTTGTCTGGAATTCATTGTCTTACAACGTTCAGGCTCATAGTTGACGATATTTAGTTTTTAGTTGCAGAACAGAACTCATGTAATGAAGGAATTTCTGCTGCTCAAATTGGTGATGCTAAGAAACTTGGTGACCGTGACAATGTTCTTGTTATATGTGAGGGCGGAGATGGGAAAGGAGGGGATCAGGTGGGTGCAATGGATGGTACTGAGGATATGGCGAAGATGACAAGGCAGACAACGAAAATGGGGAAGACCCTTCCGTTTTTATCGATAATCGCTTTATTGAGAGGAGGAAGGAAAAGGATTTGGAAATTTTTGCTGGAAGGCTGGATAAAGGGGCTGTTGAGGATGATCTGATCAAAGTCTTTGGGAAGTTTGGGGAAATAAGATCTGTTAAGTTAGTGAGGAATCCAACAACAAATCAGAGCAGAGGATATGCATTTATACAATACGCAAATGTTGAGCAAGCCAAAAATGCTCTGTCAGCATTAAAGGACGGGATCCAGGTTTAAATTTTGACTTTTATTATGCCAATTCCAGCTAAGAAACAATGAAGGTACTCTTCTCTGTATGTTGATTTAAGATAGCAATTACATGGTATTTTCGGCTGTTAAGGTTGGAGGCAAGCATGTTAAGATATCGGCAAGCCGGGACAACAATTCACTTTACATGGGCAACATTTGCAAATTATGGACAAAAGAGCTTGTAAGTTTTGAATTCGACTACGGCTTTTCATTTGCACGTAATGTTTCTGGCTTATTTATGGGGTCATGAACTCCATGTTATACTTTGCAATTGTGCCGTCTTCATCTATTAAGGGATTTAGTGGTGGTGGTGGTCATTTTCATTGTGACCCAAATTATTTTCCCTTTCGCTCGGAAGGTACTGGAAGCATTGAAAAGCTATGGGATTGAGAATATCGAGGAGATATATTTGCCAAATGACTCTCAGAAAGAAGGGAAGATAAAAGGATTTGCTCTTCTGGAATTCAGCACCCATTCGGATGCATTAGCAACATTTCAACGACTAAGAAAACCAGATGCAGTCTTTGGTCGTGATAGAAGTGCTAAGGTTGCTTTTGCACAAACCCCAATGCATCCTAACGAGGAAGTTCTGTCTCAGGTTTGAAATCTGAGGCTGCTTTTGCTTTTGCTTTTGCTTTTGCTTACTGGACGCCATTATTTGCGAAGTATTTGCTAGCAAAGTTTGTGCTAGTGTGTTTGAGACTTTGAGTTTAAACTTGAAACTTACTTGGGTGCAAGTCTAGAGTGGGAGGGGTAGCTAAAAGCATGTCGTTGTGACAAGGTTTCCATCTCTTTAATGAGTTTAACCAATAATCCATCGCATAAAATCTTCACTTATCCATTTTTGCCCCTAGTAACCATGGTGAGGTTTCAAGAATGACTTGCCAAAAAGCTTACCTGTTTGGAAAGGCCCGTGGGGTCCATATCAAACTTTGACTCTTTCCGTGATTGACGTCAGGTGCAAGTACCTTTAGCATATGGTGAGGCAGACATGTACAAATGTAGTGCAAATAGATATATAAGTTGGGAGTCAATTATAAATATACTTCACAAGATAGTTAAGCCTTCTATTACAATATTTTTGTGCTTCTAAGCTCAGACACAACTTGAATTTGTACATTATCTTGTTTTTGTGGCTGAAGTAAAGGAAACACGGTGATAACACTAAATTTATGGTAATTTTTCCTGCACAAGGCAGCCATTCCTTAGGGAATATATTTTTGATACCATATTTCTGCAACTTAATTGGTTTAATCCTTGGAAGGGCATGAATGATAAATATAAAATTTTCCTTCTTTTAGGTTAAGACTGTCTATGTGGAAGGCCTAACTGATGCTTGGAATGAAGGGAAACTAATAGAAAACTTCAAACAGTAAGGTGAGGTTGTGACAGTTAAGTTATCTCAGAATCTGGGCACCAGACGAAAAGATTATGGCTTTGTGACATTTTCCTCTCGAGAAAATACCCTGGCTTGTGTCGAAGGGATTAATAGTGCTTGGATTGGAGAAGGAGATGTGAAGGTAGTGAACTGTTTTTCCTTGCTTTCCCCTCTGGTTCCTTTTATTTGTCTAGGAAAACAGTGGTCTTAGGTTAAGTTTCTTCAGGTCACGGCTATCATTGCAAAACCTCATTTTAAAGGGCGGCTACAAAAGCAAGGTACTCGTGGTGGATTCAAGGTTACAGGATCGACAGAAGGCCCATCAACAAAAGAAGAGAGTGGAAGAGAAAACAAAGCTGTATCTCCAAAGATGAAAGGTCATGCAAAGCCTAAAAAGGTGAAAAAGAAGGCAAATATGCTGGCTGAAGAAAAGGGAAAGGCTCTTTGCGAGCAGGAAATTGATGGAGGTAGTAAACCAAATAAGCACCAAACTATCACTGAAGATCAATTTGTTCTACCATCATCCAAGTTGGAAAAGAAAAGTCACAAGAGAAAGAATCTGCACTCTCAGGATGAGGGCCGTGGGAAGACAGGAGCTCACCATGGTCATAATGACAATTGATTAAAGAGGCAAATGGGTACAAGTACCTTACAGTGGATTATACAAAGCTACCCGTTTAGCTGCTTTTATATAAGGTTCTGAAAATTGAATTTCCTAACCTGAATACGCAGGCAACAAGGGGGGAAGGAAAAACAATGACTCAAGGAAGCCAAAGAGGCATCTGCATACTAGGAAAGGGTCAAACTATGGTGCAGATTCCATCAAATACAGAAATCGACAGGTACCTGGATTCAATACATCATCTGTTAGTTATCGAAGTCCTGCCTACGCTGCCACCATGTCTGGATCTAAAAGGCCTTATGAAGATGTGGTAAAGAGTTAAACTTATATCTCATTCATCACTCATCAGTATTGCAATTTTCCATTTTCTGCTTTGATTGTGTGGAATGGGTTTGTTACAGGGGCCACATGCTGGTTACCTAGAGCCTGTTACTCGGAAGCAAGGCCGAAGCAGTTCAGGTTATCTTGAACCTTCTGTGGCAATGCTTTTTCAACCTCTTGCAGCAGGATACCAAGAAAGTGCAGTAGTGACACAAAACCAACCTCAAACAGGATATGGTGAACCTGCTGTCATAAAATACAGTATAGCTCATGCAGGATATCGTGCACCTGCTGTTGGAACTTATGGTCAACCACCTGTTGGATACCTGGAACCTGCTGTTGGAAGTCAAAGTCAGGCCCATGCTGTATATTCTGAGTCTGCTGTTCTAAAATACAGTCACGATCCCACTCATAAAGGTTTTTTCATACAAATATTCCCATTCACTTTGAGTTCCAATTTTGCTACTTCGGTCAACATAACTGTATTTGTCCTGTTGACAGGGCCGTTGCACAGGATCTCCATGCCAGTGGTCAGTCAGCATATGGGGCAGGTATTGTGTTAACTCCATTTGTCAGATTCATTTGTTTTCACGGTGCACAGAACCCCAAAAGAAGTAAAAACTAAAAACATAATAAAAGCCAGAACATCCGAAATCTAACAAAAGGAAAAAGTATCATATATTTAGTTTCTTGATGACTTGTTCAGGTTCAATGTAGTTGAAAGGGCAGGTAAATATGCATTTTCTTAGTCCTTTCCCTGCTGCCTAGTGTATGGAAAGGGTTCCACGTGCTCCCTATTTCGTCTCTTTATTGTATTTGTCAAGAAATCGGGAGCTAACAGACAAATGTATCTTCACGACATTCTTCAGTATATCAAGTGTTTTCCCACTGTCAGTGGCATATGTCTGCTAATGCTAGTAATGTATTATGACAAGTCAGTTGTAATAATTCTTTTGTGGTGGTTTTCCTGTAGGATATTCTCTTCTGCGGTCCTATGTTTCAAGTTATACTACCTATGTTAGATCTGAGGTCTCTCTATGTGTGTGTGTGTGTGTGCGCGCGCGCGCACATGTGTTCACGCAGAATTTAATTACCAAACCAAACCAAGCCTTATGTCCCAATCAATGGGGTTGGCTACATGAATCCTTTTTCTCCATTGAGCTCTGTCAAATGCTACTTCATCGCTTAAACCCAGTATACTTAGATCTTTGCGTACTACCGCATCTAAAGTCAATTTGGGTCTTCTCCTCCCTTGTGCGTTTCTATTTTTCACTGCATAGAATATTTGTACACGGGTATGCCTAATCTCCAACAAAAGAGCCTATGTCCTTGATTGTAGGCTATTTTGGGATTTGGGGCATTCTTGACAAGAATTTTTAAAGTCGGCTGGAAAGATTGTTAAATCTCAAGTTTTGCTGTCTTTGCTTCCATTGAGTTATCGTAAACTGTTTGTACCTTCAAAGGAGTCTTCATCCGTCTTGTTTGGTACTTGAAAACATGATATATTTGATCTGAAAGTCCTCATATAGCGCTTCTCCAACAAATGTCTTTTCCCTTGTTGTCAAAGCTTTCAGATTTTGTAATTGTCCTCTCTCCTGAAAATTAGGAAGATAATTCTGTGTTTACCATTGAAGGCTTCTTTTTAAGTCCGTGGTTCTGTGGATGTTCCATCGGCTAGTCGATAATGAATAGTCTGTTTGTTACTATATGCAGAGTGGTGGCAGTGCCGGTCATTACGAAAGCAGTGGAGGGGTGCTCCTACCTCGAAGGGCGTACTACTAGCAGGAAACAAGAGATAGATGCAGTTTCTTTGACTTATCTCGATATCAACCCGTTGTTGGATCTCTCTCTCTCTCTCTGGTTTTTTTCGTGCTTGGGAATATGGGCGGTCGTCGTGCTAGTTGACCATATGCAATATTCAGCACATAGATAGGGTTCTGTAAAAATGATATTTTTCCTTGTCTAATTTCAAAAGAAGCATTTGTCAGTTGTGTTCTGGTTGTTTGTTTGTGTTCTTCCCTTTGCTCAAAACCTGTTCGGCATGAAACGACATTTATATCAGATCTTTTACTTGGGCCACTCATATTATGCCTCTCTCCCAGCCGAATCCACAGCCCCCGGAATATGCTGATGAAATTTGTTGGAAAAAGTAGAGGATAGTGACCACCGAACCCTTGTAAAGTCCAAAAGTTTGCGTAGAAGGATCAGCTGAAAGGATCGTTGTTCCATATTAATATGCAGGCCATTAACGTACCAGAAACCAAATAGAAAAATTAGAGAATGTCTGTGTGTATTGAACTGACCAACATTCCATAATACTGTATTATATTTCACAAAATCTTCTTCAATTTAATTCAATCAACAGCTAACATCTTTATCAAACCTTCTTATTTGGCCTCGTTGGCCGAGTATCAGCGCTTAGCACAAGCGAATCATTGTATAAACGACTTTCTATTGCTCGATACTATTGATGTTACTTGAATTTATATCCCAACCTAAACAAAACAAAGAACAAAAAGCAAAAAACAAACTCATATGTATATACTATCAGAGGAAAGATACTTTCAGGAGGATAGTACACATCTCTCTCAGAAAATCAATCAGCAGCATTGATTTGAGCACTAGCACCTTCCATCATCCCATTGCGAATCTGGTCGCTAATATCCCTAACGTGACCAGGACCATGTGGTATAAACACAGTGGTGTTCTTTGAGGAGTTGCCGAGGTCCTTGATGGTGTCAAAGTACTGAGTGATCATGATGAGGTCCATCACCTCCTTGGCCGAGGCACCTTCCACCTTGTGAGAGAAGTTCAGGATGTTCTCTCTCAAGCCATCTGTAATTGCCTGCCTCTGCCTCGCAACGCCAACCCCACCTAGGTACTTGGACTCAGCTTCGCCTTCTGCTTTTTTAACTTGGAGAATCTTCTCTGCTTCCCCTTTGTATACACTGGCAAGCTGAAGCCTTTGAGCTGTAATAAATAAATTCAACAAAATTTTCTTCAGTTTCACACACTCCAATAGATCCATTTGATTGACAGGCATACAATAAAGTAGCCAGATTTGGGATTATTCATCAGCAGATACCCTAATGTCCAGAATAAATCATAATATCCAGAATAAATCAGACTTCACATTAAATTTCAAGAATTGTTTGTGTGAAAGTCTACTTTGTGAGAGGTACTACCTGCATTAATCTCATTCATTGCCTTGCGCACAGAGGGATCAGGTATTATATCAACCAACAGAATGTGTTCTATGCTGTATCCATATGTTCCCATCACCTGATCCACATAGATACTTTTAGTTATCATTCTGAAAAAAGGGAACCTTGATACAGAAGATTTGTAATTTCAACCGGTCATTAACATCATGCTGGACACATGGTTCATGCCTAGGTGGTGCCTAAAATAAGAATCACAAACCCAAAATTAAGTTGCTAAAGGAGAAACATGTTTACACATGTGGTGCCTAAAATAAACAAGTTTCACTTGATCTATTTTCTTCTTTACAAACTAACCATATCAAGATATTCAAGAAGAACAGCTGGTATGCGTATATGAAAATTCCACATAACATTTGTATTGCATTTTAAGCACACTTACAACAGAATCCAGTCCCCCAGACAATAACATATTACTCATAGAAGAGAAGGGTATCATACGTTGAAAGTAAACAGAATTCTAAATTAAGCCAATACAGTTCTGAAAGATCTTCATTCTAAGATGTTGGACTCTTGCTACAGGCAAACAAAGGGCTGAATCTTCTAGGTGAGTAGACAATGGGTATAAGGGCAGAACTTCGCACCATATCTTGAATGAGTATCCAGTATAAAGTGCCAGAAAAGCTTTCGCAAATAACGTTTTCTGTCACATTATGATCATCGAATCCAACAGGAAACATACATAAACACAAATGAGGTAGTTCTAAATGAGAAGCTGGCAAATATGAAAAGGAACTAAACTGGCTCAAGGGGAATAGAATATCACGCCTAAAATACTGGATACAAACCTACAAGGTTTCAATAGGATGATGGCATATGAAAGACAGTTTGCCCCACAAGATGTGAGCAGACATGAAATATCCCTCCAATATATCATGTTAGATTCATCTGGTAATCTCAGTACTGGTTGTTGCATCCTAATGGACAAGTTGTAGCAGCAAGCATATGGTCGCCTGTGGGACTAAGACTAGGTTTCCCTTCCACTTTGTATTCACCACAAAATTTTGCCAACTCCGATATATCTCTGGATCTTCAAAACAACCCATAGTTCGCTTATACCAGCTTATAAAAATTAGTTGCACAATTCATGATAAACCCACAAGCTTAATCTGCAGAGCAGATCAATGAGATCAAGACATGAGTGCGAAGCTATACATCTAGCCTTTCAAACTAAAGCAGAGACAAAAGATGAGTGTCTCAGTAGCCGGTATAGATGACTGAACACATAACCTAGATAAGTATTAGCAGCTACAAATGTTATAGAATGTGATTAGGTTACTATAAATAACTTCTCATATTGGAGCAATGTAAAAATGTCGCGGTGATCAAATAACCAACAATTTACCTTCTCAAGCTCCTCTGAGACAACTCGAGCAACATCACCCTTCTGCTCAAAGAGCACATCAAGAGTCATTCTTGGTACTTGAGCTCGGACGACTGTATATAATGGAGGAACCATTAGATAGTGGGAAAAGGCAAACGAGAATCACGCTATTAGCCGGACTAATGAAAATTACCATCAAAGACGTAAGCCTGAATCTGTTCCTTGGGATTTTGCAACTCATAAAATGCATCATCAGCATTTTCTTTAATGACTCGGTATTGAATTGAGCACATAAGTTGCACAAAGACATTATCCTGTAGAAGGAAAAATCGTTCAGAAGTGTACTTCTCTGATAAATAATGCAATATGCGTCATGACTAAAACAAATATTTACGGATTCTTATGCCAATGGCACAAGCATGATTTATTGCTACCACCACGACAACTCTTAGGTGGTTTTCCAACTGGATACACAACATAAGTAAACAGCTGATAGTAAAAGAAATTAAGCTGAATTCAGGGTCTCTAAGTACATCAAGGGAAAAACTACCATCTTCGTCTTTAACAAAACAAACTCTATCAACAAATTCGACACCACCTCCTTAATGATTGGTGATGCTGTTTCCGCATCGTAAGTGGATTTAACTTTTACACATTATCCTTCAATTAGGTTGATGATGTCCCTAACTATGCTGGAATCAAGTAAAGGTAGGACAGAAAACAAACTGGAATTAAAAAGGCTTACGAACTACATGGCTCAAAACCTAATTCTAGGAGATACACCAATGACAGGAGGAACTACCAGTTGATGATAATGAATTGAGGAAATTAGATTAATTACCTATATGCAAGGCTTAAATTAAATAAATATCAGTATAACAAAAATCAAATAAATAGTAAATACAAGTGAACCCTTTTCACATCCAACGCGCCTGTAATGATTTCTACTACATATTATAAAAGAGGGAGTTGTGATGTTTGTCAAGCAGATGAATTCAAATGACAAATATACCCTCCCCTTCATAATTTATGGCATGCGCATCCTTAGAGCTAAGGAAGCCCAAATAGATGATACCTTGCGCCTGCCGCCTCAACAGATCTTCTTTGTCTGCTTCCTCACGCTGCCCCAGCCCAAAAGCGCACAGCCACCGCCAAAACTGAATGTGTACTCCTAACACAACAATCTTGCGGGCAATATTATTTGTCGCACAATCAGCCACAGCCATTACTTGTGCCTCCTCAGACATAGTAGGCAACGGTACCTTTATATGTGGGATGCTTAATTACATTCACCGTCAACCAAGTGACCCAGCTTCGGCTATGCCAGCGCCCAGCGGAGACACTCACGAAACCAACAGTCTGTGGGGAAGCTGTATGATTAAATGTAACCAGAACTTCTACCCCGTACTCTTATGCAAATGATTCCCCCAATTTTCCTATTCAACTGATTGGACAATTGGTCCATTCAGGAGCCTGTACATGTTACTTGTTTAGCATTAAGAAAGTTTGATACAGATGTCAGAGACAAAATTAAGGTTGTGCTATGTGTTCGTTCACTAAAATCCTGTGTTTCTTGACGAGCTGGTTGTACCACCCACCAGGTGTTTGACTAAATGACACACGAACTCCTGTAGTATCGTTTACCATTTAATTTCGTACGATTTCACCACTATGATGCTTGCAAATATTGCTTGACACCTGACTGTTTGATCAATTTGCTACTTCTAAGGTAGAAAAGCCCCAAAACAAAAAGGAAAAAGAAATTTTTCCGGGTTCATAAATACCTACTAAAGTTTGCTCCATGATTTTTGTTCATTTGGCACTACCGTGTCTTATATTCGGTGTACATAATGTGACAAGAAAGAGATCATGCCATAGGGTGCTACAGCCCCAACTTCCAAAGTAAGACTTCAAAGAACCTCAAGAATGGCATACAGAGAGAGTTGGCCACAGGAACGGCCACGCTAATACTAACAATTGGCAGTTTAAGAAAGATGAGATTCCTATCATCAATTACCGGACAAATGCCTGTTGAGAAATCAACCAAACCAACAAACACACAATGAGCGAAGAATACTTGAGAACAAAAAACAAAGGATGCAAGAGACACAGATTTTTTCTGTGGTTCCTAGGCGGTCCCAACTAGGTTTAATCACAAGTTACATTGGCTGAGTATACAAAGTATTTACAACTAGGTTTAATCACCAACTACAGTGATACCCCGTCTAAGTTTCACAAGCCCAACAATACCATCCGAAAAAATAAATCCTAGGATGATAACAACGTGAAAGAAGATCAACAAATCTCTCAGGTTCATCGTTAAATATTACCCAATTCCAGAATTCTCTTATTCTACGATTGATCAGGATACGGAAGTTAAGTGCAAAAGAAACTGAAGAGATAAACGAGAGAGAAAGAGAGAGGACCTTGGTTTTGGTCTCGACGCAAACGTCGAGAGAGCTGATCCTGGTGGAGAGTCTACCGGCAAGGAACTCGCCGGAGAAAGGGTTGAAGAAGTGGAAACCAGGTTGGGCTATCTTCTCGAACCTGCCCCACCTCTCTACCACTCCGATGCTCGATTGCTCTACACATCCACAAAACACGCACGATACGTTCCCCATCGCTCCCTCCCTCTCTCTCTCTCTCTCTCTCTCTCTCTAAAGAAGGAAGAAGGAATTTGTTTGTTTGGAAGAAGAGGCAGACGTGGTGTAGATTGGAAAATTGGAAGGCCCCCGACAGACAGAAGTGGTGGTGGTGACGGGAACAGCCGCCTTCGCGGGTCACCAAAAGTTTTTCATTTTTAAATCATATATCCCCAGAAGTGGGGCAATGGATGTCACTGGGCTGAGCCCGGCCCAAGTTTTAATTCTTTCTATGGTCCAAATACAATGGGATCAAGCCCAATGCTACAAGCTTCCGGAATACAATAGGATCTTCGTAAATTTGATCGAATGTTATGATTCATTAGCTCGTTATTTAGTGCAAATCGGTCAAATGACAGAATCTATAAAAACTATTCAACAGACTTTGGAAGGAATTCCGGAAGGACTCTATAAGAATTTAGAAATCTGGCGCTTTGATGGAGGAAGGAATGCCGAAAGGGAATGATTTTGAATACCAATTCATTAGTAAAAAAAACACCTTCTCTAACTTTTGAAGCAAGAACTTTTTGTAAGAGTTGAAGCTCCAAAAGGAGAATCGGGAATTTTTTTGATAGGAGATCAGAACGTTTTTCTTTACTTGTTCCTGGAACAGAGGTCGGGTTGGTGTGATGCGTGTAATGGTAAAATTAATATGGTGAAGCGTGGAAAAACTTCAATAGAATTCTCAACGTTGTCGTGAATGAAAACTGTTTGATCCGGAAGTAAAGGGCGATAAGAGCCAAACAATCTCCAAGGGAAAAGCAAATGAAATCTATGATTTCCTCAGTTCATTTGTCCCCCTAATTGAACACCCCTCGGCCTTCTAATCGTGTTTTGGATAGCCCGGATATGTTTTGATATTTTACTGGTAAAAATAAACCTAAATTAAAGTAAAATTGTCGAATGTATCTAGGCCGCCCAAAACACGATCGGACAGCTAAATGGTGCACCACACGCCCGGATTCCTAAAGTAGACAGGTTGCAAAAGAGTTTTCTAATATTTTGAGAAAATTCAACTATTGTAGATTTTGAATGGCTTCCTGTGCGTTCTATGCTTAAATCATTCCTTGTGTAAACAAAAAAACTTGTTGCATCTCTTGATGCTTAGACATTTTGAAATTGTCATTTGGGAAGCAGAGTCTTTACTCACAACGACAAATAAAGGGAACCAGATACGGTGATCAAGGGCGGATCTTAGAAGGGACTATGGTGGGCTATAGCCCAAGTGAGGTTTCAAAAAATGGGAAAAAATAAATTTTTTATATGTAAAATTTTATCCTACCAAATTTTAGCTCGCCTCATATTTGTGTACAAGTTTTGGTTAGCCCAGGGTAGATTTGTGTCCTGAATCCGCCCTTGACGGTGATAACTGGAAGCGGAGTGCTGGTGTGCACTCCCAGGTGTGTTGCACCAGGACAGTAGATGAATTTTCAACGGATCTAATTTCATCTCGGCACTTTGTAGATCCGAGATGTCCATTGTCGAGGAGAAATCTGAGCCGTTGATTCCGGGAATCAATGGTCCTGATGCGACCCATTGTGACTTGCCGAATCCATTCTGGGATGGAAGCATAAATTTCTCTAGATGATCCCTACACTGTTTTCCCCCAACCTAAATCCCAGAAAGAGTTTTTGTGAGAACCCATGACTTTGTCCCACATCGGTGGGAGTGAGACAATAGTATATTACGAGTCGCGAGCAGCTACTTTATAATTCAAGGTTAATTTTTTGAGCTACGTGATTAGGCTAAGGATTACGAGGTGCTATCACTCTCCAATGCAAGTAGCTGGTCGTGTACTTTTGTAAGTTTGCAGTTACGGCAATGTAAAAATGTTACTGGAACAGTATATCCTGAAACATCAGTACTATTAGTAGGAAAGAAAAGCATCAACCAATTCAAAATAAATCCCATGCGAAACCAAGCAGCGATGTCTGTCAACATAAACATGTGATCAGAGCAGTTGTTTGAAATTACAGTAGGGTCCGAGGCAAGATCGCAGAAGGAAAACAGTGGTGAGTGATTTGCCTCCAGACAAGAATAGCGTTTTCAGTTGAAAGCAAAAGCTAATAAATAGCCCATTTTGTAGGTTTGTGATCAACAAACTCTCCGGCTTAACGCATCCAATGAAGGAATTCACGAAGGTACAGCTCCATAAAGTCGCAATTGGCCACAGATTTCTATTGCGATTCTGGTCGGATATGACTCTTGCAAAACATCCACATTCATTACCAACTGAACTAGACGTTTTCACGTCTGGCATTTTTTTAACCACCCAAGACTATTCGCCATGTTTTAATACCAGAGAATACGTGATCGCAAACAAACACATCATTTTGAGATTCACGAAGATCTACCAAACGCAATACATAAATATGATGTCGTGATTTTTACGGAGGAAAAACCACCATTTGAAAAATCCACAGGAAAAAATCTTTAAGACCCCATGCCTAGGCTACAAGAAACTGAACCATGGTGACATTCACAACAAAGCTAAGTCCTCAGCAAAAGGACATTCGAAAATTGTTGGAATAGGAGTGCAATCAAGTGATCTAATGGTAAGCAGTTAGGAAAAATCTTAAGCCTATCACTACCCTTTTCTGCAATTTCTCAGGCGATTGCCGAGGGATCGAGTCATGGAAATCAGAAACAGTCGGTGAAGTTGGCCAAATCTTGAATTATTGTTTCCATGGATGGCCTCTTCTCAGGATATTCATGGGTGCACATCAAAGCCAACTTAGCAATCTTGGCAGCTTCAAATTCTGAGAACCTTCCGCTGAGGTTCTTGTCAATAAAATCAACGGACCTACATGTCTCAGCAGCAACTCTTATAGAGCTGGTAATTTTCCTCTTCCCTGACAAGATCTGAAACACAAGCACGCCAAAAGCATAAATGTCACTTTTCTCCGTGAACCGGCCTGTATTAGTGTACTCGGGTGCTAAATATCCCATTGCAGCACAGGCCTTGAGTGCTGAGAAGACAGTGTCGTTTGTCAGAAGTTTGTGCGCGCCGGAATCAGAGAGCAAAGGTTTGAATCTCATGTCAATGAGAACCTTCTCTGCTGAGATATTTTGGTGAACTACAGCTGGTTTGTTTGTCGTGCACCCATGTAAATAATCTATACCTGCCAACATAGATGGACAAAGCCCAGTGTTAATATAAAAGCAAAATAAGGAATGAACGAAAACTAAAACACTTGTGTGTTCTACAGGGAAACCATGTAGCAACTATCCCAAAAAATTCTTCTAAGTTTATTTGAACTATAAGAAGAAAGACAAAATTTGTGTTAGAACAGGTGTATAGAATTTGAAGTGTTTGAAACCTATGTTAGATGAGAAAAGTATCTTCCCTAATTTATCTTTTATTAGCTGACTGAAGTAATACACAATTCAAAACACTTGGTTTAAGACTTTATTAAACAACTGTAATACTATTGCAGCCACCTTTGGATGCCGTGTGATGTGGCTCCTTGCATGGTCCAATCACATGTTCTAGATGGGGTCCAATCGAGTGATGTGGTTGGTGCCATGCGTGCGTGAAGCAAAGTCCCACATCACCTGGGTACCAAAGTTATATGAAGTATATAAACGTGAGGGTACCCTAACTTCATGAGCTAACATTTGGGGTTGAGTTCTACGCAAGATCGTGTAACATGGAATTGGAGCTCGGTACCATAGATGGGTAGGATGCGTGTCTTTGGCCTACACACGGCAGGTGTTGCTGAGTGAGCACGCTCTGCGTGAGGGAGGGTGTGAAGCAAAGTCCCACATCACATCGGTACCAAAGTAATATAAAAGATATAAGCATACCTAAATGTGCGCATCAGATGGTACCTAAATGTGGTCGTTGAGCTTTTCAAATTCAAGTTGGTAAGTAATGAAGTCGAAATAAAGAGGCAAAAATGGATTATGGGAAGTACGTTGCCAGCGATATCATTGCAGCATTTAGATTGATGAAAAGCCATGCAAAGAAGAATCAGCTAGAACATTCAGGAAGAAGATCATCAAAATAGAACTGACCTTTGGCAATTCCATTGATGATAGAAACTCTGGTGTTCCACTCAAGGACCCGATTATCCCCCTCCTTCAGATCCAGATAGCACAGCAAGTTTCCATTTGGTACAAAATCATAAATGAGAAAACACTCACCTCGGCCCCTCGAACTGCAAAACCCTCTCAACCTGACTAAATTCTCGTGTCTCAATGAGGTCAGAATGTCCAGTCCCTTCAAGAACTCAGCTTCCTCTGACTTGCAACTACTTTTAGTGATGCTCTTGATAGCAACAATGGATCCATCCCTTAAAACTCCTTTATAGGTTGCTGAAAAATTGCTCCTACCCAACAGATTTTTTCGAGCAAAGTATGAAGTAGCTGACTCTACCTCTTCCAAATTAAACCTAAAGCTTTGCAAAGCCTCTTGGGAGAACCCACCCAAATTGCGACCATCGGCCAAGGGGTCCCACCCATTTGAGTACTCAAGGCTGATAAGGGGAGAGCCATTCTTCCTGTAACCCTCTACAGACTGGTCTGTACTGACACGATTATCAGATACGTCGCACGAACTCCCAAGCTTCTGTTTCCGGCGGCGATATTGCGAGAAAGTCAGAATTCCTATAGCAGAAAGCATGACAATTACCACAACTACTCCAACAATAACAGAAGCTTGTGGGGTTTTAGAGGAGTGTGAGCATCGAGTTTGGCTGCAATTCAACTTCAAGTCTGCTGTTTCCGGTATGTCTCTTGTTGGAAGACCAGTAGAGCCAGCTTCGTAAGGTTCAGGCATGTTTGGAATCACATCACTCAAAGTGCTGCAATCTCTCAAAGCTGAAAATCCGACACCACATAATCCAGGGTTGTTTTTGTATTGGAATCCTTCAACTAGTCTCCTCAGAGCTGCATAATTCACGGGAGAAAACAGAAGTGTTCAAATTTATTCAACCTTTAAATTACTACACATGAAACTGCATATCTGTGTACACGGCACGCATGAGTTAAAAAATAAAAAATAAAAAATTGTACCAGGAGGTACATTGCCGGAAAGAGTATTGTTTCGGATGTCAAGGACTTCCAGCAAAGGAGCATCAGCTATCCTTGTGGGAATCGAACCAAAGAGGCGATTAAAACTTAAGTCAAGCCTCATTAACATTCCCAAATCTCCTAAGCTCGCGGGGATGGCACCGGTAAGTTGATTAGACTGCAGGGCAAGAACATTAAGTTTCTTCAAAGACCCCAACTGTGTGGGTATGCTTCCAGTGAACTGGTTATAACAAAGCTGCAAAACTACAATAACAGATGGAAAATAAAATCATAGTTTAGTATCAGAACCACAAAAACCAGTGGTAAATAACAAAAAAAAAAACCTACTCAGTTAGCTTGCAGAAGAATAAAAACTAAACTTGTTAAGTTATTATACCAAGATTAATAAACAACTAGCTACACCCACACTTTGCGAAAACAAAAATGGAAAAAGATGCTGAAGGAAATGACTTTGTTCAGAAGATTGAAAATTTTCCATGTCTGCAGGTAAACCACTGAGAACCCAAATATGCTTTCTTTTGATAAGAAACATTTCAACGTTTCTGAAAAAAAATAAATAAATAAATACTATTAAAAAAAAGTAACAATTGAACAATCCCTAATTTTGATGGGCTCATCTCGATCAGGGATGGAGCCGGGTGCTAGTAGGGCGGTCGTGCCCTGCAGGCAAAAAACCCTCTAATATTATATAGGGAAAAGAAATTTTAAAAAAATTCCAATAAATTATATAGGCTCGATGTGCGTAATAATGAAATTTTTGGCTCCATCCCTATCTCCAATCTTTACCCATTTCTTTCACTTAAACCCTTTTTTTTTTAGGTAAAAGGAGCAAAATCCCCTCTCCAATGGAATGCCCATTTCTCTACCCAAAATGGGTTTTGCCCATTTTCTACCTTTTTTTCAAGGCAAATCTGATATCTCTTATTTACAATGTTGCTATTTTAAGCTCTTTTCTTTCTTTCTTTTTTTCCCTCGAGCAAAAATGGGGCTTTGCCATTGGAGATGCCCATACCCAAAATGAGTTTTGACTCAAATTGGGTGAAACAAAAGCGTTAGGATTGGAGATGCTCTAAAACCCTCAAAATCCAGAAGCATACCCCTAAAACTAGAAGGTCACCAATTAGGAGATCGGAGACAAATACTCTGCAGTAACTCCCATTCAACACTCTCTGGAAAAATCGGAGACAAAACATTTCCTCCGCTTTCAGTAATGAGGAAGCGCCAGGTCTCCTTCTCACAATGAGATGAGAAACGGTGAGGAAAAAATGGATAAAAGTTGAATCTTTATCGGTCCATTTTGATCCAAAGGGGAGGAAAGGAAGTTAAAAAACTGGAATGCATGTGCATATATTCAAGCATACTCATATACATATCGGCAGAGACACACACACACACACACACACACACACACACACACACACACACACAGAGAGTATATATAGTTTTAAACGAACCTTGCAAACTAGCCATGTTTCCCAGTTCCGCCGGTATGCTCCCAGAAAGATTGTTGACATTGAGGTAAAGATCAGTAAGCTCAGTCAAACTCGAAATCTCTGTGGGTATTTCACCATGCAACGAGTTGTAATGCAGGTAAAGAGCGGTCAGGTGCTTAAGCCCGCCAATCGCCGGAGAAACCTGGCCGGAGAGGCTTTTCCCCTGTAGAGAAATGTTGGCCACGTGACCCATCTCATTACACACCACGCCCTCGAATGAATCGTGACACGGGTCGCCTGAGTCAGTCCATGAGGTGAGTTTGGCGTTGTGTGGGTCGAGACTCGCCTTGATTTCCATGAGTACTCCGAGTTCGGGATTTGCACAGACAGATGGGGGAGGAGTAAGGGCGAAGAAGAAGAAGAGGAGGAGAGAGAGGAGAAATGGTGGGAGACCCATTTCAGGTTTGGGCTGAAAATTTTGGTTCAACATGAGTTCTCTGTTGTTGCTGTTCTTCTTCTCTCTCTTCTTGTCTTTGTTTTGACTTGAAGAACAGAGACCGAGGGTTCGAATCTCGGCGACTAGAGGGCGTCCACAAAAGTGAAAGTAACCCTTCACAGTTCACAACTTCACACACACATCTCTGTCTCTCTCTCTCTCTCTCTCTCTCTCTCTCTCTCTCTCTCTCTCTCTCTGTGTCTCTCGAAACGAGAAGATGGTGAGGGAGGAAGAGACAAATGTTGAAGAAATATGTTCCATGGTCCCTCCCTGGCCCCTGCTGCTTCAGTGAAAAAGAAATAAAAATATTACTCGTATTTTGCCCCTGATTGTTGGGGACCGGTTGACGTGGCAAGATCATAGGGGTTATGCTGTGTTTTTGGAACTTGAGGAAATCGGGTGGGAAAAAAATGAAAAAGAAAAAGAAAATGGAAAAAAAACAAGTGGGAAATCGTATTGTGTACAGTACTAGAATTTTCTAATTTCTCTCTTAGGCCTCGTTTAGCTAAATCCAAAAAATTGATTTTTTGGTTTTTTTTGTTTTGTTCTTATTCAATTTTTTTTTGCATTTGTTAGTTTGCGGTTAATTTTTTATGATTTCTTGAGTTGTTTCGACAAGAGGAATCTAAAAAATATAATATTATTAGCCAAACTTAAAGTTTTGTGAATAAAGACGAAGAATAATTCAAAAATCGTCGGAACAAGCCAAAAAATCACAAAAAACCGACTAAAAACTAACAAATGCAAAAAACAATTTTAATAAGGACAAAACAAACAAAAAAACCAAAAAACCAATTTTTTGAATTTAGCCAAACCAAGCCTTACGGTGAGTTTTCCAATGGATTTATCAACATTTGATAAAATCATCTTTTGATTTTATCCATTCGTGAAGACATGTGATAAAATCTGTAGATTTTTGCATTCAAAAATCTCAAAAATCTACAGATTTTGGGGGTGTTTGGGAGAAACTTTTTATTTTTGACTTTTTGGCTTTTTGGTTTTTTTATTATGGGTAGAATTTGTTTTGAATATGAGAGGAGTGTTTGGGAAAAATATGCATAATGCATTTTACAAAAGTAATAGTGTTTTGGAAAAGAATAGTGAAAATGAGTTATGTATTTCTTTTACCATTTTGCCCTTTTCAGAAAATAACCAATTGTCTCATGCTTCTCACTCTCTCCCCCAATCTGATACTCTCTCTCTCTCTCTCTCTCTCTCTCTCTCACACACACACACACACACTTACACTTTACCAATTTGCTACAATGTCGTCATCTCTAGTCTCAAATTGAAAACCCAAAACCTCAAATCCAATTCAACAAAAAAAATCTGTGCAACAAAGAAGAGTATTTTTGTTCCTCGTTGTCTAGATCTGAAATTATTTCTCAAGAGAACGTAGTTTGTCTTCCTCTGAAACCTTCTCTTCTTAGTCACAATCTTCAATTTTCCACCAGTTTGACGGCCAAACAAACCCTAGAAAACTCCCGAAATCCTCTCTCTCCCAGCAGCTTCTGCGCCTTTGAGACCCCCAATTTCTGCCCCAAACCAAGCTATAGAGCCAGCTAGAGCAAACCCAGGTTGGAAATGGTGGTGGTGGAAAGGAAGAAGATGAAGACAATAAAAACAAGGTGGTTTAGGGAAACCTCCCTGTTAGATTCTTTCTGCCTGCTGGTGAAATCGACGATGAGGTAGGAGGTGACGTAAACAACGGGGGAGGGGTAAGATGGGAGAAAGAAATTGGAGAGAGAATCCAAAACGAGAATGAGAAATCAAAATGAGCTTCAGACCTCTTTTTAACTTTTGGGCTAGATTGTGCAAAATGCAAAATGGATTTTGACAGAATGAGTTTTAGGGGTTGTCGCCCAAACACTCAGAACATGAACATGGGAATGGGAAAATAAAAAAAATCGGCGGTCAAACAGGCTCTTTATCAAAGGTCTTCACGAATGGATAAAATCAAAGAGTTAATTTTATCAAAATCTTGATAAAATCTATTGGAAAACTCATCCATAGTAGTGGTAGGAATGCAATAATTAGCCACAATACTTTACATGACACTGTGTGATTAGTAATGAGAGAACAAGTATTTTGAAACTATTTTGCAATTATCAATCATCCAGTGTCACACGCTAAACTATTGTTGTGGGTATTGTTTCCAATTGTTGTATTCCTAGCATTATTATTTCTCTCCTCTTTCACTTTTTTCCCAGAGGATAACATTACCAGACTCGAGCAGGTGGAGATTCTGGAGAAATGGTGGTTAGAAAGAAAAAAGGAAACAGAAAAAATCGAGTCGTTGAACTAAAACCCTGACCTTCGGATGTAATGACCGATTGAAGAGTACGAGAGTTCATGCATGTCAGCTACATGCTAGCATTTTGACTCAGGTGAAAAAAATCTCTTTTTTGTTTAGAGTGAATTTCATGAATCGTCCCTCAAGTTTTACTGGAGTCTCGGTTTGGACCCTATAATATTAAATGTAAACAAATTGACCTTTAATTTCACATTTGGTCCCTATTAAGTTCAATCAAGGACGACAATTAAAATTTTAGATGGAAATTTATATTGCATCTCACTTGACCAATAAGAAGGGGAATTTGGATATTACACCCATAATGAGTCTCCATTTGTTCTTCTCTCACCTAAAAACACACTCTAACAAGTAGAATGGCTGGCAGTGCTTGACGAAACCCACCATTTGGATGCATGTGTTAACCCCTTAGCAAATCCCATTAATTGTTAATAAAACTTTTTTGGATAGGTCAAAAAAGACTATTATCACTGAAGTCAGGAAATCATAGGTTCTTAAGTTTGGTTAGATTGTGGGTTATATTTTCAGTAAAATTATTCATTGCTAGTGGGAGTTCGGGAGAAACTGCAATTGGAGTAGGCCATTACTTAATCGTTTAGAGAGATAGAAACCCGTCAAGGACAAGCTCCATGGCCTAGTTAAGGTTGCATATATGCCAACCTAATGACATAGAACAGTGAGGAACAAGTCACGGCCGGTGGAATATTGTTCGACATTTTGAATTTATTTCAGGTCATCGGGCTCCACTGCATGGGGTTTTTTATTTTGTTGTCATTTTTAAGGCAAATTTCCATCAACACCACAACATATACACCTAAATTATACGCGTCATCAGTAATTTGCAATCCTTTTTATGCTTTCAGATTGGACCAAATTAAAAAGAAACTGGTGATCAAAGATCGATTAAATGTATTAAGCTTCAATCCCTTTCACTGTCTGTGGCCTTTGGAATTCAACATCCTTGATTGATTTTATTTTTTTTTAATATAGAAGGATTTTGGTGTGAGTTTGTGTTTGGGTTAGAAATGAAGAGACAATAGGAGTCTTGGTTGAATAAACCCATAGTGGCATAACACAATACAAGTGTAATGTCCAAAACACCCCTTTTTAGTTATCAACTGAACACAAGTGACACATTTCCCAATCAAAGTTTTAATTGCCAACATTTATTGGACTTATAGTACCTAAAATGGACTAACCAAAATTTGTCACATCACCTTTTGATTATCTATTTAGTGTGTGACTAAAGTTAGCAAATCTATGCTCTACAATGGCCTAATCAAAATAAGTTGGCAAAAGTTCAAATCCAAAGGTCAGCTTTTTTTTCCCCCCAATTTAATGGTCTACATTGAATGGCATTCTAGTAAAATTAGTGAAAGTGGAGAGTATGTGTTGAAGTATAGTGACCAACAATGTTAAAGTCAAAAGCTACTTGCTAAAGTGGAAAGCGAGTCTCACCCACTAATAGGAGAGGGAAAAGAGAAGAGAGAAAAGGTTTTAGGATGATGATTGGTGTATTTGATTGAGAAGATATGAGGTCCACCAAATTTGATTATTGGCAAATGGTTGTTTATCCAAAGACCAAAATTTAGTTAGTTGCTAAGTTTGGTTATTCCAACGTGAGCACTTTTTTGAATGAACGTTGCTAACTTTAGCAACTTTTGAGTTTTGATTAGGCCAATGTAGATGTCCTTAAGGTGTCGTTTGGATGCAGTACTAGTAGGAGGGGTGAAGGAATCCGGCTTGATGAGGGGGTGATGGACGTTTAAAACATGGTTTAGGAAGAAAAAATCCACCCCGACTAAATAATCCGGGAAAGGGTGGACTAAAGACAAGCAGGGTGGGGGGTGCTTGTATTTAATCATGGGGGATGATGGAGGTGGAATTACGAGGGTACCCTTCTTCTTATTCTTTGTTTCGGCAACATAGACATCAAAACTTAGCAAAAAATTAAACCTTTGAAATAAAAATTTTGAGATCAACCAACAAGAAAGATCATTACTGGTAAGAGATCATCGTTGATGAAGAAAAAACTCTCAAGGAGTATGGGAAAATCATCCTGTATGGTTGCCATGGTGCAATAACTTAAATCACCTCTTAATTCACAAGGTTTATTGTATTTTGTATTATTTTGTATTACAAACTTCTATTAGTTATTTTTAGAACAAATTAAAGCACCTAATTCACAATGAAATATTATAACTTTATTGTTGAAAGTAGTTAATAAAACTATTACAATAGAGTAGCTAATAAAACTATTTTTCGTTTATTAGAAGAAAAAATATATACTTTTAATATTAAATATTCTTAATATATAAAAATATATTAGAATGAAGTATTATTACTTAATTTTTTGAGAAATATAACAAAATAATTAATTTTCGTACTTATATAATTATTTAAATGCAATAATCAAATATGGGCATTCACAGGAATAAAATAGTCATTTGACTGATTTTTACACTATCTACCCTCTTTATCCCTCCTTTTTAATCCTTCGTCCAAACCGGATTCTGGGGGGGTGCTGCACAGCCAAGTGATGTGCAGCCGCACCAGCCACGTCCGGCGATTTGAGATGTTCACTAGATAGCCCTCGTCGAGTACTATAAGTGTACCAAAAATTAACATGATCGGATATCGTTAAGTACCTAATCGGAATACAAATAGATTGATTGAAAAAAATGGGTTTATTGATTTGGATCTAGTGTTTATGTACATTTGTGTTCCATTTCATTTCAATCTATTTGTGTTCTTATTAGACACTTAACGATATCCTGACAAGTTGATTTTTTAAACACTTTTAGTACTCAACGAGAGGTACCCGGTGAACGTCTCAGATCGCCGAAAAGTGACTGGCGTGGCTGCACAGTGCGTGCACAGCACGCTGTACAGCCCTTGGTTGTGCAACTCCCCCAACTTCCATCCAAACCATGGACTATTTAATCCCCCTTCTTTACTATTACATCAATGTGGGTCTACCCTTCTTATGTAATTACCCTTACTATTTTATCTTCCCTTATTATTTAATTTCTCTCAAACTAATACGTCATCCAAACGAGCCGTAACAGAGACCAAATGTAAAAGTAAAGGTCAAATTTGTTATAATCATATTAGATGGGCCGGGTGATCCCAATTGGGAGGGGCTTCCTCAAATTTACCCCTCTCTTTTTGAACTGAAAAAGAGTGGAATCTGCTCCGTGAGTTTTGGTCGGTCCCAATCTCCAATTGGCATGTTTCAAGGCTGCACCAAGTGAAAATCTTACCAGGTACAACCTTTTTTTCTTTTTTTTACTAGCTTAATAAGTAGGTCCTACCTTCTTTTTTTTTTATCAGCAGTTGGTCCTGCCTAGATATCTCTTAATGCAATCCTTAAAGAAGATTTTGTCCAAACGCTCATGGTTTTGCCAATATTATTGCAAATGATGGTATACAAATCAAACGGTCTCAAACTGTTTTGACATTAGAGTTGGGACCCGTTTCATGTTTCACTTAACTTGATGGTGGTTCACAAAATGTGCATCTCAAACTGTTAAGTAGTAACTGTTATTTTATGCTCACTAATTTTAAATCAAAAACATATTTTTTAATATGTACTAAAATAAATAGGAGTGGAGCAAGGCAGGGCGGGTAAACCATTTTACCAGATGAGGGCGAGGCAAACGATACCCAACCATTACCCAGTCAAGTTAATTAGGGGCAGGTATGGAGGTGGAGATAAATTTCCGGGTCGGGATATTGGTAAAACTCACTCCTCCCCGCCCCGTTGCTATTCCTAGAACTAGGGATGGTCATCTCGGCCGCCCCACCCTGATCCAATCCATCCCCTCTCCGAATGGATAGGGGATTCGGGGATTTTTTCGGGAATCGGGTAGGGGGTGACGATTATTTTTAAAACATTTCGGGGATCGAGTAAGGGAGGGGATGGTATTGTCAGTCCCCTACCCGATCCCCTCCCCGATCACCGCCCCTACTTGTTCCCCTCCCCTCCCCACATGTGTATATATATATATATATATATATATATATATATATGCCGTCCAATGTGTTTAGAATGTGTTTTCAAGGGTCTACGCGAGAAATCTTAAAAAATATATACCGGGAAGGACTTGATCCAAACAGTTTTCGCAAAAATTGTAAATTTAAAATTTTTGCGAAAACTGCTTGGATCAAGCCCTTTCTAGTATTTTTTTTGAAGATTTTGTAGCAAATACTCTTGAAAACACCTTTTGAACACATTGGACGGATCGGATCGTTAAAAAAATATTTGGATCGTGAGGTCCGGAAGCGGGAAGACCAGACTAGAAGTGTTCCCTATATATATATATATATATATATATATATATATATATATATATATATATATATATGGGTATAATATCTATGGTTTAGCTTTGTTTTATCTCTCAGCATTGTCTTATAAATATTGAAGCTAACTACTATTATTCCTGAGTTGGGTGCAGGGGTTACCAAAGTGAAACCCATTAATAAGGATTTCACGGGTAAAGTCACTCAACCATTGCCAAGCTTTCATTATTTCATCTTTGAAATTGTTTTTTGTACTTTCCAAATGAGTTTATTGATCACTCCCTCACTCAACCCTTGTCAAGCTAACTACTTTCCTCATTCCCTCCTCTCTCTAATTTGGGCTCCAAATTGATAACAAAATTGATTTAAGAAATGTTGAAGGTAGGTGTTTGCAATGTTCTTAGCAATGTGGTTTTTATTTTTTTAAGTCAATGTTACGAATATGTTTTAGTTAAAAAACTATGTGCCTCTTCCATACATCTGAGTACATGACAAGTGCATGAATTTTTGGATTCCTGATTCCCCGCATCGGAGTGGGATAAAGTTTAAAATAAAATCCCCGGTGCGGATCAAGAAGGGGATGGGGATTGATATATGTTCGGGGATCGGGGATGGAGGTAGTGGGGAGTGGTATCCACCCCCTACCTTCCCCATGCCCATCCCTACCTAGAACCCACAAATCAGAGGGCACTAATCCTTGAGAAGTTATGTTACTTTTGTGTAATAGGACTAGATTCTGGTAGGGGTGCACAAACACTGGGCCGGGCTAGGTTCGGACCGGGTTTATACTAGATAATAATGAGATTTGTCTATTCCCAAAACCGACCCATTAATAATCGGGCTTCATTTAATATGCTCAAGCCTGACATAATTAGAATTTTAATTTCCGATACCCGTCCAACAAACCCATTTATTTTTCTAAAGCATGAAATTACAAACATAAATTAATCAACCATAGAAATCACAATAAAAAAATCACAACCGTAATAATATACTTAAAGTTCTAAGTTCTCCCTAAAATATTAAAAACAGACCCATAAATTTAAAGTGCTCTAAAAGATGGAAATCCAATGTATAAAAACGTCTCTCGAGTATCTCTCATTTAAAATTCACACTTCTTCACAACAGATCCTGTAGAGCACAACAAAATTAAAAGGGAGAAAAAATTATGAGTTATTATTATTATAAGACAGTAGTTTAAGGAAAAAAAAAATACTTCAAAGTTTTCTTAACATATTGTTATATTACTTCAAAGGTATTCTCTACATAGGTAGTACCTAACATTCGTCTTCATTAATGTCAATTTCATCAAGATAAACAAATCCCAAGCAGCTAGGTTCTAGCTATAACATATACATGTACACATATAGTATTAAAATAAAATTATTACTCCGTATTTAAATTGTACCGGGCCAAGCCAGGCTGGGTCTTAGAGGAATTTTCCAAGCCCGACCCGATTAGTAGACGGGCTTAAAATCTCAGCCCCGCCAGCCCTAGGGGCCTACATATTTTTCCCAAACCCAAAAAAAATCGAGTTGGGTTAGGCGGGCTGGGCAGACTACCGGACCGGTGTGCACCCTTAAAGTCTAGATAGAACAGAAGAAAACGTTGGTGGGTTCACTCCTCCCTTTTTAAATACTAGTGCCGGATTTTGGCACCTTTTACACAACAGTCTATGCGAAGTCTTCAATTTTGCAGCATGACGGATGGTCTGAATGGGGAGAATACCTAAATACAGTGATCACAGGACCACTCGATCCACAAGCTCGATCAATTTAATTTTCATTTTCTATTTTTTTTTCTTTTTCTTTTTTCCGATACACTGTGGGATGGGAGTACGGAATCTTAGTCATGACTCACGTAATCCTTCAATATCACCATTCACTATCACTCTCCATCCTCACTTTGAAGTTTGAACTTACGTTTTCAATCCTCATTTTGAGCTTGTGCGCGCTTTTATAGTCCTTAATCAAGCAAATTTAGAAAATAATAATGCCAAATTACTTTTATTAATACCAAAACTTTAATACATAAAAGTTCTCGACAAATACAATTGACACTACCGCTATTTACAAGGACTCATCTTAAAACTCACATTATCATTTAGTTTATACATAGTTCACATATTATATTATTTTTTATCTAGTAGTTCTGCCTAATAGAATTGATTTTCTACACCTTGTGGAGATATTATGTATTAGACCTCAAATAAAAGAACGCATAGTTCAAATGTTTCTTATTACTTTTGAGTTTTTGATAACTTTGAGTTGAAATGTTATAGCACAATTCTTTTGCCATCTTTCTTAACATCGACTGAAATTGATTTTATTTTACATTCTAGTATATTTCATCTCGTTATTGGACAATATAAAGTGAGCACGAAACTTTAATTAAAAATACCACATTCATATAACTAGTTAAAACTTATTTTGTGAAATTCCGGCACTCGAAAAGGCCAAATGCTCCCTCTCCCAACTAATAAGTGTCCATGAAAAAGATTACGAGTTTGAGCAAAGATAGTTACATTTAATTTGTTGTTGCAAACTTATTGACGGAGAGTTATTAATTGCTTCTGAAGCACATTACCACGTGGTGCTCTAGAAGTCTTCTCCATTCCACATGGTATGAGCTCCAATATCAAGTCTGTGGCTCTCACATCAATGCATGGTGTAGAAGGCCTCTTAAGCACCGAAAAATCACTGCATCAAACCACGAAAAAGGCAAAATGAAAAGACAAAAAAAGGGAAAAGACTTTTTTTTTTTTTTTTACCAATAAATCGAGCGGCCAATAAAAGTGAAGGTCCAGTGGTCCTAAGGGCACGGGATTGCAGCAGTTCAAGTTCAATGGATAAATTTATTAATACCAAATTGGTTTTTGGTTAACAGTAGTGTATTGGGGGCTTTACAGCTTGTAGACTTTTTTCCTTGTGCGCTTTCGGGGCCTCTCTGGCAAGAAAGAGAAAGCAATTGCCTAGTGAGTGGTGGGGGTGTCAGACAAATGACAACACAGTTGTTCCGGAGCACATATTCCCCACTGTACATTTACGCCCCGTTTGGCAATCGGAGATTATTTTGGATAAATTTGTAAGGGCATCTTCAACCCACAAATCTCCATTCCTCCATTTTGGAGGATCAAAATATAATTTTATATTCAAAAAGTGAATTTGAAGGGTTTCACTATTCATGTGAGCTCCAACCCAATAATCTTCATTCTTTCATTTCTTAAACATATTGGTTGTATCATTAGAGGGTGAGAACAAAAAAAGGACATGAGAGGAATTTGGAAGGATGAATAGTGAAATGGAGGTGATCCTCCATAATTTTTTGATCCTCCATATTTGGAGGGTGAAAAACAATTCTCCAAATTGGAGGAGAAAATGAAGGATGGGTTGGGAAGAGGTTTTCCTCCAAAATGGAGGACTGAAGGCAAAAATGGAGTTATGAAGGGTGGGTTGAAGATGCCCTAATGTGAGTGGATTTGAAGGTGAATAAGGGTGGATTTGTAATGAGGGTGGACCCACCTCCTAAGAAGGGTGAATTTGTATATGAGGTGTTTGGATGATATTTCGATCAAGTCAAAGCAACGGCAATTGCTCCGGCGACGGCTTTGGGCCGACCTCACGTCTACTCCGGCAAGCCACCACCTACCCCATGGTTGCTCCGACGATGGTTTCGCTGCTCTCAGGCCAAAAAAATTCTAGATCTAAACCCATGGTTGCTCTGATGACGAAGATAGTTGCTCCGACGACGACTATGGCTGTTCCGGTGTGGTAATTTCTCCTGTTTCAGTATTTTTCTTGTTCAAAACCCTCCAAATCACCCGGATTTGGAGGTCTAAATGGGTAGAAAAATCCCAAATCCATCCTTGTTAGCCAACGATAGGGTCAGGGCTATCGTTGGCAAATTCGGGTGAAACCAGATTTGCACTCCAAACAATGAAAATAGTTCGGGTGGAGTTGGGGACAAAAATTGTGCGCCAAACACCGGCTGGAGGTGGGCCCTGGATTAGAAATTCGGGTGCAAATGCGATCGCCAAACAGGGCATTATATTGGGTCCATCCGTCCATACATTTAGGCTCAGTTTGGATGACAGCAATCTTGAGGGGGAATGAGAATGTGATGCCTTCTTTTCATGATTCTAATGTTTAGAACAAACATGAATAGGAATGTGATTCCATACTTTTCTAATTTCGGCGTTTGGAATAGTTAGGAACATGAATGTGATTTCTGATGATACATTCAACTAGGAATCATATTCCCAAACTGAGTGGGAATCTGATTCCTCCCTTATCCCATGGGAATCTCATATTTCTGACTCATTTAATAAGAAAAGGAAATGTTTATTTCAATAAATTTTCAAAATAATTGTTTCTTACGTAAGATTACTCGATTAATCCAAACACCGTAATGAAATTACTCCAGGTATAAAATTCCTAGGAATTTAATTCTCAGTAATTACATTCCTATTCCTATCCAAGGAAATTCCCAAGAATTTGATTCCCGGTAATCACATTCCTATTCCTACTCAAGATTTTGGTCATCCAAACACAGCCTTAGCAGTAAATTTCACGTATTCCAAAACACGATATGGTGTTTCAAAATACTCTCTTGTCAGGAGAGGTCTACTTCTTCGGTATTCCAAAACACGTCCAAAATTTCTCCCTCTTTTTCCTTCTTGTTTCAAAATTCCCTAATAATTACAGGAGTGCCTCAACTCCGGACCAGTAGCGACTCCAGAAATTGTGGCCAGTGGTGGTATCATGAAATAAGTTTATAGAATAAGTCATCTCCTATAGACTTAGGCCTCATTCCACTAAAGAGTTTTTTTAGGGTTTTTTTTTTACGATTCACAAGAGAAATTATTCTCTCTCACATGCATCAATCCAAAAAATTCAAAGAGCCAAGTCAATTTAAGCCAAAGTTAGTGGAACAAACCTGTATATACTTTACAATTCTTGGATAAAATTTGATGAGTTTGATCTATAGTTGCATTTAATTTTAATTCTACAGCTAATGTACTACCGTCAATATATATATTTTTCTAAAGGAAAGGGACGACCAAACTAATTCGAAAAGACGAGGTCGCTTTGGGTATTCAACTCGAGACATAGTAAAAAAAGGAAAACATTCGCATCGGTTGGTGACATTCTTGCTTTTCTCCTCACAATTTCACCTCGAGCTTTATAACGTCCAATCCAAAACCAGAACATTTTAAAATGTTGGCCACCTTCCCAATACCATATAAACTTATCAAGTTGGTGGGTATACTCTTCACTTAATTGACCAAAGTAAGATTACTGGAGTCAGTCCACACAAAAAAAATTCAATGGGAATCTCCTAATCCCGACAAGGATAACCTGTCTTTGACCGGATTGGAAATTAGATTAGTCAATGTACGCATAAGTCGACCTGAAAACCCTGATCGATAAAAGGAGAGTGATTTTCACACCCTCAAATTGTTAACTACACTTTTTTTGTCTTTTAGTGAGATTTTCGTGTGTAAAAATGTCATTAAAAGACAAAAAAGGAGTGTGATTAACAATTTAAGGGGTGTGAATATCAATTACCGATAAAAAAAAAGAGATAATACTAATAAGTTTATTAGTGTGTGGATAACAGCGAAGGTTACCAGAATCTAGTTATTCAGATACGGTTAACCAAAAAGGTTAAAATGGACACAAGCTAGGTTGATCGTCCCAATAAATGGAACCCCGAAAAGAAGAGAATATCCAATTTTTAAAACCAAAAAAAGAGAGCATGGATTGCATTGGTTCACATAGGTGTGCGTCTTATGACCCACAAAACGTACGTCAAGCAAAACCCATCTTAAGCTCCACTTTTTCCATGAAATACTCCAAAATAGACTCACAAAAAGAAGCTCTATAGGCTCCATATTTCACTAGTTGTTGCTTTCTAGGCATGCACAAGTGGTGCATAGGTCTTGGTGCCCTAAATCCTATGAGAGAGAGAGAGAGAGAGAGAGTAGGATAATGGTGACAATGATGCGCGAACAAAATCTTGGCCGACCTATGACTTGCCATTTTGTATTGATCTTCGTGTGTTTTGGAATTTGAGGAAATAAAGAGAGAGGAATGTAAAATAATGATAAGGAAAAATAGAGAGGAAATTGGAGAGAAAATTATTATTATTTTTTTAATTTTTCTTCAAATTTCATTCAGAATTCCGATCAACTTGGGGGTATAGAAAGAATGGGACAGAAACGGTACAGAGCGCATTCAGGGACCCATTTTTGGGTCTCACATTTTGATTTGAAATGGTAGGATTTTGGTTCAAACACTTCTAACTGTCTGATTGAGCTGATTTTTTGTGAGCCCCCTTGGAAAAATATTTTAAGAACAATGAACGGTTCGGATCACTCGTGTGAGACCCAAAAATAGGTCCCTAAATGCGCTCTGTGCCATTTCCGTCCCATTCTTTCTGTACCCCCAGCAGCGTCCTTAGAATTCAGTATCCTAAATTTGCAAAGAAAAAAAATGAAAGATTGGATGAAGTACTTACAATTGTATTGAGCTAAAATTTTTTTTTGGGACTAATCTAGCAATTATTTTGAAATTATTGAACGGCTCAACTCATTCGAAATTCCTTATTTTTTTTTGGACTTGATTGGGGGTGGTGGTCTTGGCAAGTGAATATGCTATCTAGGGTTTGCTCACTCCTAAAGTCTTTTAGATTCAATTTTTTTTGCCAACAACTTTCAGAGCACCTCATTTCCATACGTAAGTGTGTGAAAAAGGTTGAAGGAGGGGCTATAAAAAACTAGTCCGAAATATGTGCAAGTTACCCGTGACACCGTGTATTATAGAATAAGTAAAAAAACAGAGAGAAACAACAGTAAAATACAATAGTTTGTGCAGTTGCACCGTTCTTTTTTTTTTTTTTTTTGACCATATTCACTCGGACAAGGCAAAAAGATATACATGGACTAGTGACACTACATTATTGTATGTCCGAAATAGTTAGTGCGTCCAAGAGCCCACAAAGAAATGACACTTCCAAAGCTTGAAAATGACTCAAAATCAAGAGAAAGGTGGGGAATATGGTAGACTGAAAATAGACCTGTCATCAAAGCAGAACATTGAATGGCATCTACTCCATAGAGTACCTTTAACCATTAAAAAAAACCACAAAAAAAACAAATTCCAACTCATCTTCATATTTTCATTTTTTTTTCCTTTTTGAGCGGAATTTTTTTAATTTATCCGATTTTTTTCTCAGATTTTTATACTCCCTCCGTCCCCAAATTTTGATCCATCGTCCAATTCTAATCGGATAAAAAACAAGCTATAACTTTTAATCGGTAATGAATTTTATATTAAATATGGATCTTGTTTAATAGATCTCAATTAATTCTATAAAACAATGTTTTCGAAATTATATAAAACAATGTATATTACGAGATATAATCAATTGAAAAATGATACGAACTTTCAAAAGAGACAAATAAATGGGGACAGAGGGAGTACTATATAGGAAAAGAGGACCGGTCGTTCCTTTTAAAGACCAAAGTCTCGAAAATAAAGTTACAAAAAAAGTGTTGGAGATGCTCGAGCTAGCTAGTATACAATTTGAAGACCCCCCACAAGGAATAGTTTCCATACCATGTGGATAGTTGTCTGTACTGTATCCCATCTTAAACAGTTGACCGTTATTTATTTATTTATTTTTACATATTACTCCGTAGTAAAAGAATATGCACCACTCGAAATGGAATTTTAATCCCACAACTTCCATCTCATTAGAATTGAACTTGTAATTTCACATCGATCCACAAGATTTTGCGGTATTACTGCGACGAGGATTGACAAATGAGGAGGTAGAAGCGATAGGCCAATAACTTCCTCTTTTGTATTTTTCTCACTTGCATTCGGCGACCACCCGTTGCCAATGTTTGTCCCTGTGATCCAAATTCGAACTCCGCCACAGGATATATACACTGGAGTCAACCGCCGAACTTTTAATATTGACACACATTCTAGTCTTTTGTTTGTAAAACACACAACACTGTTTTTTATTTTTATTTTTATTTATGTATCTTAAACAGGCTCATCTTGACAGGAATATCAAATTGAATGTTGAAGAGCATCTTGGCCTTTTGTGAAGAAGATGTCAGAGAAAATACAAAGTACTCTTATGAGTGGCTAGCAGGTTGGTGTCCCAAAAGAACTTGTAAAATGGAATTTCTCACTTTAGATTTCTGGTCCTTTGAGCTATAAAGAATAGATGATGCCAGTAATAGGTTCCCACGTTACAGCAATTTGCATGTAAATATCATTTGGAGACCAGGTTAAATATAATCCTACTTGATGATAATTACATGAACTTCAACGAAGAAGATGACAGCAAGCATCCATAAAAGATAAGTACTACTTGTGCACGGTCGATACTCGGTTTTAGACACTATGCTTAAGTCAATGATTCGACGCACTTTCAACGGCTCCAAAAATTTTCTGCTAGTAGGTGCGAGTTAAATCTCCAAGTTCAGAGGGCTAAGCCCCTTGGTACCATGCTCCCAATCAACCAATCCCTAGATCATCTCTTTCACTTCTTATTACGCGACCCACCTCTTCTAGTGTAAATAGGGGCGGATTGAGGGGGATGAAGAGGGGTGTTTAGCCCCTGCACACTCCCTCCAATTTTCTTCATATTTATAGTACACTTTTGGATTTTTTTTGTAAAATTACTGAAGAGTAGTTTCTGCAAACTAAGTAAAATTTGCAATCTTGTGTCCTCCACTGAGTGTAAATCCTACTGTCACTTTTAACCCTTCCAGCACGTTTAGCCCTAGCCAACTTTACCTGCATTGGAATATAACCAATATATTACCTCAAACCAAAATAATAGTCACCTCCAACATTAATTCGGGTCTGCCTTAGAGCATCTCTACTGGTTGGAGGCAATCTATGGAAGCCAAATCTATTTTTTTACTTGTTACAGTGTAATTTTATCAAATTTCGGCAAAATTGCTCCAATGGTACCAAAGCTATTTTTTGGCAACTTGATTTGCAGTGGTTGAATCACAACTCAGAAGCCATAAAATTACATGTCCCAATCGCAACAAATTGGAAAAAATGGCCAAGGCTATTTTTCTTGCCAAAGAAATGGCCGGGGTCATTTTTGGCTTGCCGTCGGAGAGGTGCGAAATAGCCTGTGAGCTATTTTTTAGCTTTGACCGGAAGTTGGGCTCTCCATTGGAAATGCTGTTAGACCTTTAGCTTTTGAGTCTTTAACACCCATCATGCCTTTCGGCATGTCTTTCTGTTGGACCTTCTCATTTTTTATGAAAGTGTTTTCGATCTGTATGACAAAGCCACTTTATTTGATGCTTCATTTGATCATCAGGAATATAATTGGTGAAAAAGAAAGACAAGACTTGGAAATTACAACTTTTTTCTCCATATGTTGCTCGATGTGATTCCAATATGCTTTTACTCTCCACTTTTCAATAAGCCACATGATGGAAAGAATGAAAGACAGGATTTGTCCAAGGGGGATCGGATCCGGCCAGCACACACCAAAGCCACGGTTCAGATTCTGTCCTGTTCGGTATGCCCAGTCCCGTCCAGGTTTTGTCATTTGGGGGTCATGGCAGGCCCACTTTGATGACCAAAATCGTTCATATTGTAGTGCTCGGTAAGGCGAGTAACCATGCCCAAAATGATCTTCATCGGGTTTGTATTGATTGCCGATTGGAACACATTAACTCACAACAATGTGGTTCCTATCCAGTGTACATTTGTGGGGAAAAAAGAAAAAAAAAAACCTACACCGTTCTGGGGTCAATAACGATCAACTGATATTTGACATAGTTACCTGCATCGTCGAGTTCTACAATATGAACGTTTTGGATAGTCAATGTGGGTTTGACACAGCCCAACACAAAAACTGGACGGGACATGATCATAACAAATTGGAGAGGATCTGAATGCTCAAGGGTTTTGGGCCATGCCCAGGATAGTGGATGTCTGGATGTAACAGTTCAGTGACCTGAAATATGGGCCTTCCGGGATGAGAAAGCATGCTTGTTTTACATGAAAAAGTTTAAACCTTAAAGCAAACAAATGGTCGGCCAACAGGCCAGTTATCAGTTAACCCCACCAAAGCAAATTATTACTGCTAAAAAGCTCATGAAAACAATGGGTGCCTCAGTTCAATTATTACTGAGCTCGTGAAGCTCAGTTATCAGTTACTGAGATCATGGAAGCAAATTATTACTGCTAAAAAGCTCATGAAAACAATGGGTGGCTCAGTTCAATTGTTACTGAGCTCATGAGACAGCATGCTTGTTTTTTTTTCCTGTTTGGGGTAGGGATGGAGGGGAAAAAATAATCTCCATTGGAGACGGGGGAGGGGTTCGGGAATCGGAGACGGGGATAGTAGTCTTTGGCCCCGACTTGTCTTCATTGCCATCCCTGGTGTTGTAGGATGCCCTATAGTGCGGCATTCAAGCTATTGATATCAGAAATCAACTCTTTAGATTTCATCTTGGCATTGGACGACTCGGATCTATAAAGTGCCGAGATAAAATTAAGACTGTTGAAAATATATCTAACGTCTTAGATGCCGCACTACAGGGCGCCCTATAACACCCTTGTTTTCCATAGAGGGGTGTGTCCAAATTTTATCCCTACTCAAGGATATACAAGGATATCATATCCGGGAAACAAAAAACGAAATAGACACTGCATATGCGACAGCCAAATTTTTATATCCAACCTCTCCCTGTATTTATGTCCGTCCATATCCTACTAACAAACATGTTGGAAAGGGATCAAGAAAAAATAAAAAATGCTGGTAATGTATTCTTCAATTTTATTTGGCATGGAAAATGCAAGGAAGTTTCCTTTTCCCCTTGAATAATCCCATTATCGCCTGAGGGGGAAAAAGTTGTATTCCGTTTATAGATTTCCTCCTTTTGGTTCCTGTTTTCTCTTGATGTAAAGTGTTATTTTTTACCTACTAATGCAGTTCCATTTTTTCCCTAAAAATAAAATAAAATAAAGAACCAAAACCAAGATGACAGGGCCCAAATCCAATTTATTGGATATCGATCATTATTGTTGTAGTCCGAGGGGAGCCTACAAAGACTCAAAAATGGACCAACCATCTGACTAAAGATGCTAGCGATCATGTTTTTCAATAAATTTCTCCGGACTCTTATCTTTACTTGTTCGCTTAAAGGAGTGATTTCAACAATCCAAAACGAAGAAAACACAAGTAAATTTTTGCCAAATTTGTTTCGTTCATGTATCCATTGATGTTCTAGCAAGCAATTTTTTGAAGCAGATGTCATATTCGGCGAGCTCTACAAAATGAATGATTCGTTGTGGGCTTGGAATAAGCCTACAAAGGCTCAAAACTGGACCAAACTGGACACTTTTGAACACAAGCTCTGTCCAAACCAAGGATCAAGTTCATTTGAGTTTTTTTTTTTTTTTAACGGCATCACGTTCACTCAAATGTTTCCATTAAATAGTAAAAAATGATGCCGACCTCCACCTCGCATGGGCCTATTCCGCAGCCCATGTTTCTCGAATTGGGCCTCGCTATAGCCATTCACGCCTAAATGCAAGTAAACATTTTTCAGGCTTCCCTACAGGCCCAAACCCACATCTGAAGCAGAAACATCTCTCTCTCTCTCTCTCTCTCTCTCTCTCTCTCTCTCTCTCTCCTCCCGTTTCAATTTTCAACCACAGAAAATAAACAGAAGAAACCAGAAGCAGAAACAGCAGCAACCAAACCAAACAATGGGGAAAGATCTGAGCTCCGACCAAGTCTCCTCCATGAAAGAAGCCTTCACCCTCTTCGACACCGACAACGACGGCAAGATCGCCCCGTCGGAGCTCGGCATCCTCATGCGCTCGCTCGGCGGCAACCCCACCCAAGCCCAGCTCAAGTCCATCGTCTCGGAAGAGAACCTCAACTCGCCCTTCGATTTCCCTCGCTTCCTCGACCTCATGTCCAAACACCTCAAGCCCGAGCCCTTCGATCGCCAGCTGAGGGACGCCTTCAAGGTCCTCGACAAGGACGCCACCGGATTCGTCGTCGTGTCGGATCTCAGGCATATTTTGACAAGTATTGGGGAGAAGCTGGATCCGGCTGAGTTTGATGAGTGGATCCGTGAGGTGGATGTTGGATCCGATGGGAAGATCCGGTACGAGGATTTTATTGCCCGCATGGTCGCCAAGTGATTGATTCCGTAAGTGACATTTCTCTTTCTCTCTACCTTGGGTTTGATTGCAATCCGTCGAATATAGTCAACGAATTATTCAGCATATTTCGAAAAGTCAGCAAATTTTGTGTGACAAGAACAAAGAATTTTCTTCATTTCATCATTTTCGTTGTTGTCTGTGACGTTTGTTCATTTTCGGGGGCTTGATTTTGCTGATTTTGTGTGAAATGTGGTTTATTGTTATTTTCTTTGGTACTTGTGATAGATGCATGTATATTTGCAGTCAACTAAATAGAGGTCCAGACTCCAGATTACAAGTTCAAAGAATGTGTTTTTGTTTAATGTAGATACTCCGTTTGTGTTTGTATAAGCTTAATAAATCTTGGGGATTAATGTAGAATGGGAAGAACGCAAAGGAAATTTAGAAAGTTCGCCATCATTTTTTATTGGGCTAAAGACTTCTGCCTGAAAATAGAGACCTTTTAAATTCAGATTTTGTATATAGGGGTATTAACCTGATGTTTTCTCGAATCTGAGTTCATTTCCACAACATTTCCAGAATCAAAGTTTTCATCTTGAAACGAAGCCTAATACTGGAAAGTGAAACCAAACATAGTCTGTACAAACTGCAAGGAAACTTACAATGCAAGACAACCTTTAGGTCTTAACATGTATTAGGATTGCAAAATCGATTATGATTTTACAAGTAATCATTTATGTGGATTGTGGAGGCTAGAATGTTGTTTGGATGTTGTGTGATTGGCAGATATCTTCTTGTTATGAGAGAATTTGGGATATTTATTTGCCAATTTCTTAGTATTTCAGAACCAAATATATGAATTTCTGTGCTGTAGGAATTTCTCTGGATACGGTAGCTCTAGCGATAGCTATTAAGAAAAGGGTAGCTCTAGCAAATATAGTATGCTGAATGTTAGGGAAATATGCTTTAGGCAAAACAGATAGTGGCTTCAAATTGTGTAAATGATAGGTAAAAGTAAACTCTTGTAGTTTATTCATCATGTGCAGCAAGCGCTGATTATGAGCAAGGATTAGTATGGCCTTTTTTTGTGTGTACAGGCCATTTCAGTTGTCAGTTTCATTCTGATTGGTATAGTATAGAGCTTCTATATTGTACATAAGTTGCTTCCCCTTTGATGTTCTCTTCAAAAAATACTTACCAATGGGAGAGGGGAAAAAAAAAGAAGACATGAACAGTGTGGCTTTCATGCCATTGATGCTAGGAACCATGCAAGTAAAGAAAGATAAAAGGAAAGAAAGAAAGAAAATATGTCATTTGACGTCAAAAGGGAGGTACTATTACTTCCCTTGTAGAAAGAAAAATGTGGTTTTGACTAGTGACAAAGTAGGTTTTTTTTTTTTGATCTGTAGTGACAAAGTAGGTTTTTTATTTTTTTGATCTGTAGTGACAAAGTAGGTTGGCAAGACTAAATTCGTGTGTCACGCAAGGACGGGACAAGCTCTTGTATGTACCACACCTTGGCTTTTTACCAAGTATATTGTTGGGCCTTCATCCCATATCTTTTTGCCAAGTATATTGTTGGGCCCTCATCCCATATCAACATTGTTAGACATCAATTGTGCTACAAGCTTTCCAAACAAGCAACAATAACTATACCAATGTAATTCATAATTGATGGGTTATGAGTGGGTGAGGACCGGAGACAAACCTAACCTTTGTTAATATATGCACTAAGTGGTTGTTCTCGCAAAGTATAGCAGCCCCCCTATATCTCCCAAAATTGAGGAACTCATGGGACATTATGTTGTGAAACCATGCCACCTAATCAAAGCCAAAAAGGGATCAGAGAGGGTTCGCCACCCAATTTAATTTCTCTGCTCATTACCTTGGTTCTTGCACTCAAAATCCGAGCATCAGTAATGCCCACCTACTTCAAGCTTCAACTGTTAGCAAATGGGTCCAACAGTGTTTATCATGCTATCCAAAATTCTCTTCTCATGTGCGATCCTGTCTTGCACACAGAGACGATAAATAGAGAGACTTGGTCCAAGGCCCTCCTAGAACGTTAGATCAATGATTGTGCCTGAAGCTTAAGCTGTTACATGGCAAACTCATCAATGCATATAAAGCTTCCAGCACACATTTAATGCATTATAATGTCTTTGATAGACTTTTGTAATGTGCTTATGATGAATTGAGAGCGCCTTGGATATATTTAAGAAACTTATCCCTTCTCTTTTAAGAATCTTATCTGAAATTAGGATTTTGAAGTGTGGTTAAATGGAAAGAAGGGTGAAAGAGATGTGGGAGAGGGTGCTTTTGTTTTTTCTTCAACTGTTCGTTAAACTTTCTGATTCTTAAGTTTTATTGGTTAATCTGCCACTTTAGCTGGTGGACAATTTTGTGTTCTGCTATTGGATGATATGCTTTTGCCTTTTTTACTCTAGTAAACTACTCTTGTTTTTATATTTAATGTGTACATAAGAAGAAGCATTTGAAATTCTGTTACTCCCTTGCAGACTTACAGTACTTATCCTCGTCCCTAGTGGCAAGGAAGTCGTATCCAAATTTGCATCATAAATGTGGCAATGTGGATAGGTTACGTTAGGAAAGAGAACCTGCTATCACATTTTACTTCATCACTTAAAGTAGTGTTTTATGAAAGAATGGAGAAGAATTTACTGGTTGTTTTAACTTATTCCGGGTTTGCAAATTTTGTTTGGGAAAATAGACCTTGTTTGGGAAAATAGACCACACTTGCATGGCAGATTGTTGGAGTTGAAAATCTAATGGTCGTGGTAACTTATCTGGGTTTGCATATTTTGATTGGGAAAATATACCACACTTGCATGGCATGGTTTCGTAGGTTTGACTATGTAGCTTTTTTTAGTCTTTAACTTATTGCTTGCATTTCGTTGTCTGTGGATTCATAAAAGAAACGCTCTCTTGAATATTTTGTTCTGTATTTCCAGCTCGACTCTAATAATGAATATCTTTTGCATCGTTTTTGTCGCATGCAGGTGATATGGAAGCAGATGCTGTAATTTTCATGTGCACGCTTAGGGAGAAGCCTGTAGTCATCTTTCTTCAGTGTAGTAATTTGTCTGGCAACTCAAATTATGTTGTCCTTTGCCATCTCTGGTTTCATTTTTCAGCTTTCTTGTGTGCTGTGAATGAATGGTTGTGATTCTAATATTTGAAAGGCGTCTCTTCGCTTTCTCTTTTTTTTTTTTTTCTTGTCTAGTCTCGGGTTTGAAAGCGATTGTGTGTATTGACTTCTGAGATTTGTTATTTTCGGTTGTATCTTCCAGGATTGAAATCGTCCTTTCTTTAGCTGTGTTTTTTTTGGTGTGTGATTCTGATAAGCAAAGCAAGGAGACAGAATTTTGTTTGAGAACCAAGGAGAGAATTTATTAGGACGTGCTTGCATACCTGTTTTTTGTTTTCTTTGATCTCCTTGGTTTGTACAGGTTCACTGGCTCAAGTCTTTTATGTTTTTTTTATTTTTTGGAGGAAAGTTAGCATTCTCTTAAGAAATATTTGTAGCTCAAGCGGTCGTGTATGGTCACGTGAGTGGACACTTGGATGCGAGTGTGCGAGCATAGATGGAACAATGAGGAAGACTGGACTCTTGTATTTGGTTTGGTATTGCTACCGTACCTGACTTTGAGAGTCATGATGATATTATTGAGGAACTACCATAGTTTAACTTTCAGTTTATCATGTTTTCGGTTTTTTTATCGTTCTAGTCGATGTAACGATATTAACGATATTAGTAATCTTTCTTTTATTTCGAGCAAATATAAACTTCATTGATAGTATATAAAAAAAAAGGTAAAACAAAACACACACCAACTAAAAAACAAAACCGAGCAAAACGAAAATGGCAAGGACATAACCGAACTACAAATACGGAAGCGGAGGCCTTGTAGTGAGGTAATTCACGCTTGCTCAAAAATACCTAATGATCACCCAAGCTCGCCCTTTGCCCACACAAAAATAAAAAATAAAAAAATAAATCACCCGCAAAACAAACCATGAAGAAAATGAGGCAAACAAAAAATCACTGGATAGCTGGGCGTTACAGGAAAAAGTAAATGTGAGGATCACCACAATTATCTTTTACGATGCGTTGACGTTTACACTTGGCACAAGTGTAAGTACAGAAAAGTCCTGCTATTATCACAAGTAGCCCCATGCCTGCCTGTCACCTTATGTCTTCGATTGGCGCTGTCCTCTGAACTGTGCTTTCTAATGACCATGATCCTCCCGGTAACATTGTCCCGATGTCCACCAATTCCTAGTTGGAGAAAAATCAACATTGATATGTTGATCACGAAGGAGCAAACTCACAACTACACAACTGCGATGAACCATATTCCATCTTAACAGGAACAAGGGGATCAGGTAAACTAATGATGCAGAACAAGTAGTGGTTCAATTCTATGATCAATTGGACCGGTCAAAGCTTAAGAGGCCCAAATAACTTCTAATTTAAATTGTCAATTTCAGCAATTTATTGTGAACCCGCAATATGCCCAAACTTGGTGGACTGAAGCAGAATCGCGCTGCGATCAAGATTCACCACCCTAATCGTGACTGATGGTGATTTCGGCTAAATTCATTGGTTTAGGCCTTCAATTTAGTAATTTTGCTATTTTTGGTAATAATTAGATTACGAATTACTGTTAGCGTGTAATTTCATTTTCGTTGTTTCCAATTGAGAATTTCTTATTTTTCTTTCTAGTTTTCAATTTTGGAAGTTTTCCCAATTTTCGGGATACTTTATTTTTTGGTAAGTTTTTGCTAAGGTTTACTAATTTTCCATATAAAAAGGCATGTAAGCTCTATTATTAGTCAGCTTTTAATCAAATATAATTCGGAATTATTTCTCTTTCTTCTTGTGGATTAAAAAACCTCGTTGATTCAAGACCTATTTTCGTTTGAACTAGTACGCAACTAGTTTCTCGTGAATTTCGTTGCGTCAATTAACCATCCATAGAAGAATCACCTTCTAGGACAACGAGTTGAACTTGCTGGTAAGGTTCAAACTTCGGAGGGGGTAGACTCACAATTGGACAGGTCGAGAGATCCATCTTCCATCTGGGGAGGACCAAGTAGCTCTGGCATTTCATCCATAGAAACATCAACTTTCTGGACACCACTAACCTCCCTATTCATATGGGTGTTGGATGTCTCAAGTGTATTGACAACAGAAGAGACCTTAACTTCAACATCAAAAATAGAAAGGCTAGGCATATGGAAAAACTGAAACTTCTTTATCCATATCTGAATTTTGAAGACAAGTGCGGCGAACAAGAAGAAAGTCTCGTCCCATAATAATATTTTTTCTCGTGTCTCTACTTCATAGGGTTAGAACGCTTCATGCTAACCGACCGTGCCAAAACCCTACCAGCTTCGACAAGCTTCTCATGTTCCACAAATGACTTAAAAGTCATCAGGAAGAGGATGAAGGGATTCCTTATAATTCTTTTGGCAAAGAACTTTATAAATACTCGTTTTGTCTCAAATTGTTGGTCCTTCTTTCCTTTTCTTGGATGTCCCAAAATGAATGTCTACTTTGAAAAGTAAACATACAAAGTTGTGCAACTTTACTCGTTTGCCTTTTCTTTTTACACATAAGTGTCATGTCAATCAAGCATTAAATAGGGGTAAATTGAGAAAGTCAAATACACTTAAATGTCTCATCATAAAAACTCACTTTTCCAAAATGGGCGAGCGAATTGGGACGAAGGAAGTATAAGATAAAGGGTAAATTACACTGATCTCCCCTGAGGTTTCTGACTTGTACACTGACCTCCCCTACTTTATCTGAAATAGCACTGACCTCCCTTGAGGTTTATATTTTCGTATCAAAAGCACCCTTCTACCCTTCCGACGGGTACCGACGGCGCCGGGGACCCCCTTGTGATTTCCCAATGGTCGAAGGAAGTATAAGATAAAAGAAAGTGAGTTCAACAATAACCCACTTGCAAACTAGAAAAGAAGCACATGAACAAACTCTATCTCGAACCAAATCCGACCCAAGGTATACTCTTTGATCCAAACGCTAATAAAGACTTCGGCATCTGGCGCCAGCGATGGAGTGTAAAAGGTCCAAAGAATAATGGATGATCGGATAGTCAAAGACCCATATCTGCGTTCACCGTTAAGTAGATGCACGAGCGACTAGCAAAGGCCAACGAAGGCCAAAGATTAGAGCACAGATACATGCAACATATGCAAACGTCGAAAATCTGCTCTAAGCTTATGCCGAGAGAGATGGAGCACGGGCGATAAGCATGGTTTTATCGGCTCCTCTCTCTCTCTCATTGTTGTTAATGCTATACTGGAGTCGACGAAAAGCCAATGATCAATAATCAAGTTTTTTAAATATAGGCTTTTGTTTGTTTCGATGTAAAAATATTTTTCACGTAAAATAATTTTACAAAAAACATTTTTTCAAATCTTATTTTTTGGTGTTTGATTGACATTTAAAAATCATATAAAACCACAAATTATAAAATCAAACTGGTGAGCGTTTTCGAAAAAACAACAAAATACATTGGTAGTAGTAGCTAGTAAGAGAGAGAGAGATAGAGAGGGGAAGCAAATTGAGATTGTAGGTGCAGTAGAAAGAGAGCAGTGAATTGGGATTGTGACGACGGGATGCTGCTGTGCAGCTTGTGCACAGCAGGTGTTGTGCAACATTACAGCCATCCACGAGTAATTTGTTTGAAAACAAACAAACAACGGATGGCTGTGATTAGGGATGGTCATCTCGGCCGACCCGCCCCTATCTAACCCGTCCCCTACCCATTCGGGGAGGGGATTCAGGAATTTTTTCGGGGATTGGGTAGGGGATGGGGATTATTTTAAAAAAAATTCAGGGATCGGGTAGGGGATGGTATTGTTAGTCCCCTACCCGATCCCTGCCCCTCCCCGTTCCCTGCCCCTCCCCTCATCCCCGTTCATTCATATATATTAATTTATTATATATATATGTGTGTGTGTGTGTGTGTGTGTGTGTGTGTGTGTGTGTGTGTGTGTGTGTGTGTGTGTGTATAATATATATTTATATTATAAATACATAAAATATTCTTTTCCCCTGTATATTTATAACTTAGAGTTAGGGTTACTTTTTTTTTTTTTCCGGGTAAATATTCTTTTTTTTTTCACACTTCACACGTTCACAATCACAAAATACCCCCCACACTTCATCTCTCAACTCTCGCCTCTCACCCAAAACCCAAGTCATCTCATTGATCTCAACTCTTACGTTGTTCCGGCATGGCGGTTTCGAGCTTTTGTTCACCGTCCTTAATCTCTCTCTCTCTCTCTCTCTACGTGTTTTCTACTTCGATCTGAAATTTCCTCTCTCCGTTCTCTTTCCGGTGAATACATAAGCTTTTTCAGGTATGTATTGAAGCATTCTTAATCTACACTTACAGTTTACATACGTCTCTTTTCTGTTCATCTATGCTATCATATTGCCTCGATCGAAATTGTGGATCTAGAAGTTTCATTTTCGTTTTCATGAGTTGATGTCTGTGAGGATTTTTCCCGTGTATGCTACGTTGACAGAGGTTGATGTCTGTGATTTTGTGGTTGAACCATACAATTGGTTCATGACGTTTCCCCGTACGAAAATATGTACCTCTTTCATATATTTACATATGACAAGTGCATCTCATTTTGGATCCCTGAATCCCCATAGGGATCCCTGTTCCCCGCATTGGGGCGGGGATGGAGGTTAAAATAAAATTCCCGGTGGGAATTGGGGAGGGGATGGAGATTGATATAGGTTCGGGGATCAGGGATGGATGTAGTAGTATCCACTCCGTACCCTCCCATGCCCATCCCTAGCTGTGATGCTATTATGTAGCATCCCAGCGTCTTTGGGATTGTAGGTGTAGGCGTGCAGCGCTAGAACAAAAATTTGGAAATTCGGGATTCCTCGTGAATAAGGACGAAATTCATAACGATCCCAGATTTTGAAAAACAACTTACGCAAGTTACGAGGAAAAGTTATTTTCCTCCCATCAACAAAAATTATTTTACGTGCAAAACATCTTTTTAGTACATTTTGTGCAACCAAACACCCAAAAACTAAAAAATATTTTACGCTCAAATAAATAGAGCCATAGTGTTCAGTCAACTTATGCGCATCTCAATTAATCTTGTGGCTCAATAAATAATCAAGATTAACTCTAGTTTTTAATAAAGTTTTTGCCTCAGGACAAATCTTTTGAATACATATAGTTTCTCAAACAGATGTCAAGTTGAATTATCAAACTATCTTTCCACACGATTTGAAGATAATGCTCAAATTGTTTTTGATTGTGCCAAACTCTAATGCATAAAAAGTTTGAACTCTATGCATGAGTATAAATATTTTACGAGCTTGAATTTTGGCACAATAAAAAACAGTTTTGGCATTATCGTTTGCCGTAAACAAACACAATTTTAGTGTGATAATTTTCACAACGTTCACTTTTTGGTTGCAAAAGGTGACTCTTTCAGAATTTCAAAGGGCTTGGGCTTCTAACATGGCTTTGTTCACTTATTATGGGCTCAGCCCATATCGTTTCCTCGATAGCCCAATCATGAACCAACCCGCCCATTAGGGTCCCGTCTTCCACATATTAAAACCCTACCCCAAAATATTTTGGTAGAAACTAGGGTTTCGCCTCAGTAGAACTGACAATAATCAAAGCACAGCAGCTAGCCGCACCTCCGTCTCCGCCACCATGGGTCGCATGCACAGCCGCGGGTCTCTCTCTCTCTCTCTCTAAATCTCTTTCCTACTTTCTCCCTATCTGTCTCTCACTCTGATCCTGTCTTTTCATTCTACTTACAGGAAGGGTATCTCCGCTTCAGCTTTACCGTACAAGAGAACTCCCCCCAGCTGGCTCAAGATCTCCTCCCAAGATGTCAGTGCAAATCCCTCACCTCTCGCATTCTCTATACATATATTCATCTACATTTATGTATACTAGACGCCTGAGCACATGCGATACATGTGCAAATCGTTTTATGCAAAATATAGAAACATAAAGATCTTGAATTGAATTGAGATCAATCTCTAATGAATTCTGGGAGAAAAGAGGGGAGAAGAAATGTGGGATGACAATTTTTTTCCCTTCTTCTTGGCAGTTATTCTAGGTGGTTAAAGGGATAGTTTGGGTAAAATGGTGTTAGTCAGCCTTGTAAATAAGAGATCTCCAGCCCCATTCGAATTTTTATTCCACAAATATTTGAGTAAAAGCTTCATTTGGTATGAAGTGCTCCAATGGACAACGCAAATATAAGCACAGATTTAAGTCATTAATAGCATAATTGTGAATTATGAAGGGCAAAACAAGCCTTAAAAATCACACAATTGGCTAAACGGTATTTAGTAAAAAAAAAGACATCACTATTCAAGACAAGTCCCTTCCTCTTAACTATATTGACTAGATGGTATTTTTAGTGGAAACGAGTGGTAATTTGGCATTGGTCTGAAGACAAAAGATTTAGTGTGAACTCACCCTTGCTTTGGTGAAAACTTCAAGTAAAACTCGATCAGGAATGAGTTTTGAGCCCAGAGATAAGAGAAGTTTACAGGTTTTACTCAGAATTTGGGTTTAAGTCAAATTAGAAGAGTAAGGCTTAGTTTTGCACCAAATTAAAGTACTCGAGGAATACTTTAATTTGATGCAAAAAAAACAAAAAACGGAACCACTTTAATTTTGTGATTTGAAATTTTTTACGATTTTAGCAACTCAGCTCATTTGTTAAAATCATGGTTGATTTTAGCAAATGAGTTGCTAAAATCTTTTGCAAAACTAAGCCCAAGGGCTGGAGATGCTAATGTTCCCACAATAAAGAGGTGTTTCCTTTATAATGGTAATAGATCTATGTCTATTCTAAGATGCTATGCTGATTTTGTAGGTGGAAGAAAACATCTGCAAGTTTGCGAAGAAAGGCATGACACCGTCGCAGATCGGCGTCATTCTTCGTGACTCTCACGGAATTGCCCAGGTCAAGAGTGTCACGGGGAGCAAGATCCTCCGTATCCTCAAGGCTCACGGTAGCATTTCAATTCTCTGCTTGGTTCCTGTGAAAATGTTGTTCTACATTTTCTGCTGCTGATTGATTTTTTTTTTTTGGTTATTAGGCCTTGCTCCTGAAATTCCCGAAGATCTGTATCATCTGATTAAGAAGGCTGTGGCTATCCGCAAGCATCTAGAGAGGAACAGGAAGGATAAGGATTCCAAGTTTAGGTTGATTCTAGTCGAGAGCAGGATTCACAGGCTTGCTCGCTACTACAAGAAAACTAAGAAGCTCCCTCCTGTCTGGAAATAGTAAGTTTCCTTTCCACTATTGTTGGTTGCAATTGTAGTTCACTGAATATCTGGGAATTATGTAACAATCACTAAAAATGATTGCTTGGGATCTGCCGGCAGTTTGCGTGGTCTTTGTTCTATGTGAACAGAAGAGATTAGTAATTTTTTTGAAATCAATTGAAAATGGGGAACTATTGAACGAAAGTTCACCGAATGAAAATTTAAGAAGCTAACTCCATGCCTTCAAATGCTGCATAACAATAATTTGGGATACTTTTTGTCACAATGGTTGAGAAGGAGTCTTTTTCATATCGGAATCATGTTTTGCGCTTGTAAGTTTTTCTCATTTTATTTTTTCCATTTTAAGTTTTTCGTTCCAGTGCATGAATTTTGGCATTGTGACCTGAGTACATTAGATGTGGAGGGACAAGCTGTTTTTTTGGGGCATGTTGCTCGTAGTCTCACTTCTCATGTTCTTCCTATTTTTACTTCGGTTTGGCTGGCATGTGTTGGTAATTTCCTTCATTTCTGATTTACGAAAACTTATGGGATTTTTTTAGCGGATTATGCAAATTTTCTGGGAAGACTTGCCTCATTTCACTAACCATATTCCTTGTTGAAAGATTTCCTACGAGAGCATATTTTGTATTCGTAGAATCACTTTTTTTTTCCCTTTCCTTTTCCCCTCATTCCTGCTTGCAAAGGCTGAAATCTGAATTTTCTCCATGCATGCCTTTATTGTGTTCCATATGGTCATGTTGTTCATTCGATATTTAGACATTTGACCTTTATTCGAACTTGAGCGCGAAGCAGTGCATTGGTTTTTATGGAATGATCCCCACTTCTTATAAGATGATAAAACTCGGTCCCCATGCTCAGTGTTTAACTCTCTAGATCAGGTCAATGGATCATCGGATTCTATTGCTCCTATTGTTCATACTTTAAAAAAAAAAAATAGTGTCATGTAACTATTTATTCTTATGCCAACATTTGCTCATTGATTACACGCTAACTTGAAGCTTCTTGTTTTCAGCGAGTCAACCACTGCCAGCACTCTTGTGGCTTAGTCTAAGCAGCTACCTGCTCAGCCAAATTTAGTGATTGTCACGAGGCATGAATTCAGTCAGCGAGATAGATAGTCTTCCCGAGTTTGGAAATTTTGTTTAAACGAGAACTTTTGACTTGTAATGGTCATTATATTTCAGTTGTCTGGAATGGAAAATGGAATAGCGACTGTTTGATGTTTGGAATTACATGGTTATTTGCTGTTGGATGATTTGCAAGCTATTTACTTCTCTTGGCATATTGCATTGTCAGTAATGGGTTTTCGTGAAGGTGAAGGGCATACAGTCTAGAGCTTTGGGTAACTTGTCTCCATTAAAATGCGGTTGTTTAGTTTTGTATTTCTTTCCTTTTTCAATCGGTACAGTTAGCTGGAATAAATCTGGATGATGGTATTGATGTACTTGGAGCGCTCTTTATTGGTTGGTCGGCAGTGTAGTTGGAGGGCTTAATGGGTATTGAAACATCTTCAGGGGTAATGTCCGCAGCCCAGAGAGAGTTCGAATATATGAGGTTGCTCTTTTAAGTGGCCGTGGAGCTAGCTGAAATTTATTTGGTGGCTTTTTGAAAGAAACCGCAGCAGCCAGAAAATGTTTCAATCCTTCTTTGTTCCGGTAAACGATTAGGCTACATTGTTTGTTACTCCAGTTCTTATGGCTTCCATAGGCGGTCCTCGTCTGTAGTACAATTTCTGAACTTCAATTTGTGTACAACCTTGTCGAGCAAACAGAGACACCCACCAATATTTTCCATATTATGCGATCAAATCGACAAATTATCAATAGAAGTGGGTGGCGACAGTTCCTTGAAACTCTCATCTTCCGAATCGAAAGCAATAATCATCCAAAAACAACGAGAATCCTTGAAAGCTAGCCAATGAAGACACCCATAGAGAAGAAACTGAGACGGTCTCAAGGAGAATGTTGCTTCTTCCTTCTCCATGAATTGGTTTTCAATGAACAGACACTGACAATGGTGTTACGATCTTTAAGATCTTCATATTCATAATCACCAGTCAAAGAATCATACCCATATCCAAACTCATCGTAATCGCGGGTAAAAGGCAATTCGGGTAGTTCCTTGGATTCTCTTGCCAAGGGACAAAACTTCTTGTAGGCACCAGTGAAGTAAAACCAAACCATTGCAAGTGCCTACAAGTATAGGGTATGTGGGCAAAGCGAGATCAAGCTTTGTTGCGATTGGAACGACGTTGTTGGTGTAATCCACAGGGGAGATGGTTAGAGTGGGAAAGGTAAAGGATTTTATCGTTGTTGGTAATGCTTCGGTTGAGATGGGTTTCGACAAACGGGAGTCGGAAACTAGGGATTTCCATGAGCGAGAAACACACTTGAATAGGCAAAGGGATTTGGCGGATAGTCGAGAGAGTACGTTGGTGACGATCTCTTCGGGATGGGTTCTGCCTTTAGACATGGCCCGAAAAACTGATGGGAAAAGAGAGGAAATTGTTTTTTTTTTTTTTTGTGTGTGTGTGCGCGCGCGCTAGTTCACCCTTACTAAACGAGATTATAAAATTCTGATTTGTGAAAAAAACTAGTGCATGCCCGTGATAGTGATTGAGGCACAGCTTGAGCAATCGATGTCCGTGCTCATTCTTTAAAGTCTTTCAAATTTCAAAGAGGGGGAAGGAGAGGAGGTAGTGAGAGAATGTGGTTTGAATTTTAAAATAGAGAGAGAGAGAGAGAGAGAGAGAGAGAGAGAGAGAATGTGGTTTGAAATTTTGGGTGTGATGGGCCGGTGGAGAAAAAGAGTAGAGAGAGAGGGGAGTGAGTTGCCAGAGAGAAAGATAATGTAATATGAAGACTGAGACAAAAAAACGTTTTATATTATAATATTGTAATATAGATGTAGATGTATTGATTCCGTAGATCTCGCACTTTTTTAACCAATTAGAGTGAGAGTGAAATTCATTCTCATTAAGTGACGGTGATCCAAATCACATTTCTAACATTTCGTCTTTTTCAATCATCAAGTGATTTTTTGTTTACTCGATACATTTCTAATGGAGGGAGTAATATTCTTTCCAATTTCTTCTGTTTTGTGCAAAAAATGTAATGCTTAAAAATTTTGTATGATGTGCAAGGTATAAACCTTTTGCGCACTATAGTTTTGGCACAAACAAAAATAATTTTGGCATTATCATTTCTCTAAAAATATAATCCAATACTGATAAATTAATGGTATTGGCTCATGTGTCACATGTGATATCTATTATTTGGCTCTCCATTGAACTTTTTATCCCTCGTTCGTTTACACCCCTTTGGCTACACAAGTGAGGAAAGAAAAGAAAATAGTGTATGGTTTTACTTAATAATAAGAAAGGACTCTCACCGTCTCATTTGGATAGATAAATAAGGAGAGAGTCGTTTTCTCTCATGCCAATGCTTATTTTACTCAAAATACCCTGGTGTCCTCATATTGCTTCTTTTTCTTCTACCTTGCACATCTATCCCTAATTCTGTTTTTTCTTCTTCCTCTTCCTCGCACATCGATCGTTTGAAAGAGAGAGAGAGAGAGAGAGAGAGAGAGAGAGAGAGAGACCCAACATCATCAAACCCTAACAGCATTTATCAATCAAATCCTAGTAGCATCTATCAATCTCTTCTTCTTTTATATAGAGCATCTACAGTCGAAAGCACCGCTCTTTTTATCGATTTGAATCAATAGCTTCTTATTCCGAACATTGCCCTGTTGTTACCATCGTACTTGCATCAAAATCTTGTAGTGGTGATGGTGTGTCAAGGGCATGAAGTGGTGGTGCGGGCGGTGGCGAGGGGAGCGGCATAGTAAGGGTATTTTTGAACATTGAAGTCCCCTAGCTCTTTTTCTCATGGGAATCTCACCAATTTTGGTAAGAAACAAAATGGAGGTTTTAAGGGATTCTCTTCTCTCACCCTCTCACCTATTGTGTCATCCAAACATGGGTGAGAAACCCTTTTCCCTTAGTTTCTTTTTCTTTCTCCCGAAAATCTCTCATCCAAAGGAGTTGTTAGGGTGGTTCTGTGAGATTGAGAGACAATAACACTAAAAACAAAGATAAAATGTAAAAATATTGTCTTCATAATAAAGATATTTCTTTGATTTTTAGCATCATCTATACTTTTCAAAATTTTCTTGTTGAGACAAATACTGTGGCATAAATATTATAACAAAATTTTTTAAAAGCCAAGTACTTAATAATAACGACTGGCGCAAATCCAAAAAAAAAAAACGTCTATCATTTTCAAATAATTAATTTAGTAACCGAGTGTGAGTCTTTGGGTGAATTTTTCATTTCTTAAAACTCCTAAAAAAACTCTTAAATATGAAATTTGAATTTTAGGACTGATCATTTTTCATGTATACATCAACTATTTTTAAAAAATTTATGCACGAGTAGCACTTTTAGGGGTTTTTAATTTCTTGCGTAACGCAGTCAAGTACGGCGGAGTCTTAAAATTTGGCGCCCCAAAACGCTTCGTTGCATAGAGGACTAAACGCGCACCTCGCCTTCTTTACCAAAACCAGAGTAGGGTTTGTTCCATTACTACGGCAGAAGAAATGGCGGTAGGGTTAAGGCTATTCACTGAGAGAGTCGGCGACGGCGCCGGAGTTCCATCCCTCGATTCCAACGCCGGCGAGGAGCTCATCCACGTCCAGCCCGGCGTCTCCATCGTCCTCGCTAACTGTCCGCCTGAGTCCCCTGGCACTCTCTACATCTCCTCCAAGTACTTCTCTCTCTCTCCCTCTCTCTCTCTCTCTCTGTGTGTTTTTGTGTTTGTGCTCTGGAAATTTGTTTGGCTTTGTTAATGAGGGTATTGATTTGTGGGGGGTCTTGAAGGCAAGTGGTGTGGTTGAGCGATGTGGACAGGACGAAAGGCTATGCGGTTGATTTCTTATCGGTGTCACTTCACGCAATCTCCACGGATCCAGAGGCTTATCCGTCTCCTTGTATATACGCCCAGGTACTTCAATAGTTCAATTTCTTTCCACTATTGGTATTCAAGTATTTATCAGGTTTCTAATTGTAATCATGATTATGATTTGGTTATTGTTGTTTGGAGTATTTATTAGGTTTCTAATTGTATTCATGATTATGATTTGGTTTTTGGTGTTTTAGAGTTTAGGGCTTTTGGTTGGTGTCACTTGCCTCATAACAGTCGAAGGCCGAGAGAACATTTTTCGAACGTATTCAACAACATTTTCTACCTTTAAAATCTGCTCTATTGTATGAAGATTTGAGCTCTTGAGATTGTTTACGGAATGCTTCCCGCAAACATGAGATCTATTTGCAGAACTAGGCGATGGAATTTATGGAAACTCTGTCTGCTGCTGTGACGTTGGTGTAAAGGGCATACAGTGGTGGAGCTGTGTAGGGGCCGGGGGGCGGCCCCAAGCCCACCAATTTCCTATTTTGGAGTATATTTTGCGTATTTATGATAGATATTTATTTTATTTTTTTATAAAATCTCGAAAATAATTTAAAAGTAAGAAAAAATTTCGTTTTGAGAACACTAAATTATGGTGAAAAACACTGCGATAATGATATTGCGTTTGTCGAATGACATGATAACAACAATACTTGAGATTAATTTTTCAATCTATCAAAACTGTCCCATAACAACTTGAATGACTAGATTTAGTCTTGGAAAATTCATCGAACCAATGTTTCTTTCAGAATTCGGCTTTCTCTGACTTCAACTCCTGGTTTCGCCACTGGACATGTAATTCCTTTTTGGATTTACAGTGCAAAGTGATATTACTAAAATTGAAAGGGTGGAGTCTGGAGTTTTTCCATTGGTGTAGCAAGATTCAGGGACTCAAATACAATGAATATTTTTGTTCGATTGATGAAATCTAGAGAAACAATAGTCTATCTTTTGCTTTTCAGCATTATCGGCTATCAGTAAAGGTTGATGATGTAACATAAAAACTTTATTCTTCAGATGTGTGTTCAAGATGAATGATTTATAGATTAGGTTTACTCAAAATCATACGCATATTAATTGAAGGACAGAAATTGGGTGTTTTGCTTCCGTCTTATCTTATTTGGTTCTACCTCTTCTCAAGCCTAGATCCCCTACTGATACAATGCATTCTTCTTCATAGTACTTATTCATTGCAACCTTGCTTTAGCATTTGCTATTTCCGATTTATAAAATTATTTATATCCCAAACGGGCATCATACATGGTGATGGGGTCTGTATCATATATTACTAGAAGATCGAGGTGATACATGGAGAAAATATGGTTTTGGCAACCTAAGGTGATTGAAATAAATGAAGAAAAATGGATGGTGGAAATAAGGAACTGTCCAGAGCACATACTTGACAAGAGGATGGACATGGTTTACGAATTCAGCAAGGTTAGTACATGTAGATTGTAGAATTTGTGGAGCAACTAAAAAAGTAGGAATAAAAAATCCGGTTTCTCTATCAATTACCTTAGTTTAGTACGCTTATTTTCCTGTAAACTTTTTCCCAGAACTTTGTCTGTTCCATTTGAACGATGTTTTCATGTTTGAGGCCCACACTTTTTTTTTGGTGGTAATTTATGAGGGAATTGTGAATTTTCCTTAGTTGAGGCAAATATAGACTTTTGTTGGGTTGGTTCCCTCCATCTCAGAAGTTAATTTGTCCACTTGGAGTGAGCTTGGTCTCAGTCCTGCAGAACTTAAATCACCAGGAGAAAGTAATCTCCCTACTCAGGAGTGGGAAACTGACAGATATGTTTGCTGTCATTGCGAAGAGTATTTATTATATGTTTTGTTTGCCTGAAGATTGACACAGAGGATGAAGATGGGGATCAGTCGGAGGGCTCAGATACAGAAGATAATGGACCTCTTGTTTTATCAAAGGTCACAGAGATGAGGCTTGTGCCCTCAGATTCTAATCAGTGTATTGTTCAGTTTCACTCTTTCCTTTTCTTTTTTATGCTAATGTCACTTTATCTAGTCCTTGTTCACTTGTGAGAACTTATTGTCTGGACTTAATGTTTGCTTGACAGTGGATACGCTGTTTGAAATTTTTTGCCATTGTGCTGAACTGAATCCTGAACCTGTTGAAGGTGAGTATCAGTCTCCTGCCCTCTGATTGATTCATTGCAATGTTATTCTTTTGGTCTCAAGTTATTCTCAATTGTTCTCGATTTCTTCAGAGGAAGAAGAAGCACACAACTGGATTTTCAGTGCTGATCAGATGCAAGATGAGGGCGAAGGTCTGTGCCTCTCAGAACATTCATTGGTACTCCTTGGAAGTTGATTGGATTACATGGCATACTATTGTTGTGTGTCTGTGTGCAGATGGAGAAGAGCCCGATTGGCATTTCGTTCAAAATCCAACCAACACAATTGGTCATTCAAATGGGGATCACGACCTACCTCATACTGTGCTTGAGGTATGATAGTTCTCCTTCCTATATTCATCATTTCCATCTCAACATTGCAGGTTCTGTTTTCTTCCCTCGAGGTTTATCTTTTTCCTTTTCTTACAGCAACTTCAAATCAATGATGAACGTTTTGAGGATGCTGAAGAGATGGAAGGTGACAATAACAGTGGCCATCCGTAAGCTGTTCTATCCACTTGCTGTTTTGTGGCAGCTTCATCTCTTTGATTCTTTTCATTTACGGACACAGAGCAGATGGAGAATGACACAGTAGCAGTGGCCTCAGTGGCCAGTTTATCCTTGTGCTATAAGACCTTGGCTTCAGGAGTTCCTATTTACCTGTGGTCTTATTACATCTCCTTTTCGTATATTTGGACGGTCTAGAAATTGCCAGTAAACCTTGTATGTGTTATGGTCTTTTGCAAATGGATATGCAGAATCCTGAAGTTGTGCCAGTTTTTTTTGCAGTGTGACAGTTCAGGACCCTAGATTTATTTAGGAGTATTATTTGGTAAGTGTTAGGACCCTAACTTGGTTGAAGCGTGCAAGACATGTTCTCTGAGCAAAAAAAATACACATTTAACTTGTTATTCATTTGCATTATCTTCAAGCTATCCCTTTGGGGTGCAATGGTGGATAGGTGAAATTTGTTTCCTACTTGAGTTGTGGGGAAGAGGATTGTTGAGAAATTTCCGGTGGTGTCACACTTGTGCTCCTCCCCTCATCATAATTCCAGGGATAAAGGAAGCTGTCTCCTATATAAGCCCTTCTATGTTTTTGTTTGGCATGCCCTTTGACAGAAGAACATGCCAATTTGATGATTGCTTAGTGCATTTTTCTCCGGAGTTGCCACTGCCACTACTCCTGCAGCTGCCGCAGTACCAGAACTTCCAATCTATCAGTAGCCTACTATTTACAGATTTGAAGTGAGAATTGTCTCTGATCCCTACGTGAAATAACGTTACTTGTTTTAGGGGTTTTTTTTTTTGGAACAGAGGGCAAGAGGGTAATTTCACTTAACTCACTCGACTAGGCAGTTGTTGACTAGTGACTAGTGACGGGCGAGAGGACACTTTTAACGGACATGGGGTTTCTTTAGGCCCAAGGCACTACACCCCTATAGTACCTCCGATCAGATTGTCCATTTCGATAATGCACAGCTCGGATGTAATATGAGTAATGGATAGTTCAGATTTCTAGGGAGCTAGGATTAAATTTGAGATGTTTGGCTTGAAAGGGACAGTTGGATTGGGAGCACTACAGGAACCCTAAATCCCCTTTTAACACACTCATTTTAGGTGATTGATGATACATGTGGATATGTGGTGTTTATATGATGAGATTTCACACCCATTGGAAAGGAAAGTAAACTACGACTCCTCTTGCCAGAGAAATTTGCAGAGTTTTAATTGAAAGAATAAAGTAAACAGAATTTATGAAGAACTATAACCGATCAAAAGTAAAAATAAATAAATAATCCCACAACTATTGACAAACTATAAAAATAAAATAAAAAAAATAAGATTAAGGCAAGATAGAGTTTTTGTCCTTGAGAGCTACAAGATTAGGTTTTCCAAAATCCATGGGATACAGAAAAATTAGTGGTAAAAAGTCATTAACATAAGCAAATTAAAAAGGGTACAAAATTAGTGGTAAGACGGAATGGAAAACTGAAATCATTGATGAGATTTCGTTTCTCTGCACGGCGAAAAACGTGAAATTATTGCCCTAACTCCTAGCATCAGTGAACTGTGAAGCCCAATTAATACAGATTCCGAACTCCAGGTATGGCCCAACAACTTGTAGGTAGGGATACAAATTTAGACTGAGTTTTCACTAAATTATTTTCGGTATTTTTTAATATATAAGTTGTCAAAATCAACAAGTTATCTTTTTTACGTACATATTTGACAATTTGTATTTCAAGAATATCGAAAATGCCATAGTGGAAACTTTGCCCTGTCCTTAGGGTTGCAAACAAACTAAGCTACTCGCGAGCAACTCGTGGCTCGTGGCTCGGTTCAAAAAATAAACGAGCCGAGCGCGAGCTCGATTTTCAGGCTCATTTAGTTAACGAGTTTGCTAAAGCTCGACTCGGCTTGCAAAAGCTCGGCTCGATTACATAGGCTCAGCTCGTTTAAGGAGGCTTGTTAAGTAAATTACCCTGGCTCGGCTCAATAAGGGCTCGGCTCGTTTATGACCGAGCCGAGCTCGAGCTCAATTTTTCGGCCCGTTTACTTAACGAGCCAAGCTCGAACACTACAAAACTCGGCTCGGCTCGGCTCATTTGCACCCCTAGTTGTCCCTGCCTCTAACCTCCTTGCCCTAATACAAGCAGTTAATCCCCAATCCAATAAGCAAATGGGGTGGGGTGGTATTCGGTTCCCCTTATCTGACTTCGATTATAGTTATTACTTATTTTTATATCTACACATCTATATAGATTTAATTATTTTGATATTACGAGAGCAAAATATCCAATAAAACTGTAAATCACTTATTTTATATCTTTGTTTTCTTTTCTTTTTTTTTTCCCTCTGATTTTAACTCTCACCACTCGTCAATATGTTTCCCCAACTCCTACAGTCCAACTCCACCCCCCGAAAGGAAAGGGCCGGGTAAGTAGGAGTGTAAGGCTATGTTTGATAAAATTGAAAACTGAAAGCTGAAAGTTAAAAATTAAGTACTGAAAACTGAATTTTGAATTTTTTAAGTTAAAAAATTGTTTGATAAAACATATTAAGCACCGAATTTAAAAAAAATTGGTTCTAATTGTCTCTTAATTTTACTAATGGTCATCATGTGTTTGTGGCAGTGGTGGAGTGGTGATTGGGAGGTGGTGAGGGTGGTGGCGAGGAGGCGGTGGCAGTGGAGTAATGGTGGTAATGGAATGATTGTGAGTTGTGGTGGCAGTAGAGTAATAGTGGTGGTGGTGTGATGGTTATGGCGTGGTGGTGGTGGTGGTGGTGAAGGAGGATGAGTGGTGAAGTGATGGCAGTAGCATGACAATAGTGGTGGTGGTATATGGGTAACGGTGATAGTGGTGGCGACGGCAGTGGCGGTGGCGGTGATTGTGGTGGTAGCGGTGGCGGTGGTGCAATGGTGGTGGTGGTGGTTGTGGTAGTGGTGGTGGTGATAGCTATGGTGTGATGTTTGATTGTAAACACATAAAAATTCAATCAAAATAGAGTTGCTCTAGCCTACATTTTAAGTTACACTTAATCTATTAAGTAACATAAAATATGGTTATCACTCATACTTAATTAATTCAATTTTAAATACTAAATCTTTGTTATCAAATAAGGCCTAAATTGGACTATGATCCGCCTGCCCTGCCCTGTTGCCATCGTGCTTGTAGGCCTCACCCATCATCATGTCACAGGTCAGCAGTCAGTGATTCAATAGGTGGAGATTTATGCAAAAACTCGGCGATAATCCTACGGGTACATAGGGGTTGGTACAGAAAATGTACCGAGCCCTCTTGAAGATCTACTTTTGGGTTCCATATAAGTGATTCGAGCCGTTCATTGTTCTTATAACATTTTTTCGAGGGGCCTCACAAAAAATCAGCTAAAAAACGGTGAGACTGTGGTTCAAGCACTTCTAACCGTCCGATTGAGCTAATTTTTTGTGGGGCCCCTCAGAAAAATGTTTTAAGAATAATGAACGGTTCGGATTACTCGTGCGGGATCCAAAAGTGGATCTCCAAGAGGACTCGGTAAGTTTTCTATACCAAAACTTTTGTACCCCCAGCAGGGTCCAAAACTCGGACACTGGGTGCATGCTGTCCCCAAATGGACGACATGCATGTTGTCCAATCTTCTATATTTTTAGTGTTTTGATATCAATCGCTGTCTGAACAAGATAATTTTTTTACTGTATACTTTTCTCAATGAGCTCTACGACTCTTATAGTTCAGATCAATGGGTTTTCAACCCCTTAATTTTATAACTTTTCTCAAAGATTCTTTCAAACTGGTAGGATCTTGAATAACGTAAAAAAATTCAATGGGCTTGATTTTCTCCGAGACCACCTTAATAATTATTTTAAAATTATTTAACGGTTCAGATCATTTGTGCAGGATCCGAAATTGGGCCCCACAAAATTACATTTTGCAAAGGTTTGGTTTTATACCAAAACATTGTTGTTTTGGCTTTGGGACAGGGTTGGGGACAACATTTTCCGGGACAGATGATCCGGAGCCATAAAAAGAACACGGGGGTGCATTAGAAATTTCAAAAATGTTGTGGGTACTCAAAAAATGCACCCCAAATGCACACCAAGTGGATTGTGTGATGGAGAGAAACCCATCGTGGAGCCCACCCAGAAATATAAGTGACTCTCCATTCGCCACATCACCCGGTGTACATTTGAGGTGCATTTTTAAGATATCCATAGCATTGTTTGTAGAAATTTGCATCGCCTGAGATGAAACTTACATTGGAATATGTGAAATTAGTACTCTACGCAAGAAGTTCCCAAAGTGGTCTGCCTAGCTACTTAAGAAAAAATTCAAAAAATGTTCTTTAGGGCAAAAAAAAATTAACTCCCAAAAATTATAGGTAACACACCTCACTCCATAAAGTGTCTAAGTTACTACTTAAATTTGAGGAGAGACTTAAATAGAGAGAAAGAGAAGAGCGAGAAAGACTTTTAGGAGAGAGAGAAAAGACTAAAAGATAATGAACATATATAGACAGCCCATTAAAGTACAATTTTTCTTAGCTCGTAACTAAGTTCTTAACATAGAAAATAAGATCTCACAAATACTTAGCCGTGCACTATAACAAATATTTTTTAAATAATGCACTATAAATGACCTAGGCACGCATTAGCATTATTATAGAGCAAAGAGAATAGACTTCCACGGTTCCCCATGCATCAACTGGCCTGCGGGAGCTGAAGAGACACCAAAGAAAAAAAAAACCATCTCTCGCAGTTCACAATATTTCCATCGAACGGTTAGGAAAGCCACGAATTGTACTCTCGACCTAAGATCTTCCCTTTAAAAAGTCTGTGCTATTCCACCCCAGAAATCTTTCCACAGTACACGTAACCCACCCTCTGTACCGAGAAAAATATGCAGTTCGCATCACGTTGATTAAAGAGTGTTTTGAATGGTCCGAATTTAAAAAGAGAAAGAGGAGAGATGTGTGCTCGGGTACTACGCCAACGGTACTCTATTTGCACCCAAGTTTATCTCGTCCTCATTTAAGTGTTGATTTTAGCAAAAGTGTTAATTTTAGCAATTCTTTTGCTAAAATCAACACTTGATTTTATTAAATGTTAGATTTTAGCAAATGAGAAATTTACTCTAAATCTATGCCATCTGTCCTCTACTTGACAGTGAAGTTTCTACTCTTTTTGGCCATGTTGCAACATAATCAAATGGAAATCCTCATACCTCACTGAAGTACTATATGAGAAAAAGAAAGTTGAAGTGATGAGATCTAGTTGTCCACGAATTAGATTCCTGGGATTTGATTTTGAAAAGAAATAGAAACTTGGAATTTTTTTGGGTAAGTAAAATTTTTATTCAAACAAAATGTCAAAACCAATACAGGTGCTTAGCATACCCCATAAACTTGGAATTTTATTTCTCTTTATCATGGAAAATGCTAATGAACCACCATTTACCCCCAGGGGGTGATTGAAAACGGATGGAAAATGTATTGATATCTCTTTAAACAGTCCCTTTGATTGCGAGAAATGACGAGATAAAGAAATGAGCGCTCTTTTAAACTAAATCTCACCTATATTTTGAGAGAAAAGAGAGGCAATAAAAAATTTCATTTTGGTACTTCTCCCTCCATTTCTCACCAAACTGTTCAAATCCAAAGGTGTGATTTGAAGAGAAACTCTAATCTTTTCGATCCTTTCTCACCAAATCAATCACACAATCCAAAAGGGGAATTTTGAAGCCTTGCCTCAGACGCCCTTCCTACATTGCTACTGCTTGTTTGCAGCCATGAAGGAATGTGATACCTTTTGAAACATTGTCTACACTAGTGGCATAAATTCATTACAGCATTCTACCTTGTTTTGGGTACACCTTCTACATTGTTGTACCCTTTTAGATCTTTTAACTCATATCTTTACCTAGTTTGTTATTAGTTGATGAAATTTATTTTGTTTTTTTCTAGATGCTAAGCGTCTAATCGGAAGAAGATACAACGATGCCTCTGTTCAAAGCGACATCAAGCTATGGCCATTCAAGGTCACACCTGGTACAAACGACAAACCTATGATAGGAGTAACTTATAAGTACGAAGAGAAACAATTCTCAGCTGAAGAAATCTCCTCAATGGTACTTGTGAAAATGAGAGAAATCGCAGAGGATTACCTCGGCACCACCATAAAAAATGCTGTTATAACCGTCCCCGCCTACTTCAACGATTCTCAGAGACAAGCCACCAAAGATGCCGGAGTCATTGCCGGTCTCCATGTCATGCGGATAATCAATGAGCCAACTGCGGCCGCCATTGCTTATGGTCTGGACAACAAAGCCAGTAGCACCGGTGAGAAAAACGTTCTCATATTTGATCTCGGGGGTGGAACATTTGACGTATCTCTATTAACCATTGAAGAGGGTAAATTTGAGGTTAAAGCTACGGGTGGGGATACCCATTTGGGTGGTGAGGACTTCGATAACAGAATGGTGAACCATTTCGTTCAGGAATTCAAGAGGAAGCACAAGAAGGATATTAGTGTGATTCCAAGAGCTATAAGAAGGTTGTTGACTTCTTGTGAAAGAGCTAAGAGGACTCTTTCATCGACAGCTCAAACTACGATTGAGATCGATGCGTTATACCATTTCGTTCAGGTTCGAGGAGCTGAACATTGATTTGTTCAGGAAGTGTTTGGAGCCAGTGGAGGAGTGTTTGAGGGATGCAAAATGGGATGAGAGCAATGTCGACGAAGTAGTTCTTGTTGGTGGGTCCACTAGAATTCCCAAGGTCCGGCAATTGTTGCAGGATTTCTTCAATGGTAAAGAGCTTTGTAAAAGCATTAACCCTGATGAGGCTGTGGCTTATGGTGCTGCATTTCAGGCTGCGATTCTGAGTGGTGAGCGGAATGAGAAGGTTCAGGATTTAGTACTGTTATTGGATGTTACTCCGCTTTCTCTTGGTTTGGAAAATTTTGAAGGGGCTATGAAAGTTTTTATTCCGAAAAACACCAGCATTCCGACAAAGAAAGAGGAAGTTTGGAAAACTGTCTATGACAACCAAACCAGTATTTGCTTTCCAGTCTATGAGGGGGAAAGAACTCGAGCCATAGACAACAACTTGTTGGGTGAATGGTATTCTGATTGTGTCTGCTGAGAGCAAAACTACGGGACAAAGGAACAAGATCACGATCACAAATGACAAGGGTAGGTTGTCAAAGGAGGAGATTGATAAAATGGTGCAGGAGGCTGCGAAGTACAAGTTGGAAGACAAGGAGCACAAGAAGAAAGAGGAGGCGAAGAACGCGTTGGAGAATTATGCTTATAACATGAGGAACGCTATTAAGGATGAGAAGAATGGTGCGAAGATTACTCCGGCTGACAAAAAGAAGATTGAAGCTGTGCTTGAGCAGGCAATTCAGTGGTTGGATTGGAACCAGCTCGCTGAGATTGAGGAGTTTGAAGACAAGATGAAGGAGTTGGAGGGTATTTGCAACCCTATAATTGCTAAGATGTACCAGTGTGCTGGCGGTAGTATAGGCAGAGGAATGAACGAGGATGCTCCTTCTGGTGGTGGAAGCTGCGCTGGACCCATTATCATGGAGGTTGATTAAGATGTTCCAATCTTCAGCTTGAGGATTTCATTTATGACTGTGTCCTCTGCAAACTATACAAATGTAGTATCTACAAAATATTTCCTTTTGTTATTTTTTGTGGGTTTTTTGGTTTTGCTTTCGAGTCTTTAGTATTCGTTGCCTGCAACTAGATGGTGAAAGTGTTATGTGAAACCGTTATCTTCATCAGCTTTTGTCAATCAATTTTTGCCTTATCAAAGGTCACAGAGATGAGGCTTTTTCCATCTGATTCTAATCAATGCACTGTTCAGTTTCCGTCTTTACTTGTCTTTAACACAAAAGTACTTTTTCTCCTGGACTTAACTTAATGTTTGTGGCCGTGGATACACTGTTTGCAATTTTTTGCAAATGTGCTGAACTAAATCCGGAACCTGTTGGAAATTTTTTGCAATTTTTTTCAGAGGAAGAGGAAGGAAACAACTGGATTTTCAGCTATATGATCAGATGCAAGATAGGGGCGACTGTCTGTGGCACTGTGCCTCTCACAGCATTCATTGGAAATTTGGAACTTCTTGGAAGTTGACTGGATTTCGTGCCACACTGTTGTTGTGTGTCTGAGTGCAGATGGAGACGAACTTGATTGTCATTTCTTTCAAATCCCCACCAACACAATTGGTCGTTCAAATGGGGATCACAGCCTAGCTCATGCTCTGCTTGAGTTATGATTGTTGTTCTCCACTCTACTTCATCATTTTTCCATCTCGGAATTGCATGTTCAGCGTTCTTCCTCGGGGTTTATCATTCTCCACTTTTTTTCAAAGCAACTACGCATCAATGATGAAAGATTTGACGATGCTGAAGAGATGGAAGGTGGCTATGACAGTGGCCATCCATGAGCAGTTCTATCCACTTGCTTTTTCGGGACAGCTTTACATCGCTGAATTTTGATTTACAAAATGTTGGCATAAAAAGTCTTTTTTATCTTCTATTTATTGCATGTGAGCATCTCATCAGCCTTGAATGTGTTGGTAATGGGACTTGCCGCCAATGGATTCTGCATATCCTAAAATCTAGTAAATTTACTGGTTTTTTCAGTGTGACAGTTTAGGACCCTAACTGGGTTTAATTTTAATCCCTTTTTAGTTCCTTCCACTTAAAGTTTAAGACACATTCGCTGTTCACCAAGCCAAAAAAAAAGTGTTTGCTTGACAAACCGTTTGACGTAAGGCCAAGCTATTGTGATCATTTGCGATTGCTGCTTGCATTTTTCACCGGACTTCCTACAACTGCTACTTCAGCCATAGCTGCCACCATTCCAGAACTTCCAATATATCAGCACAAGCAGAAGCAAACGGCGGTAGGCAGTTTGCCTGCTACTTGGTGTTACGAAGGGGAAATTATCTTGTAATCATGATTGACACAGAATCTACAATTTTATTTGCAAGGAAATAAAGTAAAGATCAAAGAGCCGCAGGATTATAAAACGGGAGAGTTTTTGTCCTTGAGAGCTATTATATATAGTGGGATTAGTTTTGCATTTTCTATTTCATTATACTTTTTTTTTGTGATGCAAAAATATTCACCAAAAATAAAGAATAATTGAAAATAGTATTCATAACATAAGAAAGCTAGTTGAAAATTGGATTTACCGGAACAAGGAAAACTTGAAATCATTCATGTGAGTTTCATTGATGGGAAAAACTTGAAATCATTGCCACTCTCTAGCCTTGTGTGCACCATAAGAGTTGATTTTTGTTTACCCACCACCCTACGTGAAACCAAGACTGACCAATTTTGATCCTTAGATATGTAGGACCTAATTTTTTTGGTTTACCCTTGCAAAAATTAAAGCAATTGATGTTGGCAAGTGTTTGATCCAAGTATTCAACTCCTGGTCTAATAATTCTAAGTACAAATCGAGTAAGGGAATAGAGATATCAAGTTCGGGTGAGTTCACAACTGTTGACTAAACAATATTCTTGGTATTTAGAACCAAATTTTTCACTAGACAAGTTATTTTCTCTAACGAAATGATAATTTTTTTAGAAAAAACGAGTGGTATTTTGACTTTAGTTGGTATTTTGACGTTAGTTGTTCATCTACTTTTTACTTTTTAAGCATGCAAATAGTGATTGCACCGGACTATGAAGCCCAATCAATCTGGACTCAAAGTAAGCACCAGATTTTGTTGAGGACAAACCCACTTTGCTTTTCTCATAGTTCATCTTAGCAATTAAGAGTTTAGATTTTAAATAAATTATTTACGTGGTGAATTTAAATTAAAATCTGGCCCCTAAACAGTTTTAGACAGCGAGAAATGAGTTGTGCATGGTCCACAACACCAATCCAGTTGTGTATCAATCATTCTTGCGAAGAGTTTAAAAAATATGGACTATTAAACACTTTTGGACAACAAAAAAATGCGTTGTGGATTGCAATCATTTTTGCAAAGCAATGGCCTAGCCACTTGTAGGCCTTACCCCAAATCTATGTTATGTGCCCAAAACCCGCATTATACGTCGTGCGGGTTTTGAAAAATGCTAGATTGTGATTTTGTTTTTATGTTTTAATATGTCTGGATGATCTAATGACCGAAAAATCCTTCGACACAAAGACACATGAGTTTTTCGGCACAGATGATCTAGGCTCGCCTTACCCACCATCAAATCACGCATCAGTCCTCAGTGGAGATCCATGCAAAAACCCTAACCCTAACTCCTAATTGCAGATGTATATATATAAACAGCTTGGAGCATCTCAATGGCCTAACCAAAAGCTAATCAAAAGTTGTCACATTCTACATTTTATGTTTCATCTGATTTGCCTCTCGCTTCTCGCCAGGGCCGGCCCTATGGGCAGGCTGGGTAGGCCCAGGACTGGGGCCCACCAAAAATAGCCCATTTTTGAGGCCCCAATTAGGTATTTATATGTTTATAACAAGTAATAAATATATAATGTTGCACTACAAGAAATAGAGAAGCATTTGGCAGATAAATTTAAAGTTTGTGTTTTTCTTAAGAAATCCAAGGCTCAATTCCCCAAGTGCTTTTCTTTTCCTTTTCTACATTCTCTTCCCTTTTCTTTTTTCTTACCATAGTCACTTTCTACCTTCTCTTCCTTTTTTTTTTCCCTTTCCACTACAACATCCTTATCGTTTGTTGACTTCTTTTAAAAAAAATTGCCGGTGTAGAAATTAGGGAAAAAAATAAATAAAACACTTCGTGCGTATTCATAAAATGTTCACATTGCCTATTTCAATTGATTTTCTAATTCTTGCAATAAGAATAGACAATTATGACTGAAAACTATTTTTTATTAACATGAAGACATGAATAACAAAAAAGACAAAATATGGAACACGGTATTTGTCATTTGAAATAAATCTTGGGTCTTTAATTTTTTCTCTAGAAAAACATAGGGCCCTGATTTGCATTTTCGTCTGGGGCCACAAAAATCTCAGGGCCGGGCCTGCTTCTCGCACCCCTCCATCAACTTTATCGCGCGTCTTGTATCTCATCTTCAGGTATCTTCACGTCTTAAATGAAGCTTGATTGAATCATTTTGTGTTTTTCAAACGTTGACAATGGTTTTATTCAATGGTCTTGTGGTTCAGAAGACGTAAGGAACAATGGCGTATGCAGCAATGAAGCCAAGGATACCGGGGTTTGAGGAACCACAGGAAGCGATTCACAAGATCAGGATCACTCTGTCCTCTAACAATGTCAAGAATCTTGAGAAAGGTTTCTCTTTTTTCAAGGTTTCGATCAAACCCAGTAGAATTATCCACAGGGCTGGTAGTTTTTCATTTGCTAAAATGAAAATTTGCTAAAATCTTCTACTTGATTTTAGCAAATTCTCATTTTAGCAAATGAAAAACTACCCCACTTCTTTGCTTTATTTGTTTTTCCCCCTCCAATCACTGGCCACTCCACCAGAGTGGGGTCAGGCAACCCACGAGAGAAAAATGTGATATTTATTGGTTTCAGATTGTTAGACGTGATTACTGTGATGTTTTTTTATTGGTTTATGATTGATAAAAGTATTTGATGTTTATGAATGACTCCATGCTGCTGAACTCGTGGAGTTGTCTCCGCCTCCAATGATTGGTTTAGTTGATGAGTTATGGGCAATTATAGTTGGTGAACTTTGTCATGGTAATGCTATTTTGTGATTGGCTGTAGTGATAAGATCAGAACATTTCAATTATATCAAGTACAGTTTTTCTATGTAACGGTAAGAATAAATGTACCCAGAATTGAAAATGTGTGTAACAGCCTCACTCTTGTTAGGGCATCTCCAGTAGACTCCCTAAAATTTTCTCCTAAGTTATATTCTAAGGTGTACACATAAGTATAATTGGGGTCCACTTTTCACTCCTAGAACTTGTTAAATTTAGAGAGAATATGTTCATTCAATGAGCTAGCAATAACATTCTCTATTTTGTTAGAAAAAATAAATTAGGAGCAACTTTTTCAAAGATTTCATATTAAAAAAAATTAAAGACTTTGACTCCACTTGGAGTTTGCTACCTAAATTTAATTATTGTGCTAGGAGCCACCCTTAAAGTTTGTATGGGGAGCCCATTGAAGGTAATACTTGAGCGCATGACTAGGTAAATGTTAGGAGTCTCACTTCGAAGATATTTTGAGAGCTCACTGTGGATGCCCTAATACTCTACCTCAATAAAACTGCGGTTTAGCTGGTACTCACAAATATTGTTTGACAATTAGAAAGTATGTTCTAGATTTGTGAATTGAGGATGGGAATTGCATGTTGAAATGGGTCAATTAACCTACTTTTGGAGATAATCCCAAGGGATTGGCCTAATAAATTTCAAGCTCAAGGGAATTAGGGGTTTCTTTCTTTCTTGGGTCTCCTGTTTGAAGCGTCACGCCTGCTTTATCAACTTTTTTTTGTGTCCATCCCATATGGGGCTTGCTCCAGATTGGGTTCCCCCAATAAGTGTTGGGAGATTGATCCAAGATTATTCAAGGTGGGCGTAAGTTTGCCACATAGTTATCCCCACAAAAAAAAAAAAAAAAAACTTACTTTCAGAAAATTGACCAAGAAACTTCCATGGGGGTTCTTAAAGGAAGCATTGGACCATTGTGGTCCTTAATTACCAACATTTGGAGTCTCACAAGGGTGACATTTCAGAGGAACTTTTTTCCTACTTGATATTTTGTTTCTTTAGGACATGAATGCTTTCGATGGCCTTCTGATTTTGAGGAATCGCTGACTTTTTGATATCTAGTTCATTTTTTTGTTGTTATGGATTTCAGTGTGTGCTGATTTGGTTTGCGGTGCCAAGGACATGAGACTGAGGGCGAAAGGTCCTGCGAGAATGCCCACTAAGGTTCTTCACATCACTACTCGGAAGGCCAGGGACGGATCTAGGAATTCTCCACAGCGGGGACACCAAAGTTAAAGTCAAGAGCAAGTAAACTAAATGATACTCCAAAATTTAGGAAGCTAATTTTGGGACTCCCTTTTTCAAAAGGCCGACGTCTATCTTCATCGTCTTTCAATATCTTGGGGAATCATAATCGATTCCTTCATCATCATCTCTCATCCGAGACTCGAATGGTATCGGTTGTGTCACCATTGGGTCGCCTCTTGATCGAGGCACCCCCTTGCCTCCGCACCGAAAATTTGGCTAAGTATGGAAAAGTATCTTTTTTCGGAAAGTTTCGATTTGGCCGATAAAAAGTGCCGGTATTTGTTCCTTGGATTTTTCTAAGCATAATGGTATAATCGGATAATCTTTTCAAGTACGGGAAGGTTGTCTTTTGCTCCTTTTCTTCGGAGATAAACGTGTTATTTTTCGCATTTGTACTAAAAGTGGGGGATGAGATTTTAATAAGATTGAAATATCAAAATTTTGAAAATGTCCTTGTTTCCGAAATGGGGGTACTTCCTTATTTTCATAAATAAATTAAAGTAAAGATCATTCAAAATTATGATCTTTACTTAACTTTGGTTTATGAAAATAAGTGTTTCCGAGGGGTACTTCCTTATTTGTTTTCCCTTATTTGTAAAAAAAAAAAAAAAAATCCTGAAATTGAGGGGGGCACGTGACCCCCCAGGGCCCCCCTTGTATCTGTCCCTGCGGAAGGCCCCTTGCGGCGAAGGTACTGACATTTATTCTCGTTTAGAAGATAATCATATTACAATCTATATATATCTGTTCTTAGTTACATCGTGCATTCGTACTTGTATTTGGGTCACTAAATATGAAACTATGGCTCTAACATTGTGGCCAAAGTTGTGAAGTAGTTTCACTTTCTACTTCCCTGATTTTTGTTTGGATCTTCGTAATAGGAGATTGTCGCACCCTTAGTAAATGAAGGGATGTTTTTGGCAATACAGGGTACAAAAGTCTCTGTGCCGTTTAGAAACTTAAACACGATACCCCCTGTTTTGTCTTCCCTTATCTTGCACCAGGAGGGGTGAGGGATGCCCTCCCTCTTCCTTCCCCTCCCCACACTCCCCTCGGTTGTTTCAATCTGTGGTTCCCTTCTGTTTCTGTTCTCCGTCGCCCTGAACTATGCCAAAGAGCATTAGGCTGTGAAATTTCATTCATGTACCTTATTTTGTCTTCCTAAAGTTTCACACCTATAGTTGGGCTCGATTCACAATGTTCTTACAGGAATATTATCTGAATTTTCTTGTGAAATTCAGCCCTGTAATCTTACCATGTCCAGCACAATTTACCCTCTTTTGTACATGGCACCTGTCGAGTGCTGTATCCTGGGATTTGATGTTCTTGGCTTCTATAAATTGAGAATTGTAATCATATCATGTCTAGCTTATTGGCTTCTGTTTGAGAAACTGACATTAACTTTTGTCTCCTACAGGAACTAACACTTGGGATAGATTTGAGCTGCGTGTCCACAAGCGAGTGATTGATCTTTTTAGCTCCCCAAATGTGGTTAAGCAGATCACCTCCATCATTATTGAACCTGGCGTTGAGGTCGAGGTTACAATTGCTGATTCTTGAACATGTTTTTTCGTACCTGGTTATACTAGTTTTTAGGCTGTGAACCTTTTCCCACTGTCATCCAATGTGGCATTGAGTTTATTTAACAGAATGTCTTAGTAATAAAGTTTTTGCAGTGACATTTTGAAATTAGAAAGTCAGTTTGACGAGTGAGATGGATATTCATTTTGTGAAATTTCTATTTATAAGAAGCTTGAATGTGGGCCATTTTTTATTTTGCTAGATGGATTATTGTTTTGTTGAGATTGGTTGGGGGTGCAGAAGTGTTTTAACATTGTAAAACTTTGGTGTTGTGAAGGGGAAATTGTCTGTAAACCTCTACGCTAAATGACAATACTCATGATCTGATAGGGGCACAATATCTACTGTGATTGATGCATGTGATGTGTTACCTTACTTTCTAGTTAAAATTTAAGTACAATTTTATGTGCAAGAAAATAAGGTAAAGATAAAAGTGCCACGACAAGGGAGAGTTTTTGAACGGTATACTTTGATGAGGCCTGGTGGAGTACATGAACATGAAAACGTATCTGATGGGTGAGATTCACCAAGTATGCTATCCTGTCGGGTGAAAACACTGTCCTGTCAGATGCGTTTTCATGTTCCATTTCATCTAGAAGAAGAAAAAGATAAGCTTGTTGAATAACGGAACAAAATTAAAATGGGAACAAAACTTGGCAAAAACTTGAAATCATAGCCTTCTCTTATCATTTGGGCACTATGAGAGTTCACCGAAGTTTGATGCAATAACATGCTTGTGATGTCCTTGGATGCTATGTTTCGTCTATTCAACGAGTTTTATAGCCTTGGCGTCTGAGTACAAAATCTATGCTAAAAATGTCTGAAAATTAATAAAAGGAAAAAAAAATCTTCATATGTGAAACACACACGAAGATGACTAGACAAGCAGGTTTGGGATGCAATTTCTTCCAGGCAAGCCAATGGATGGGTTTTTTGTCCTTAATTTTCCACCAATAGTTCGCAGCAATCAGTAACGTAAATCTTTTCAATCAAGTTTTACTAGCCAAGCAAAGCTGGCGTCTTCTTACCAACCGATATTTGCTTATTTCTCGTGTTCTTCTTCCAAAATATTGCTCTAATGATAGCTTGATAAATGTGAAAGCTCACTCCAATTCTTCATGGGCTTGGAAAAGCATTCTTTTTGGTCATGATTTAATTGCCAATAATTTCTCTTAGTGAGTGGGTGATGGGTCATCAACCAATCTTTTCCATGATAGGTGGATCCTTAAATTGGATAAGCCTTATATTCAGTTCATCCCTTTTAGCAGCTCTTGTGACTGTATCACACAAATTTCGAGTCTGCGAAAAAGACGGAAATATGCTGACCAAAATCGATGATTTTATTGATTTGAGAATTTAGGGTTTACAATCTCTGTAGTAATTTCTAATGAAAGAAAATAATCCTCTGATTCTTCTCTTCAAGAGTTTGATTCGAGGGCTTGATGCTTGTTCTCGATTTGAATGGCGAGATCTTCTTTGATCTTTGCAAAGTTGACGACGAGTTTGATGGATTTTGACTTGAGGGCTTTGAAGATTCTTCTCAAGTTGATTAACTTGATCTTCTTCAATTTCGATGAAAAAGATGACGAACTTGTGATCGTTGACTCGAAGGCTGTGAGCTTCTTCTCAAATCAGTCTTTGAGATCTTCTCTAATTTGGTTGAAGGAGATTGATGGCTTGTGGATTTGGCTTGAGCGATCTTCTGAGCTTTGAAGCTTTGATTTGAAGAGGCGCCTTGCTTGATGTGGATTTGAAGAATTCTGAAGAGCTTTAGAGGCTTGATCTTCAGAGCTCTGGAGCTTGTGTGTGGGATAGAGACTTGAATGTTCTTTGGAGCTTTGATCGAAGAACTGTCTTGTTTGATGTGGACTCGGAGAATTCTGAAGCGCTTTAGAGACTTGATCTTCAAAGTTCTAGAGCTTGAATGCTTGAAGACTTGAAGAAATTATGAAGGGCTTTGAAGCTTGATTTTCAGAATTGTTGAAGCTTCAATGTCTAGATTTCCGACTTCAAGGAATTCTGAAGGGCTTTAAAGCTTGATCTTCAGAGTTCTCGAGCTTGGACGTCTGTGTTTGGCTCTAATGTCTTGATCACTTCAAGGAGTTCTGAAGGGCTTTGAGACTTTGATCTTCAGAGCTCTGCTTGTTGATGGAAGTTTCAATGTGTCTTGATCACTTCAAAATATGAGAGAGAGCACCTCTATTTATAGGGATGTAAGATGGAGAGTTATGACAAGACTGCAATTCTTTCCATACCCTTCTCTCTAATTATTTCCTTATTTAATTTAAAGGAAAATAATTAAAATATAATAAATATCTTTCTTTTATTTATTTTGGGAAAGATAATTATGTATAATGAGATAAATAATTTATTTCACCAAGTGGCACAATTTGATTGGCCGGACTTGATAAATTAATAACTGCATCATTTTGACATGTGGCTCCATTTGATTGGACCATCCGCATATCTTTGACCTTTGACTTGTACATAGGTGGCGACATTTAATTGGCCACTTATTGTGTTTGGACTTTTGACCTACGGACACTTGGCAACATTTAATTGGCTTGTTTGTAAAACTTTGACTTTGACTTGTGACACTTGGCAACATTTAATTAACAAATTTATGTGCCATAGCAACACATGGCAGCTTGTGATAGGCCATAAATTTTATGTGTCTACAGTGACATCCCGACTTTTTCATTTTTTTTTTATAAACATTTTATAACTAAATAAATTCTTCCATTTTCCGGTTTCAAACTTCTTTCTAATAAATAAAATACAAAGTATTATGCACTATATTTATTGTTGGTGTTCTTAAAAATGAAATAACTTATATTTTGCTTTTGTAAATATAGTTGAGTTAAATTGAATATGGTTACACGAGCGTATATATAATGGGCCGTTTATTTTTAGTATTGGGCCTCCTATTTTTGGTGTGGGTTAGACTTGTTATCTAGAATACTAAGTTGGGTTTAAATTAGGGATTTTGAATCTATATATATATTCATAAAAATAGAGGGATGGATTAATTTTCGGTACAAGTAGGCAGTGTTAGGGTTTTAATAGAAGTATAGGTGACTGTGGTTAAAGGGAGACTATAATAAGAGGCAGTGAGATATCTCCTTTATCAACGTGGTATTTTGGTGTTTTAAATTAGGGGAGTTCTACAGGTAATCCATAGGACCATCTTCTTCTTTTCCTTAATGATATTTTCTAAGCTTATTAGTAATTAATTTCCTACAAAGGTTAGTCGGTCGGTGCCCTTTGTTGGTGATGAATATGAAGGTTAGACATATTGTTTTTTTAAGAATACATCTGGCGTAATCATGGCCGATTGGTTTTGTGGCCATTACTTGATGGGCTTGATAGTTAATAGTTTTTTTAATTGGTAGGTATACTTATAACTAATAAAATTGCTATTTGACACGTTAATTAATTATAGTAGTACAGTAGCATGACATCTGTTTGGTCATTAATACATATAGTTATAGTTATGTAGTTACATTCATTTGTGTTCCAAACTAGCCGGGTACTCGAGTATTGCATTTTGTGGTCTATCGTTCCGATCGAGGTGAGTGGTTAAGCATGTGATCCCTTCATTTGGATTCCTCTTGAGCCTATCGATTCTTGACAGATTATTTTATTCGTTGTGATGGATAATCATTATCTTATTCGTTGGACTTTTATTGATGATTGACGTACCCTTGGGCATACAAGGTTAATTGAAATATTTGCAGTTGATTGGTTGATTTTTATTTTCTTATTGTCTGTTCGTTGATTCCACGGTATCTCTGGAGTATCGTTCTCTTGTGTTGGGACCATGTATTATATTGTGAAAGTCCAAGGAAAAGACCCAAGCGCCATCCTGCAGTGACTTTGGCCACTAGGAAAAAGACTTGTGAAATACCTTGTGACTCTAGTGCTCAACGGATAGGGAAAAGACTTGTGAAATACCCTGTGACCCTATTCCGGATCGACTTAGGGAAAAGACTCAGGCGCCATCTTGAGGTGACTCTATGTACGGTATTGGATCCAACGAGCTAAGCCCTGAGAGAATAATTGGCTTTTGGCGATGGTTGTTATTATTATAGTTCCCACACAATTTGGTTGAGATTTCTATTTATCGTTGTTTGTCGTTCTGGTATTTTTGGACTGGCTGATTGGTAATGATGCATATTTTTATGAATCGATTACTATTCTTGTTATTCGTTAATCAGAAATTCGTCTCATTGATACCACTTGTTGAGCCACCGACCTTTATTATTTGAAACCATTTCTTTGCCGCCTCAATTATCTTTTGTTTAAAATGTATGCCACGTTGTATTCCAAACCCATAGCATGCTAAACTACTCATTGAGCTGTGAGTTGACGGATTTATTCCACATTCTTTTCAGGTTAGTTCGGGGAGCATCATAGTGGACTCTGAGACAGTGTCAGGACCCACCGTTTGGACCTCTAGGGCATTCGCATTATCATTTTCTTTTAGATTTATTAATAGCTTCCACACTTTTGTTTCTTTAGAATTTTTGTTAATGAATTTGGAGGATGGAGAATTTGAGATATTGTTCACTGGCTACAAAAATATTGGTTTCGGTTTCCAATTAAATTTTATAATTCAGGATTCAGTTTGATTTATTTGGGTTGTGAAAAATTATTACTATTATTTTTATGTTGTATAGGCTTCGTGTTCCAAGAATTATTTCTTGGTTCACGGCCGGTCATGCTCACGGATTTGGGGCGTGACAGCTCGGACGATTTAAAGGTTTCATATCTTTTGCATGAGGGAAATAATGGGAAAGTGTGGAACGTGGACAAGGTTAAAGAGACAATTCCAATGTTTCTTGTTCTAGAAGTTCTGGCAATTCCTCTTCCCAATAGCAGCTCCCCTGATCAACTTATCTGACCTTTTACTAACTCGGGCATTTATTCTACTAAATCAGGATACAGATCTTTGTAAGACACGAAAAGGCGGCCGTATTAGCCTTCCTCTAGCAATTTAGTTTGGCTTCATAATGGTGTCAATATATGAAAAATGCATTGGAATCTGGACATCCTTGAACGGATTAAGATCTTCTTATGGAAATGCCTCAAGGGAATTCTGCCGGTCAAAGATAATGTGGGGTTGCCCCTTCACCATGTCTCTCCTACTTGCCCTCTGTGTGATGCAAAAAATGAATCAATCGTTCATTTATTCTGCCTTTGTCCACTTTCTAATTTTGTTTGGGAGACTACTGAATTCCACAATCCTAATTTGGAGATATCTCAAGAAGATTCTTTTAATAATTGGCTTCGAAACGAGATTATTCAACTTCAAAAGGACAAACGGAAATTTTGCTTCTTTATCTCCATTCTTTGGGCTATTTGAAAAAGTAGAAATCATTTGATCTTCTCAGGGATTCCTTTCAGTGTAGAGTCTACTCTTGTTGTGGCTAAGGACTGTGTTCAGTGGTTCTTGAGGGCTTCTACTTGGCTATCTCAATCAAAGACACCAGCTCCGACTCAAACTTCTCCATCTCCCTCAATGTGAAATCCAACTTTTACCATAAAGCAATGTGATCCTTTGGAAATTGATAAGTGCATGGTTCATCTTCATGTGGATGGTGCTTGGAAAGAGAGGAATAATTGGAGTCGGATTGGGTTCACGGCTAGTCAACCTAATAGGTTTCTTATTGCAAAACATGCTTTATTAACTTATGCCTCGATGCCTATCCAAACAGAAATTATAGGTTGCTATGAGGCCATTAAGTGAGCTTTATCTCGTAACTATAATATGGTTTATATTTTTTTCTGACTGTGTTAATGCAATTATGCAGATAGCAGGGAAGGCTGAGTGTCATTACCATGACACATTTTTGTTGCGCAACATGGTAGCAGAGGTCTCAAAGCTGTCTTTTTGTCAAATCTCAAAAGTTGTGCGTCACACGGTCCAGCGAGCTCATATCCTAGCAAAACATGCTTTGGACTCTTTTGTTCCTCACCCAGACAGCGATGATGAATTTCCTCATCAACTTTCTAATATTATAAGTATTGTTTAGATCTTGTGTATGTTTAGTAGTGTTGATTTTTTTTTGCTCCTTTATGTTCCCCTTATGCGTATGCTTGTACTTGGAATTTTATCTACTGAATTTCTTCCTATTTCTCAACAAAAAAAAAAAACAGGTTTGGGATGTGAATTTTGTTTACCCACCACCACCCTACGTGAAAACTGATCATCTCTATTTTGATCCGTGGGCTCCTTTGGCAAAAAAGTGTCGAAGTAGTTTTTTGGTTTTTTTGTTTGTCTTTATTCAATTTTTTTTTTGCATTTGTTAGTTCCGTGTCAAGTTTTCGTGGTTTATGACGAATCCAACAAAAGTATAAAATTATGGTCAAAACTAATTTTTTTTAATAAAGGCGAAAATAAACCAAAATAAAACAATTTATTGGTTTAATTTTGGCTTTATTAAAAAAAAAGTTTTGACCATAATTTTATGCCCTATCAATTCGTCTCGTTGAAACGAATCCATAAACCACGAAAACTTGACGTGAAACTAACAAATGCAATTTTTTTTTGAATAAAGACAACCAAAAAACTAAAAAACTAGTATTTTCTTTTTTGCTAAAGAAAATCTTAGATTTGTTCAATTTATGGGACCTACTTTATTTGGCTTAGACTTTCATAAATAATGCAATTGATAACGACAAGTGTTTGATCCAGGTAATTCTTGGTCTAAAATTCTAATTCTAACTGCAGATCAAGTTAAGGGAATATAGTAAATATCAAAGTGAGTTCTCGCTATTAATTAAATGGTATTCAGAATATAGAAAATGCCAAGTACCTCGAAAAATTACACGGAAAGTCAAATTAGTAGTTCAAATATAATCTCCTAGTGAATTTGAACCATTGATTTCACTTTTGGGTACCTACCATTGCTCTGTTGGTATTCAGTCTAAAAATTTGTGCTACCGAAGTCATTTCCTTTAACCAAATTTTTATTTTTATTAAAAACGAGTAGTATTTTGGCATTAGTTTGAATACTAAAAACCGAGACTCGGAACGAAAAACCGACTCTTTCCGAAAATCGGTGTAAGCAAGATCATCTAGTACTTATTAAGCATGCGAACAACCCATAATTGCACCGGACTAGGAAGCCCAAACAATCTGGACTCATAAGTAATGGCCCAACCACTTGAAGGCCCTTCCCACCATTAAGTCAGTTGGTGGAGATCTATGCAAAAACCCTAACCCTAACTGCAGAGATATATATAAGCTGCTTACAAATCGACCCGAGCTCTGATTTGCTTGTCGCGCCCCTCCATCCACCTTCTCGCGCGTCTGTATCTCATCATCGGGTATCTTCTCGTCTGAAATGAAGCTTAATTTTTTTTTTGAACTGCAAATGAAGCTTAATTGAATCATTTCGTGTTTTTCAACGTTTTTAATGGTTTTATTCAATGGTCTTGTGGTTCAGAAGACATAAGGAACAATGGCGTATGCAGCAATGAAGCCGACCAAACCGGGGTTGGAGGAACCACAGGAAGCGATTCACAAGATCAGGATCACTCTGTCCTCTAAGAATGTCAAGAATCTTGAGAAAGGTTTCTCTTTTTTCATGGTTTCAATCAAACCCAGTTGAATTATCCTGTCATTTTGGTTTAGGCTTCTTTGCTCATTTGTTTTTCCCCCTCCAACGATTGGTTTGGTAAATATTTGTGTTTTTTTAATTTTGCTCAATTAGCTGATGAGAGCATGGGCAACTGTAGTTGGTGAACTTTATTATGATAATGCTATTTTGTGATTAGGCTGTAGTGATAAGATCAGAACATTTCAATCATATAAAGTATGGGTTTTCTTTGTAATGGTAACAAAAAATGTACCCAGAATTGAAAATGTCTTTGACAGCCTCATTCTTGTATGACTCTTCCTGGGTAAAACTACAGTTTAGCTGGTACTTATAATTATTGTTTGACAATAGGACGCTATTATCTAGGTTTCTGAATTGAAGATGGGAATTGTATGTAATTTCATGTTGTTGAAATTACAATAGGACGGTATTATCTAGGTTTCTGAATTGATGATGGGAATTAACCTAATTTTGGAGATAACCCAAAGGGTTGGGCCTAATGGTTTAGGCTTGGAACTTAGGGGTTTACTCTTTCCTAAGGTCTCAGGTTTGAAACCTCTTAGGTGCTATCAATTCTCTAGATTGGGTTCCCCCACTAGGTGGTGGGTATGAACCACCGACACCTTTAGGCGTAGTTGTATCGCAGTGTCCGGACACGGGACACATGTCGGGACACGCCACGTGGAGGGGGACACCGCTAAATTTCATTTAATTAATTAATTTAAATTTTTTACTTGGTTTTTTAATTTTTTGGGGGGTAAATTCATAATTACTCAAAAGTTTGGTAATAAAACTATAATTTTACACTATATAAATATCTCCCACTTATGGATAATGGATGTCTTGTTTTGTTTGTCTTTTCTTAAAAAAATATATATTTATATATAAATAAATAAATATACACGTGGCGTGTCCCCCGCCGTGTCTGTACCTCCATTTTGTTTGAATTTCCGTGTCCGTGCATCATAGGTGGTGGGATTGATCCCAAGATTATTCGAGGTGTGCGTAAGTTTGCCAGGTTCCATTGGGGTTCTTAAAAAAAAAATGTACTTTTGGAAAATTGACCTATGAACTTCCATGGGGGTTCTTAAAGGAAGCATTGGACAATTGTGATCCTTAATTGCTAACATTTGGAGTCTCTTCAAGGTTGACATTTCAGAGGAACTTTTTCCCTACTTGATATTATGTTTCTTTAGGACTTAAATGCTTCGATGGCCTTCTGATTTTGAGGAATCACTGACTTTTTGATATCTTGTTCATTATTATTATTTTTTGGTTATGGGTGTCAGTGTGTGCTGATTTGGTTCGCGGTGCCAAGGACAAGAGACTGAGGGTGAAAGGTCCTGTGAGAATGCCCACTAAGGTTCTTCACATCACTACTCGGAAGTCCCCGTGCGGCGAAGGTACTGACATTTATTCTCATTTAGAAGATAATCGTATTACAATCTATACACGTCTGTTCTCAGTTACATCGTGCATTCGTACTTGTATTTGGGTTGCTGAATATGAAACTGTGGCTCTAAGTCTCTAACATTGTGGCCGAAGTCGTGAATTAGTTTTACTTCTACCGTTTTCACTTTCTCGATACGCTAAAAAAGATTTCATATTGTGTATATTGTTCCCTGGTGCATGCATATCATGCTTAATATCTCAAATGGGGCATTCAGTCTGTTGTCCATGTGCTCCAACTATCCAATTAGGTGTGAAACAATTAACCTTAGGGAAAAACATAAGAACATTTAAGCCTTGGTCTTGGTTCATCTTAACAGCAAACCACCTCTAGACTCAGTGTTCTAAAACTCGGGATTCGTCGGCTAGTACTCAGCCCCTAGTCACTAGTCGGCACCTAGCCGAGGAGTATGGTCAATGGTGTAGTTGGTTCTGCTAGTCACTGGGAAGATTACTTGGACATTAGTCGGTGATTACTCGGTAGTCGGAAAAATCGGGATTGGTCAGAAAGTCAGGATTTGGTGGTAAAAGTCGGAAAAAGTCAGGGTAATTTAAAGATGTTTGCAAATTTCAGGGTAGTTTACTAACCTAAATCTATTGATCTGAATCATTTGATCGTCTCACCTCACTGAATCATCTCCTCCAGTTGTCAATCGCCTTTGGTAAGCCCAAATCTCTCTCTCTCTCTCTCTCTCTCTCTCTCTCTCTCTCTGCTGTGCTGTGCTGTGCTGGGATCAACCCACAATTGGGGTTTCAGCCTCTCTCTCTGCCATGCATATTGCATGCTCTGTTTTTGTTTCAGCGCAACAGTAAAAGAAGAATGAATGGTGCTCTGTTTCTTTCTGGGTCTCTGGGTGCAACATTCAAAGAAAAAGCTCAGTGCACTGTGTGCAACAGTAAAGGCGAAGCATTTAGTGCATTGTTCAATTTTTTTATTGCTTTGCACTGTTTACGGTGAAAGACTCGTACAGCTGTGATTAACTTAATAACTCATAAACTGCTATAGTGCTGCTGTGATCAATAAAAGATTTGTGCTACATGTAGACTTCTCTCTCTCTCTCTCTCTCTCCCCGTATGTATGGGTTTGGGCCAACTTTGGAGAGGTGGAGAATATTGAAAAAAGTATTATTAAAAAAATGGACCAAAGTAATAGATGTCATTTGGGGAGGGGTGGATAATATTTATAAAAAAAAAAGAAATAAAGAGAGTAATTGCTAGGCGAAGCTTCCCAGCCGCCCGGCTAGCGCGTAGAGAGTTTTAGAACCTTGCCTCTAGTCCCCTGTACACATTTTTTCATGCCAGGTTGCAGGATCAAAATTGTACTGAACTGAGCACTTGCTTTCCAATTGACCATTAAAGAGTTATTTTGATGTTGCTTAGTAGTTTCACTTTCTACTTCCCTGATTCTTGTTTGGATTTTCGTAATAGTAGACAGTCGTACCTTTAGTAAATGAAGGGATGTTTTTGCAATACTGCATACAAAAGTCTTTGTGCCGTTTAAAAAACTAAACACCATACCCCCTGTTTGTCTTGCCTTACCTTGTACCAGGTGGGTCGAGCGATGCCCTCCCCCTTCCTTCCCCTCCCTGCACTCCCCTCAGTTGTTTCAATCTGTGGTTCCCTTCTGTTTCTGTTCTCCGTCGTCCTGAACTATGCCAAAGAGCATTTGGCTGTGAAATTTCATTCATGTCCCTTATTCTGTCCTCCTAAAGTTTCACACCTTGAGTTGGGCTCGATTCACAATGTACTTATAGGAATATTATCTGAATTTTCTTGTGAAATTCAGCCCTGTAATCTTACCATGTCCAGCACATTTTACCCTCTTTTGTACATGGCACTTGCTGAGTGCTGTATCCTGGGATTTGATGTTCTTGGCTTCTATAAATTGAGAATTGTAATTGTATCATGTCCAGCTTATTGGCTTCTGTTTGAGAAACTGACCTTAACTTTTGTCTCCTACAGGAACGAACACTTGGGATAGATTTGAGCTGCGTGTCCACAAGCGAGTGATCGATCTTTTTAGCTCCCCAGATGTGGTTAAGCAGATCACCTCCATCACTATTGAACCTGGTGTTGAGGTTGAGGTCACAATTGCTGATTCTTGAACATGGTTTTTCATGCCTGGTTATAGTTTTTAGTCTGTGAACCGTTTCTCACTGTTATCCATGATGGCATTGAGTTTTGTAGCAGAATGTCTTGTAAGTTTTTGTTATAACATTCCGAAATTAAGAAGTCAAGTTTGACGTGTGAGATAGATCTTTTCATGAAATTTCTATTTATAAGGTTGAATGTGGGCCATTTATCATTATCTCATGGAATGTTTTGTTGAGATTGGTTGGGAGTGCAGAAGTGTTCTAACTGTTGAGTCTTGAGAAGCCCACGAAATTGAGTCTTGAGAAGTATGATTTGTACAGTGTGTAGCTTGTGAAAGGTTGCAGAGCTGCGAGAATAGCTTTTCTCAGGCAGAAAGAGGACAATTTGGTCCACTGCAATTAAGTGAAGATGTCATACAGAGTTCGTAGAATTTACTGACCGCTATGTTATGGCAGGGAGTGATTTCTTATGTGATAGAGGTATTTGTAATTTTCCAAATATGAGGGGGCAATCTGTAATTTGCTTGATTATTTACCCTGGAAAATGGTCACAGTATAAAAATAATCCCTTCGGGAGAACACATGAAATATTGGATGAATTTCTTAAGTACCCAAAAAAAAAAAAAGAAGAAATATCGAAGATGAGTCTTCTACATCTTTTCCTCGAAATTATTTGTGGCACAAAGGCTGCTCATCACTCCAAAATACTTCCAAGCCATGTTATATCGGTTTCAAATGGAGAATGTTTCTTCGAATGAAAATAGATCTCGTAATATTCTTTTTCCGTTTCTTTTAAATTCAAATGATTCCACAAAGGAATGGGATAAAGGAACTGGACGGTCCTACCTGGGTTGTTTTTGGCCCTTTTCCGTTTTGTTTTTGATGATCGGGACTGTTGATACTTTAAACCGTTAATATTTGATGAATCTTCTTCCCTCTTTCATTGAAAATTTTGAAGATTCGTTGAAAGTTTTCACTCAGGACGAGGTCTAAAATATTACACCGTTGGTAGCAGAGAGAACCTTGATTAGTTGATTTATAGGTGAGTGGTTGCGGCAATTTCTCAAACATCTGGTCTGCCATTTTTGGATTCCTGAAACTAAACTCAAACACCGACTTCACCCCATCTCTGATCTTCAATCAAACTAATACCTGAGCCATAAGCCCTAAAACTTTCTGGATTATTGATCAAGATCAGGATCAGGATGAATAAACAATCAGTTTGATTCACATTCAAAACATTCATAGAATCGTATCAACCACATACAGATCAACTCGTTAAAGCAAATAGGGTATTCGCATTTGAGAGCAATATTGCACAGGTTGCGCAACTGCAACACCCTACATTTTAACATGTAAAATACTACAAAACTAAAGATTAGAATCTCAGACAAAAGTTTTGCCTAAAATTGGCCTGATCCCCCTTCACCATTCTTACCTCCCTCCTTTTCCCCAATCTTCAAACCCTTTAATCCATCAACACAAGCCTCCCCTCCCTCCTCCAACCCCTCCCTCCCATCCACCACCTTATCCCCCCTCCTCTCCACGGCCTATGTCAACCCAGCTACCACCTCATCCCCCATCACCTCCCCCAATCCGCCGCCCTTCTCGACCACGCAAACCCCAAGCGGAGAATCCACACCCTCCCTTACCCCCACCAGATCATCCCCAAGCTTCTCCTACCTCCACGGATCCTCCACGCAACTCTGCCCCTCTTCTTCTTCTTTTTCAAAATTACTAGAAAAGACTGAGGCGGCGCATGAGTTGACGGCGGTGGGGGCTTTGAGGAATACTTCTTTTATGGAATCCGGTGAGAGTGCGCAGTCTTCGAGGCCGGAGTCATCTAGATGCGGTGGTTGGATTTTGTCTAGCAAGCCTTGTGCTGTTGTGCATCCCTTGTTGCCAGGGGCGGACGCAGGATTTACCATCAGTGGGGTCAAAAATCTATAACATATACTCCGTCATTCAATTTTGATGGTCCTTCGAAAGTATGTTAATTTTTCAGATAAAAGTTTAAAGTATTTTCACACTTGATTTTTCGAGTTTCTTTGTTCTAAATTAAAGATCTCGATTAGTTCTTTAATTTGGTGAGAAAAATTTTAAAATTATGAACTACTGGAATACTTTCTTTTTTATTTGAAAATTGCACATTTTTTTTTGTAGGGATCTATCAAAATATGACGAAGGGGAGTACATTAGAATACTAAACAAAAAAAGATCTATTCAACCAAAAAGTAGTATGTCATATTACTTGGAGGAGAGAGAGAGAGAGAGAGAGAGAGAGAGAGAGAGAGAGAGAGAGAGATGAGTTAAAGAATAATGAGAACACAAAAAAGAAAATTATCTATGTGGCTGTGCTCCACTTTATGATGGAATATAACATTCAGGCTATGTTTGGTAACACTTCTATTTTCTGTTTTCTGTTTTCTAATTTCTGTTTTTCGTAAAAAGGAAGTGAAAACAAAAAATATGTTTGTGTGAGATTATTTTCAAAAAAAAAAAAGAGTAAGAACATAATTATGAGTTGGTTGGAAGTGTGCTGGCAGGAGGCCGGAGGTGGTGGGTGGAGATGGTGGGTGGTGGCGGTGATGGTGGGTGGTGGTGGTGCGTGGTGGTCGGGGTGGTGATTAGGGTGGTGGGTGGTGGTGGTTATAGTGGGTGGTGGTGGTGGTGGGTGGTGGTGGTGGGTGGCCGGAGGTGGTGATTACGGTGGTGGTGGTGGGGTGGTGGCGATGGGTGGTGGTGGTGCGTGGTGGCTGGTGGTGGTGGTGGTGGTGGTGGCTGAGGTGGTGGGTGGTGGTGGTTGGAGGTGGTGATTAGGGTGGTGGTGGTGGGTGGTGGTTGGAGGTGGTGATTAGGGTGGTGGTGGTGGTGGTGGTGGTGGTGGTGCGTGGTGGTGGGGTGGTGGTGGTGGTGGTGGTGGTGGTGGGGTGGTGGCGGGGTGGTGGTGGTGGTGGCCGTGATGGTGGGGTGGGTGGTGGTGGTGCGTGTTGGCGGAGGTGGTGGGTGGTGGTGGTTAGAAGTGGTGGGCAGGTGGTGAATGGTGGCGGTGGTGGTTGAGGTGGTGGTGGTGGTGGTGGTGGCTAGAGGTGGTGGTGGGTGGTGGGCGGAGGTGGTGGGTGGTGGCTGAGAATGAGAAAACAAAAACATAAAGTGAAAGTTGAGATTTTCAACTTTCCCAAATTTCATAAATAGTAGAAGTAAGAAGTAGAATTTGAAAGTGAAAGTGACACACAAACAACATTCCTGTTTTTAAATTGTAAAAATTCTGAAAACAGAAATAGAAAACATAAAACGAAAGTGACACCAAACAAGGCCTCATTAAATGATCGAATATCGGAGAAGCCTTTAGGATAAAATTCAGCAAAGCGATTCAACTTTTGCTTGTCAAAACATGCAAATGAGTTGTATGGATTAAGACATGCAACACAAATAAGCAACTCAATGTTCACCTTATTAAAACGATTGTTAAACTTTTGGAGTTGCATATCTATGATCGTGTCTGAGACCAATTAAAAGGCAAAAAAAATGGGTGTTAACAGAAAAATAATTGGGTGTGGATACCCCATCATAGAAAAAGTTAAAAAGTTTTGGGACCACCCAAAAAAGAAAAAGATTGGAGGTGATCCGGAAAAATTATTTGGGTATAATTATATTTATTTTTCGTTTACTTGGGGCAAGATTAGAAAATAATCTATAGGGTATAGGGGCAAAATTACTAAAATACCCAAAATTATATATACACGACAGTAGGAAATTTCAGTCTAGCGGGGTCGCTTGACCCCTCTTGCCCCTATCGCCACTGCTTGTTGCTTCCATTGCAGTGAAAACCCTAGCCCTAGAAGAAGCAAAAAAATTGAAAGGGGGATTAAGAAGAAGGGAAATAATGAATCAAATTGCAGGAAAAACAGAGTAACCAAGATGAAAAACAAACCTAAACATTCATCTTACTACAGTCTTGCAAAGTAGTGAAAAAATTATCAGTCCTTGGCAAACGATAAAACAAGCAACCCAACAATTACCAAAACACAAAATTGCACTTATTAAACTGAATTCACAAACGCCATGCTCATAGCAATGAAAACTTTATGGTTAACATTCAGAACGAACCTTTTCATCCATTATTATTTTTTGTTTGCAATAGACAGTGAAGCAATTACCAAAACATAAGTTCCAGATGGTAAATTGCATTCACAAACACTATTCTCATAGAAGTGTAAAATCTCTTCTTTTTTTTCTGTCAATGTCCAAATAACTAAATTCTACAATGCAGCCAACAGTCAAAATCCCTAATCAAATTCGAGCTCAACAGCAATGATCTTTTGATAAATTTATACTTTCAGTTGCTAATATTGTTTTCCGAGTGCGTCAATATAAAATAGATGTCCTTGTTACCGCTTCTCTCGATGACTTAGATAGTGAATCCTGTTATTTCTATTGAGGTCTTCATACGCACTTCACACCTATTTCGTTGATGCATAAGGCCTAAAGGCCACTTTGCAAAATCCAAAAAATAATAATAATTAACCATTGTAAAGCAAATAGGCCATCAATCATACCATGAATCCGAAACCCTATATTCGTTATGGAAGAAATCGAATAAAATCTCAACCATAAATATGCATTTTCATTCAGTTATAAAGAAGTTTGTTTATGGATTCGTGGTTCTGAACTTTGAAGTTTGTGTACTCCAAGAAAAAATTTCCTAACAAAAGACAAAACAAAAAAAAACGGAAATCGATGGAAATTTCAGAAGGCAAACCTGATGAGAAGAACAGCTCGAATTTGTTCAATTACTTCCACCAATCGACGTTCGCCGAGCTTTGGGGATTTGATTTCTTAGCCACAGAGGAGAGGTAGAGAAACGGGACGACGAGGGTGGACGAGTACAATTTCGGAGAGACGACAGGACGAAAAAATTATAACAGTAAACGACCCACGGGCTGTTCATTCCAAAACTCTTGTTGTAAGGGCAACTACAACCCACCTCCGTTCCTCCAAAATGGAGGGTGAATGTGACATATTGAAATTTTTTTTATAATTTATGCCCGTTTTTTTTATTTTTTGTATTTTTTTGGAGTATCTTGAAGGGACCCACTGTCTTTTTTAGAGATCTGGTCTTCCAAAACTATTTTGATCCTCCAAATATGGAGGACCAAATCTCATTTTGTTCTCTTTTCTCTATTTTTAGAGGATGGGCCCTCCTAAAAAGTACAAAAATTAAATAAAAGTGGGCATTAATTATAAAATTTTCCCTAAATGTGTCACATCCACTCTCCATTTTGGAGGAATGGAGGTGGATTGAAGTTGCCCTAAGGATTTGCTTCTTGATGTGATTTTGTCCAGTTGCGCTGACACGTGGTAGTGTCTATGAATCACACGCATCTATCTACACTAGTTGGCGCCTCCTTGCACGCACATGCTCATTATTATCTTGTGGTTTTAAGTTAGTTTTGATCAGATTTTTATTTAATTTTTCTCTTAATACTGGCGATTGTTTGTGTTTGGCTTCCTTTTCTTGTTGTTTTGAACTTTTAGGTGGACCATGTTATTTCATTCTTCTCTATCAGCGTTCTCATGCGGGTTGTCCCTTCTCAGGGCCGTAAATTTCCATCAACATGACAACACCAACCAAAATGACGGGAAAAATGAAGAATCCGTGTGAGATGAATCTTGGATCATTGATGAGACCAAACCACAGTGGATTGCGATACGTCAGAATGACTCCAAAGATCAAGGATTACAACAATAGAAACATCTAGCCAGAAATCAAACCTATCGCCTTGAATCAACATTTCTCTAGATTTTTTTTGTAAAGAAACTCAGTTAACAAAGTTGTTTAACAAAATTGCAACCTTATTGCTCCTTTGGATGCTAAGACGAGAAAAGAGAGGAAAGGGGAGAGATTTCCTTTAATGGTGAGAAAAGAAAGGAAAGGGAAGGAATTTCTCACATACACATCCAAACAACACTGAGAAACCAGTTTCTCTCCCTCCCATTCCGGCAACCTCAAAGTTTTGACCACAGATCCAGCTTCTCTTTGACGAGACAAAGACAACTGTGCACGCACGATGACAATCCGACGAAGGGGTGGACCTCACGGCCGCCGCAAGTCGACGTCCTCTTTCCTTTCTCATGCAATCACACCAATATTGGCGAGAAATGAAATAGGGGTTTGAAGGGAGTCCGGATTCTCACCCCCTCTCTTTCCTCTTTCACCTCTAGTGTCATCCAAATGGGGGAAAGGAACCAGTTTTCGTTGAATTCCTTTCTTTTCTCACAAAAACCTTCAATCCAAAGGGGCTGTTAATGTGATTACAGTTTTGTTGCTTTCTTTTCCCATTGTGATGTCATTGTATATCCATTGATCATTAAATAGTAGTTTACCCATCAGAAATAAGGACAAAGGGTCTCTGTTGTGCACAAGTTGCATGACACTATACTATGCACCTCATCTAACCGTCTGTTGCGAAAATGCACGGCTCAGATCAAATTCATAGAGTTAGATTTGATCCGAGCCATACATTTTTGCAACAGACGACCGGATGGGATGCATAACACGGTATCATGTACCTAGTGCACAACAGGCCCCCAAATCCCAGAAGTAAGTCCACTTCCATATTTTTTATACTACATGCGATGTAATAACTTCTTGTTTGTTTTGATATATTTTGTTTTCCTTCTTCACTCTTCCCATGAATTTCAAATACAGTACCGTTCTTCAGAAGCTTCTTCAGCTTCCAACTACAGTATTTCTGGATCAATCGAAAAATGGGACTTCCTTCGCGTTGATTCCCAGGTTTGCTATTTCTTCCTATTACTACTATTATTTTGTGGTACATTCCTGGAAAATGTCAATTACCTTAGTTCCAAAGAGAATTTTGTGATTTCTTGGTTTTGTGCAATGCAGACATATTCATCCATGTCGCCCTAGATACGGCTCCATAGAAAAACAAGATTCATGTAACCGACCACAATTGATTAAGACATAAGACTCAGTTTGGTCTGGTTTGGATTCTATATCCATCATTGAGACATTGTCAGGTGTGTTCTTTGCAGCATTCTCAATTTCTTACTTTCTTGCCTCTGGCATATGCTATTTGTTATCTACCCTAGTCTTTTGTGAATTTTTGGCAGCTACTGTAATAAACAATGTTTTGGTTATATGATTAGATGATTACTTCATCGACTTTTACTAGCAGTATTGGTTTTGACCTTTTGAGAAAATATATTCTTCATTAATTTTGACCCTTTGAGATTCAAGTCTAGCCCAAAACAATTTTATGCAGAATTGCTACCACGAACGACTACATAAAACGTGGGAGGTGATAATGTCAAAACTGTTTTTGTTCTCATAAAGAGTAGCACATCCTAGGATTCCTTGAAATTCGATAGCACCCAGCTTCTCTTCTCAGATGTTTTTTGGAGGACTGGAAATGAGTGTTCTCAAATCGAAAGCAGGATAACAAGTGAAACTCAGAAAAAGCATACTTGGGGGGGGGTGGAACTCATGCTTGTCTTTCCAAACGTTACATAATTCAAATTGCAAGAGACAGGAGCTTTGACGTTGCAAAGCTCCAGAAATCCATTGAGGATTTATATCTGATCAGATGGAAAAAAAAAAAAAAAAAACATCTGCTTCTTGCTAATTGTAGTTTCATTCTTATTAATCCAAAAGGACCTCAAAGGATTCAAACCTGTCTTTCCTAAATTAACTGATGCAAAGCTGTCGTCTATAATTTTGAGAAAGCTCAACAACCAAATTCCCGTTCAACAGAAGATGCAAAGCGTCACTCCATTTAATACACCTAGCTAACATAGAGCTTTGGCCGCTTCAACTACAGCCTCCACAGTGAGTCCAAACTCCTTGTATAGCTTATCCGCCGGGGCACTGGCTCCAAAATGGTCAATCCCAATCGCCTTACCCTTGCTTCCAACAATCTTTTCCCATCCAAACGTTGACCCCGCCTCAATACTTACCCTAGCAGAAACACCAGCTGGTAAAACACTTTCCTTGTATGAATCCGATTGCTCATCAAACAACTCCCAGCAAACCAATGACACAACGCGAACAGTCTTTCCACCCTTCCTCAGCTCATCCCCTGCTTTGGCAACAATTTCTAGCTCCGAACCAGTTCCGACCAAGATAACATCCGGTTTATTACCCACTGAATTGTCAGAAATTATGTACCCGCCCTTCTCTACTCCAGCAATTGATGTTCCAGGAAGGTTAGGTAGTTTCTGGCGGGATAGCGCAAGAATTGAGGGTCTCTTTCTGTTAAGCAACGCGACTTTGTATGCACCAGCAGTCTCATTGCCATCAGCTGGACGGAGCATTAGAATATTGGGCATGGCCCGGAAGCTAGACAAGTGCTCAATGGGTTGGTGAGTGGGCCCGTCTTCTCCCAATCCGATTGAATCGTGAGTCATCACATAGATAACACCGGCTTCGCTCAAGGCAGAGAGCCTAATGGCACCTCTCATGTAGTCGGTGAAGACAAAGAAAGTTGCACAGTAGGGGATTAAGCCAGGGGAGTGGAGAGCGATGCCGTTGCAAATGGCACCCATGCTGTGCTCCCTAACTCCGAATCGGACATTACGTTCCTCTGGGGTTTCTTTTTGGAAGTTGCCAAACATTTTCAGCAGCGTCATGTTGGACGAAGCAAGATCAGCACTGCCGCCGAGAAGTCCAGGAAGGACTTTCGCTAGGGCATTAAGGCATTGCTGAGAAAGATTCCGGGTGGCATCTGCAGGGCTCTCTGGAGTATAAGTCTAGCAAGAAGAGATAAGTTAACCATCAGAACAATCACATTCATCCATAACAACTATCGCAATTTGATAACATAACTACTACTAGGCTAAGGAAGGAATATCATGCCATTATGAAAGAGAGATTCTTAAGAAAATTCATAGTTGGGCAACCAAATCCCTCACATATGGTGGCAAGATTCAGTTGATTCAACCAGTCATTTACAGTATTCAAGTTCATTGGAATATGTTGAGTAATATAGTCCCACGTCGCTAGGGATGGAATGAGTGATCACTTAATATAATGTTGGGAACTCTCCACTCATTGCCAATTGATTTTGAGTTGAACATAAAGTTTCCACCTGGTATAAGAGCGGGGCCCATTCCACCCCCACATTTTGAAAATTTGAAATCCATACACCCCATGATGACGGACTAGCAAAAAGGCGTTGCACCACGATAGACCCAAAAAGAAACTACATGTGACAGATCTTAAATGCGGCTACACTTGAGGGGAGATGTTAAGTAATCTAGTCCCATATTGCTTGGGAATGGAATGAGTGATCACTTAATATAATATTGGGACCTCTCCACTTATTGCCAATTGGTTTTGGGTTTGATATAAAGTTTCCACGGAGTACTATTTTCTTGATTCCTAATAAAGTGCTTAAAGAAGTTGAGAGTACCCTCATGGCATTTCTGTGGTCTGGTTTGGATCTGAATCACAAGTGTGACAAGGTTATTTGGGTTGATATATGTTGTCCTAAGAAGGAAGGAGGGTTGGGGTTTGGAAGATTGAATGAGTGGAACAAAACAGCTATTTTGAGGCATTTATGGGCCCTTTGTTTGAAAGCTGATTCGCTTTGGTAAAATGGATTCATTCCTACTCATTGAAGGTCAGAATATTTGGCATACGTCCATTCCTAATGATGCTTAATGGACCCATAGGACGGCTCTCAGAGTTAAGATTTTGGGGCAACCCCTTATCAAATATAATATAATTCTACCTTTCTTTGGCAACATAATTGGCACCCCTTAAGGCCTTGTACAATAGATTTGGTGATTATGTTGTTTCCGACCTTGGGAGATCTCTCAGAGTTAAAGTCTCTTCTATAATTCATAATGGGCAATGGAGATGGCCAATGATGAGGAACAAGACTACATTGCAGATTCTGGACCAGTCACCGTTAGACCTTCTGCCTAATAAGGACTCAGTTGATTCTATTTCCTCGATCCCTCATCCAAGTGGAAGAGTTACTATCGAGTCTGCCTGGGAAGACACAAGAATCCAGTTCAAAATTGGTATAGTGTGGTCCGGTTTGGCAAGAATGTGCCCAGATGGGCTTTTATTCTATGGTTTCTGTCCAGCATAGACTCAATACTACTGATAGACTGCTGAGTTGGGAATGTCAATGATGACTGTTCTCTGAGAAGGGGGAAGAATCTCACAAACATTTATTCTTTTGTTCTTTCTCCAGATTGGTTTGGCAACTGGCGTGAAGCAAGACTGGAATTTCTACTGGCACTTGGCAACTTAATGAAAATGTGGATCGGTTTGTGAATAATGTGCAGGGGAGAGGGTTCAGAAGTATTGCCTTTGATGCTCTTCGGCTGCTGCCGTGTACCATATCTGGATGGAGAGGAACCAAAGGATCTTCACGGCTGCAACTGTGGATCAGATTTCTTCCTCAACTATTACTAGTATTATGGAGTTTCTTAGCTCCAGTAGATTGGTGAAACCTTCCCACATGTGCAGCTTGGGGATCACCAGGTTTTGTGCTAAGATTAAGCTAACTGCTGCTTCTTGTTTTGTCCGTCTGCAACTTTCTTTCGAGTTTGCTGGCTTGTGTTCTGGACTATATCTCTCCCCTTGATTTTGTTGTTATTTGAATCCTATGGCAAGCTGCTTTGCTTGGCTTGTGGATAGGATAGGTTTGTTACTCAGGTATTATTCCTGTTTGCTATAAGGTTTATAACGTTCTGGTAGTTCAAGGTCGAGGAAAAAAAATGGTAACATAAATAACCAACCATAACCTATGAGCAGCGACGCACTTGATTGATAATCATTCAACTTTATCAACCAGACACGATGAGGACACGTGTGGGACATGACGGGATACCTAAAGGGTTATCGTCGAGCCCTAACAAATTCTCTCTCTCTCTCTCTCTCTCTCTCTCTCACACACACACACACACACACACACAATCATGCAGGGGCAGTTGCTATCTATGTAACAACGATACTCCTAGAGGTCGCTGTATCCACGTGTTGGACACAGCGGGAACATGCCCAAATACGTGTGGGACAAGCCACGTGGCGTGCACCTTAATTTTTCATATTTTTTGGTGGGGGACACGTGGGGGACATGGGAACACAGATGGGGCACAGTGGGGGTCAATATATAATTTTTCAATTTCTTTGGGGGACAAAAAATTATATACTCAAATGTTTGGGTTATAGTGTAATTAAACTTTATATAAAACATTCCTAATGTTCCAAAATTCCTATCGATGAGTGTCACTCTCTAGAAAGCCCTAGGTCCACTCAGTATAGACTCTCTCTCTCTCTCTCTCTCTCTCTCTCTCTCTCTCTCTCTCTCTTTGTGTGTTGATATTTCTCTTTGTGTCGCTGTATGTATATATCATATAGATAAAGAGCCTGTATATATGTTTTTCTTACCTATACTCCCTTCGTTCCAATTTCCTTGCCCCTTTTGGGGAATGATAATTTTAAGAGGACAAGCAATGATGACATTTAAATTCAAATTGAGATGTATCAACTACCTACGTTACCCCTATATTCTAACTTTTGACCATAATCATTTTTCTTAACTAGGGATAATTTGGAAAAATTAAAACCTTTTTTACTTCTACTTTTTAAGTGGGACAAATGTTTTGGGACATCCAAAAATGGAAAGAAAGACCAGCAATTTGGGACGGAGGGAGTATATGCAATATATCTTACACAGGTGTGTGTTATTGTATATCAATTTATATCTCTATTTCTATTTTGCAATTTAAGCATGGAATATATATATATAAATTGTTGTATTCCCCACCGTGTCCTTGTCCAATTTTTTAGAATTCCCGTGTCTGTGTCCGTTCTGCATAGATTGCTATATAAAAATAGCGTCAGTTTGAATACAGTTTAGTTGGTTGTGGCAAAACACTTGCCATATTAAACAAATTAAAGCCTAATTATAAAAATTGATGTGTCCCTATCTCTAATTTTTCAAGATAGTTGTGTCCCATGTCCTGTTCCCTTGCCCTTGTCCATGTCTCTTAGTATCAGTCATTAATGAGGAAAACATGCAAATGGAAATCCACTCACCGGAAGAGCCTTTTCCCAACCAGTAGGCAACTCCCCATTCATGATCGATTTCAACTCTTCTGCTTCTTTTTTGTACTTCTTTTCATACTCTGCGAACTTGGTATTCCATTCCGCTTCAAGAGCAGCACCATCAGGGATATGGCGACTCCAGTGCCTGTAAATTGCAAGCAGCTCAACATGAGACAAACTATAATTCTAAGGGCACATGGCATGTAACCCTAATAATGATTACTTTTTAACATCCTCTGGCACATGGAATGGCTCATAAGGCCACCCAAGGTTCTTCCTCGTGGCATCAACCTCTTTAGCACCCAAGGCACTCCCGTGCGCGCTGTACGAGTTTGCCTTGTTTGGGGAGCCATAGCCAATGGTGGTTGTAATCTGTAAATACCGATAAAAAGGGAACATCACAGGACTAAGCAATGAAAGTAAATGAGAAAAACTTCAAAGATTTTACTCTTATCAATTGAGAGACTAGACCTTGATTAAAGTAGGTTTGTCTTTTACAGCTTTAGCTTCTTTAATTGCAGCACGAATGTCATCATATCCAGTGTTACCATTCTTCACCCATATAACATGCCATCCAAGACCCTCAAAGCGCATCTCAACTGTCTCGGTAAATGCAATTTCTGTGTCGCCGTCGATGGAAATGTGATTATCATCATAGAATGCAATCAGTTTGCCAAGTCCCCAGTGTCCAGCAAGGGAACAAGCTTCGTTTGAAATTCCTTCCATTTGACAACCATCCCCGAGTATTGCATACCTAAGGAAACCCCAGTACAAATAAGAAATGGTATGAATAAGGAATAAATAAGGGACCAAATTAATCCTGGTACTCAACAGACAAGCAGATAACAGGGCATAGGAAATGAATGTTAGAGATCTTACGTATAGTGATCAACAATCTCATTGTCAGGTTTGTTGAATCGAGCAGCCAAGTGCTTCTCCGCCATGGCCAGGCCAACAGCATTTGCAATACCCTGACCAAGAGGTCCTAAACAAGGAGCCAGGAAATGCATACTATACATCAGCGTATGAAAACAAGAAAATATCACATGGGGTAACCCATGGCAATGACTTAAGTTGGCTTCCAAGGAATATGAGCTAACCAGTTGTGACTTCAACACCCGGTGTCTCAAAGTTCTCCGGGTGACCAGGTGTTTTGCTCCCCCATTGACGGAAAGATTTCAAGTCTTCTACCTGGTTTTGTCGTTTGAAGAAGAAAAATAATAAGCATAAAAGTTTGAAGTTTGAACATTAAACGATGTGTTTATAGATCAATACAAGTGGACAAAAGCAAGTTATAAATATCAAGCATGTCAGAAGCCTTAATATTTCAGGCATAAATAAAGAATGGTGGAGATGCCAAAAATATTTAAACAATACCATATCTTTCAAGACTTCTCATTTTCAAACAACATTGTCCCTGGCTATAATTCACCGAGGAGTAACAATGTTTCTGTCTTTGCAATTTAACAGCAATTGAGTTGCACGAAAACTTCTACACAATCGGATTCAACCTCCAGCACTCGTTCACGACTAGTCAAATATACAACTTTAGTACATGCCAACGGTTTTTAATTTGTACTTCACCGAGCCTATTTGCAGCTAGAACTTCTATCACTATCAGCAAATTAAAGAAGCCATAACACACATGCAATCACTCAAACCATTTCTTCAACAAACGATAGAACATCATCTACACATAGATTATGCATACCCACTGATTGAAAAACAAAACCAAGCCTTTCTCCCATTCAATTGGAGACAGCTACATGTGTATTTTTTGGGCCATTGTTCTCTATCAAGGGCTGTATGCTCAACATAAGTTATTTATTTTACCACGCACATCACATTTTGATTCAGCCATTCCCTCGTCCTAGCATTTTCATTCACAGTATTACTGCAATGATATTGTCTTTGTTACATGTGACCAAATCATCTTAGTCTACATCCATTCACCTTATCTCCTTCGATTAGTGTTACCCATAAAAATTCACCAACTGTTTCCACTTGTGACTTGTGAATTTAACTTTCTCATCTCATTCCAACTAAGTTAACTAACATGATTCCTATTTCTGGTAATCAGAACTTGGAAAAGAAAATTCAGAAATATCTAAAATACACTGCAACATCTATTATCCATTCTAATATCTATGTAGTTGATGCAATGCTATGTATGTGTAGTTGTGTGTGTTTCACATTGATCACTCACTTTCATGATCTCAATCTAGGTAGTGCAGAGACCAAAGAGAACATGACAAAGTTCCCCTGAGAGGTATTGAGAAAAGGTACTACACCTTTTGTATTCTTCCTTATTTTACCTAAACGTATATGTGTTCCAATTTCTCTCAACGGATTTTTGTTCTTCTTTAGACACCCCTTTTCACCTCAACGAATTCGTGTTCCAATTTCTGTCTCCGCGTTGATTAATCTCCATAATTTTCATCCAATCAAAACCTACTGTGTTTGTTTCATTGATTTGTGTTTGTGCCCATTTTTATTTTATTTTTAAAGCCTTGATCGTTCTAAATTTCTAGCAAAATAGTTAACCAGTTAATCCTACTTTTGCCACTGTCATCAATACGACAATACATATCTCCAATTTACTGTTCTTACTTTCTTTACTTATGTGCATATGAATGTTAATGTGAACCAGTTTTGCATTCAACTTCATCATATTTTTAAAAACTAAATGCATATGGAAAAGAGTAAGACCGACACAAAGAGCATGACCCGACTAGTTTAGTCGAGTTGCGTGTGCCCCAGCAACTAGTATCTATAAAAGACTTCAGCAACCTAATCCAGACATCCAGTTATAAATGAAAAATCAAATTCAAACCATCCAACACCAAACCAAACCAAAACCCAAACCCAAAAACAACTAAAAAAAAGGCAACAAATTTACCTTAACACTGTCATAACCAGCAAGATGCAGAAGAGCATACTGCAACATACACCCATGTCCAGCAGACAGGACAAACCGATCCCTATTAAACCAATACGGATTCTTCGGATTATACCTCATGACCTCATCGTACAACACGTGTCCCACCGGTGCACAACCCATGGGCAGACCCGGGTGACCCGAATTCGCCTTCTCGACCGCATCCACCGACAGGAACCGGATCGTGTTGACGGATTTGTCAACCAACGCTGCCGCGGAGTCTTCGGTCTTCTCCACGGCCTGCACCGCCGCCCTGACGACTGTGGCGGCGCGTGATCCCGACCTCTTTACGCGCGTGGCGGCGGAGGAGAGGGAGATGGAGGTGTGTTTGGGTCCAGGCAGGGCGAGGCGATTGGATTGTGGGTGGGTTGAGGTTGGGTTGGGTGAAGAGCGAGAGAGGAAGGATTTGGAGAGAGAGGAGGTTGAGGTAGCCATGGGTAGAGAGAGAGAGAAGCAGAGGTGCGAGTTTCTTTCTCGATGTATATATATATATAATCTGTATCTGCTACCAACTTCTTGTGAATGTTGAGCGTGGGGTGGGGTTGGTGAAGGAGAGAAAGAGAGTGTCGGGTCCCGGGGGCAGAGGCCAACAGATTTTTGAAGGTGGGGGACGCACGAGGTCAAATGTAGGAAATTGGACGGTTAGATGGGTAGGGGCTAGGGAATCGTGGCCGTTGGAGTTTCGGTAGGATTAAGGGAAATTGATCGCTTTGTCGTTTTACTTTTTTTGGCTTCCTGGTTGGTTTCTCCGCCCAAACCAAAATCCCATAAAAATAAATATTTTATGAAAAGACGATAAAATAAAGTTATTTTCTCAATTAATAAAATGTACTGATTTTTCTATAAATTTTAAGAGAATTTTTATGAGAGTCTCATAAAATTACTTTTACTTTTTATGTGTTGAGATTGAAGTGTCATAAAATGTGACATTTTATGTACCTAAAGTATATTGGAGAACAAGGCCTAAGAATGTTCCTGGAAAAGTTTTCCAAAGATGGTCAGAAAAAAGAAATTAATGGTTGAGATTCACATTACTTTAAATTTGAACATAATGAAGTGATTTTCGGCGCTGCTCGATGAGTGACCTGCAAAACAAATACGACTAGGAATACCGATGTGGTATTTGCTAATCAGCCTTCAATGCCTAAACCAGTCGATTTGTGGTGTGCAGAGATATTGCACAAGTAATCAGGTATACTTAAAACAACGTACCAGATTCATGAATAAAGGGATGTTTATATAGACATTCGTGGAGGTAAGTCCCATTAGCACTTAAGGCTATAACCCTCTTGCCAATTCGGCCAGTCCTCCCTGCTCATGATTGTTCCTGGTCTCTTAGTTATTACTTCCTCTATTCCAAATTACTGTTCATATTTCCTTATCTAGAACTTCTCAAAAATTATTTATATTTTCTAATTTATTATACTTTTTATATCTAATATAGATCTTGTTTAATAGATCTCAATTAGTTTTATTAACTGAAAATTTTAAAATTATAAAAAAATGTTATAAAATTGGAAAATAATCTTCAATTGTTTTTTAGTGGCACAGCTATCCAAAAATGACCATTATTTTGAAGGGAGAGATTACCGAATTTGGACTCCAAACGTCTTTGAGAGTGTATTGGGCTTGTCTTATTCCAATTAATTAGGAGTTGAGTCCTCCTAGGGCCCATGGATCCCTTAGGACAACTCAGCTTACCTTTATGGACGATTCATTGCGTATGGCTGATTTGGGCCTTGTGGCCGATTTTGTCCTCGTACTACCGGACTGATCTTAGGATGTCAGCTCTACCTTACTAGAACCATTCATTTCTCTTTCTTAAACATTTTTGAGAAAACTCTTCTTTGTAAGGCAATATCACTGGCCTTTTTTTTGGGGGGGTTGATGATAAAAATTGTTTATTTGCACCCTTATTTAACAATTACTCATTAAAAATCAATTTGATTGGATAACGTTAAGTTTTTTATGCTAGCACTCAAACTTAATTCTTGGTCTGAAATTGTTGACTGAAATTTGGAAGAAAGGCGAGTGTTTTGGGATCAAGTATTCACTAGAATGAAATTGAATTGATTTCATTCCAGGGAATATTTGGGCTTACACTTTTTCTCTGGCCCATATTTGGGCTCAGAGCCACATTGAAAGGAGCAATTTACAGGACGCTTCACTTTGTGTAGGGCCTGCACCGCAAGCTCCGGAAAAAATTTCAAATGCACCGCGCGCTCTACTTTTGTGTAGAGCCCATGTGACTTTTGAGCAGCGGAAAAGTCAGTCCATGATGTCCCATCCCGTCTGTCCCCAACTAATTAGTTTTTTTTTTTTTACTTTTAATTTTAAAATCTCAAATCCTATGAAATTGCCTAAAACCTAGGTTACCTCATGAAAGTGCCTAAAATCCTAGGGTACCCTATGAAAGTGTCTAAATCACTAAAAACCATATAATAGAAAAGTGCATATTAAACCTAAACCCTAGAGTACCATATGAAAGTGTCTAAACCTAAACATTAGGATACCCTATGAAAGTGTCTAAACTACTAAAATTCTATAATTGAAAAATGCACCCTAAGTGCCTAAACCCGAAAAAGAGTGATTGACCTTAATGGAGTTAGTGGTAATTAAAAAGAACAATTGGAGTTGGTGGTAATAAATATTTATTTTTTGTACCGGCCCGTAATAAAACCTATCGAAGGGGAGGCAAGTATTGGGCTTTCGGCAAATTGAACCCATCTTAGAGGGATTGAGTAGTTATCTTTGGGCTTACACTTTTTCTCTGGCCCATCTCTGCATTTTTACTGGATTTTAGTATTTGGACAATAGAAAAGCCCAAATGGCTTGTATCCATAGATTATTTTCAAAAGAATAATAATAATAATCCATAGATGGAATTTTATCTTCTTTTGGATCGGGATAGATGGATCAAATGACACAAAGCTGCGTGAGCATGGTACAAATGGATCTGTTCCAAACAAAAAAATGGTACTGATGGATCAAAGCTTATTCTATTTGTTCGAATCTTAAGAGGTGAATCTGGTCACAAAAAAAATATATCTTAAGAGGTGAAAAATCTCGACGGGCATATCAATAGTTAGAGGTATCATCTTGAGGTTTCAGTTTTGAAATTTCTTATGTGCTATCAATTCTTTTGGGGCTACTCTATATGAAGTTTCACTCTTATTTTAATTGAGCTTCCCATAAGTGCGCGATAAATTGGGCTCAAGATTAGTCCAGTGTTCGTAAGCTAGGCTAAACACCTGAGTTATAAAAACATACTCCCTTCATTCCTTTTTAAACGTGTAGCTTCGTAATTCCAACTTATTAAGAAAATATCATCATTATACATTTTACATCAAATTTTACATTCATTTTCCACAATTGCTCTTGATAAAGATATCATTATTAAACTTTACCCACTAAATTTTCAAAAATGAATCTATTTTTAAGGGCAAAATAGGAAATGCATCAACTTTTACCCACTAACTTTTCAACATCACACTTATTTAGAAACAACCAAAAATGAATACATTATTCTTTTTAATGAACAAAGGGGAGTAGTATATAGTTAGCGTAACATAATTGATATTGATATATATCAATTCATAACTAACAAAATTGATATATAAAGTAGCATCAAATTTAATGAAAAAATGGTAAATTAGTTTTTTTTTTTGGGGGGGATACTGTTCATGGAAGTCAGTGTTTTGTGGCTGTAGATGAATAATCGAGCTTCTTGAGGCTCAACTTGTTAAGGTTTTGTTAGACTCGTTTAGTCATCAAATTGAACTCGAATTTAGGTTTTACACTTGTGTTGTAAACAAGTCGAGCTCAAGCATTTCAAAACTCGAGTCGGAGCAGCTCATTTGCACCACTAATAATATTTGTATAGTTCGAAATACTACAGACAGGGGAACAAAACCTTTTCAGAACAAAAATTAATTAAGCTTTTATATATGAATGGCAAATTTCCATAAAAGTGGTCGGGAGAGATTTTCGTACTCTCTCCGTCCCAAAAGGTTTGGCCTATTTTTCTTTTTTGGCCATCCCAAAATATAGGACCAAATTAAAATTTTCAACAAAAGAAAGTCCGTAAATTCCATTTCTGCTCTTGAGATGTTTTTAACAATCAAAACAATAAGATCAAAAGAAGAAGAATTAATTGTAACACCCCCAATATTTGGGCACGTTAATAATATTACGAAATATAAGTAGAAGTCATAATGTAAAACTTAATTAATACAATAAAGTCTGTCTATATTTGTGACAACCGGGTCGGATCTATGGCTTTGTCTATCCATGCGTCTGGTTGTCCCCCAAGTTAGTAGCACCTTTGGCTCCGAAAGCCTCTTGCCCATAGAATTCCTCCTGTTCATCTCGGTAAACTAACATAATATGCCAAAGTTGTATAGCAATATTGTGGTATTATGTCAGGGTTACACAAGTGCAACACCGTAAGCGACAAAGCTTAGTAGACAATACTACCCAATCCTTAACTAACAATTCTAGAACAATATGATAATGACAAATAAAGTAAGGCATGCTTTATAACAAAATAGAATATTTCATGAGTGCATATATGTCAGTGTCAATGTGGATCAGAGTATAACATGCACAGTAAAACAGTGTCTCACATTATCTTTTCAGTGTCGACATTCTTCTTCAAATTTTATCCATGTCAATATCTCCCATCACTCGAAAGTTATTGGTCCATTTCCATCTCCTTTCAACTGATGACACCAACCTTTCCGCTCGAGGTCCCAGTCGTCTTGTATCACCGATCTTAACAGCCTGTTTGTAAGGTTTGTCCACCCCGAGACTCACACAACATAGTCCTGACGGTCTTATGTTACTGAACTTAACTAATCTGTTTATGAGGTTCATCCACTATGTGTTGTGCATGCTTAGCCAAAACCACCAAGTTCTCTCGAGAAATTGGGGTGGCGCTCTCGTTGCATTACCGTATTCAATTCCAATCCATTTCATTTCATTTTCATCTCATTTCTATTTCTCATCATCGCTATCATTTTATCGTGTCATGTCATTAACATATTGTGACATGATCATGCAGAATGAATATCAAACTCATTCTCTGTCAATGCATCATTTCTTGATAAACGTGTCACAAAAAATAACAGTTTCCGTACGCCCTATCCTTTTCAAACCAGTCTAGGTTATACAGAAAATCGTTACCGATCGATTACAGAATCATTCATGAAAATCTATCTTCTTTTGTGACTTTCTTTAGACAAATGAGATAACCAGGAAAGTCCCAGGCCGGATGGTCAAAAGAGTCCAGTTGGAATCACCATTCCTTTCTTAGACAGCGCGAAGCTTGTCTTTTTGACAGACCATCAAGGGTGTTAGTCTTGGGCTATCTCATAGTCCAAATACGGTCAAAACATTTGAAGTTGCTTTAAGAAAAGTTAGTTGATTCTCATTTTTCAAAAATTAGTCAGGCATTATAACAGCGTAATTTCGAAAATCAAATTTCACTCGGGCATTATAACTGCGTATTTCCAAAAGTCAATCTCAATTCAGGCATTATAACGACTACGTATGATTAAGAAAAAATTACTTTCACTCTGTTTGGTAGAGAGTTTTGAGAAGAATATTTTTGAAATAGTGTTTGGATAAGTTTTTGAAAAAAATAATAATTAGAGAGATGTGTAATAATTGGAGAGATAGACAGAGAAATGAGAATTAATGATTGGAGAAAAAGGTATGAATAGAGAGAGAAATGTGATTAGTGATTGGAGAAAGAGGTATGAGTAAAGAGAGAAATGTGATTAGTGATTGGAGAGATAAGAGATGATGAAAGAATCTTTTTGAATTTTTTTTTTTTTGGAAATGTGAAGTAAACACAGTCTTTAAGAGTTGCTAACTTTTTACTGTAAGCTTTCTAATTAAGAACTAACTTTCCAGGGAAAAAAAATGCACTTTAAACAACTATAAGGAAAAAAATTAAAGTAATGCAAGCAATATAACGGTACAAAAATTTACTAATCAAAAGTAGGAAAATGAAAAGTCTACTTAAAGTTTGGTTAGGAAAGCTACCTCCATTTCCGGGTGTTAACCGGAAGCCGATAAGCTAGGCTGGATTTCGGGTTTTGAACTACAAACGACTTGACTACTAACTTTCCTACTTGTTTTGGATTGGAGGGTGGCTCTAGGTAGAAGAGAGTGGTGGTTGCTGGTGGTGGAGGAAGAAAAACAAGTTGGAAAATACATGAACACAAGAAGGAAGTTGAGAGCTCTTTGGTGTGAGTTTCAAATGAGAGAATACCTTGCTATTTATAGGCAAAGGTGTGAGCCCCTCCCTCTCCTCTTATGGCCGGCCCCCCTCCCCTCACCATGTGCCAAAATCTACTAAGCTTATTAGCTAGATTTTAGTACAAGATTTTGAGGGATTTTTGAAGAATAAAATCTTCGGTTGTCCCTTCAGGGACATTCGATAAAATTGGAAATCTTAGGCTAGTACCAAAAATTCTAGGTTTTTAATAAGGAAATCTAGGGTTTTAATGGTAGGAAATTTCTAGGCAATTTCCTTGGCTTTAAGTAGTGTATGATTCTGCATGACCACCTTTGTTTTGGGGAGTTTTTGGGTACTAGAAACTTACTTAGTCACGAGCCTAATTTAGGGCTATGAAATCTTAGGGAAATCTAGACTTTAATGAAAAGAATAAGAATATGTTCTTTCTAAGTAATAGGGAATAAGAATATATTCCTTAATTAATGAGGGAATATATTCTCTCAATTATAAGGGAAGAAAAGCCCTACCAATAGAGCTTTGGGTGCTAGTTTGATAGGAGTGTTAGGGGGTGTTTGGATGCATATTTTTCACATTCTCATTTTTGGTTTTTCACCTTTTGGGTGTTTGGCAGCCATCACCAATAATTCATTCTACTAAAATGAGTTATGGTTGTGGTTTTTGGTTGATAGAGAACAAAAGCCAAAAAGAGGTGTAGAAGAGCTTTTCAAATTTTATTATTATTATTTTTTTTTTTGCATTCTCCTTTTGAGTTCCACTTTTTTCATTTTTTTAACAAAGACCTACAAAATGTAATATGCACATGTCTCACAAACACAACTCTTGTTGCAAAATGAAGTTAGCATATATCTCCCAAACACTTTTATCAAATTCAAAATACATTCTGACCATAATTCAATAGTCAAAAAGTTAAGGGGAAAGGCTACAATACATATCCCTATTTGGATGTGTATCATATGCACCCCTAAAATGTTACATATCGATTACCTCTTACGAATAAAAAGTTACGAAACGCAAAAATGTCATGAATCATAGAGAAATTGTTATGAATCATATTGCAGAAAAGCTACAAAACACTAAAAAATATTACGAGTGCTATTTCCCAATTGTCCTCCGATTCGATTGTCTAGAAAGTGAGGATCTCATATTATCTTAAGTGACCATTGAAACTTCTGTCGATATCATGCAACCCATGATGTGTTGTGCAAGAAACATCGCATTCAACAATCAAAGATTGACATCGTTAGCGATCTATCAAGAAAACATGTGGGAGAAGACAAGATGGTTGTGGTTGTTCCCAAAGGCTTCTATGCTACACGTGGGAATGTGACAACGACGATTCAAATTGACTTTAAAGACGGTGTAGTGAGCACCCCTGATAAGTCTTTGAGCCCCAAGGGGATTGAACCTTGTAGATAGGGATGTGTCACGTAAAAGTAAGCTTAAGGGCTTAAGACATTTATCCTTTACACTCTTGAAGACATTTATCCTTTATACTCTTGAAAACATTAGGAGTCCAAATTCTAGTAGGATTAAGAGACCTAATGCATTAAGAGAACTAAGAAGATTAACTCGACCAGTAAGGAGTCAAGACACCTTGTCCTAATAGGACTCAACCACTACGAATGCCTATATAATCATCTATCAAACTGTGAATCTACTACGTTGCTCTTGTAATCTATGTACTTGAACAATATTCACCTTCTTTATGCATCAACTGATTTAGGCATCAGAGGCTGGTTGGTTAATACCATACCAGTGTCCCTAGTTTTGTTTGTTTTGCAAGGCATTCGTCGAATCACGCCAAAAACCGCTTCATCAATAAGGTTGCTTCAAAGATGAGGTGCACGTAAACTGGCTCAGATAACCCCCTAATCGTTGGAAAAATTAAGATAACTATTCGCATTGTGTCGTGGAAGAATCCACCAAACAAACGTACATTTTCACTTTATCTTTCTTTCATTTTTGGCTCTCACAAATTCATGATCCAAACGATGTGAGAAATAGGAATTGAGACGAAAGCTTAGAGCCATATCGAAAGGGAGGCAAGTATTGGCCTTTCAACAAATTGAACCCATCTTGGAGGGCTCGAGTTGTGATCTTTGGGCTTACATTTTTTCTCTGGCCCATCTATGCATTGTTTGCTACTTTGCGGGATTTTGGTATTTGGACAATCAGGTTTGCTATGAGTACAAACACTTGTCCTGCAGGTTGACCCGATTCTGACCCATTTAATAAATGTGTTATCGGGTCGTGTCACATACGTGTTTCGTGTCTGAAATAGTCAACCCTAACCCGCTAACTTCGTATCCTGTTCGAATCGTGTTATCGTGTCGTGTCATAAATTCTCACCCCTAATGACACTAAAAGAAGAGTGCCACCACCAATGAATTCAAAGCTTTGGTCAGAATCCTGATGCATACACTCCTCCATAGTCACTCTCAGTCACACCCTATCTCACATGAGGTATGAGACTCACATTAGGGGCCCACACCCCATGTGAGAGATGGTGTGGCTGAGAATGTCTCTAGGGGAGTGTATGTATCATTTTTGCTCTGGTCATCCCTAATGAGGTTGAATATATTGTATTTGTACTATTGTTCTAAGTACAATAGACGGGGGAACAAAACCTTTTCGGAACAAAAATGAATTTTTTTTTTTGGGGTGAAGCAACAAAAATGATTTAGTAGGCTTTTCTCTATGAATCACAAATTTCCATAAAAAAAAAAGTGATTGGGAGATATTTTAGCAAACAAAATGGGGGTACAGTGGTACACCCTTTTTTGCACCGAAAATGCACACTACACTATCGGGGACCCAGTTTTGGGTCCTACATGAGTGATCTGAACCGTTCATTGTTCTTAAAATATTTTTTCGAGGGGGCCCACAAAAAATTAGCTCAATCGAACGGTTAAAAGTGCTTGAACCAAAGTCTCACCGTTTCAAATCAAAAGTAAAATGTTTTAAGAATAGTGAACGGTTCGGATCACTCATTTAAGACCCAAAACTGGGTCCCTGAAGGCGTGGTGTGCATTTTCGGTGCAAAAAAGGGTTGTACCCTAGCAGCGTTTGAGGCAAAATCTCTTTTTAGTCAAATCCACTTGACATAAAGAAAGAGAAAATCATGCATATCTACCGAACAATTTTGCTAATCACAGACAATCATCAAAAAAATTCCCTTCATCCCTTTATTGTTGCTATTTGCATACTATTCCTTTTGGGGCCAAAAGAAAGATTATTTGATTGCCATAAAATCTGTTGGATCAGTGAACTCGTAATTATTTAGCGATATTGAGACATTGTCATGTAATTGAGCAGCTGTCGTTGTAAATAAAAAATGTGTTTGGTAAAAGCGTACGGGTTTGGGTGTGTATTTTTCACATTCTTATTTTTACTTTTCACTTTTTTGGTGTTTGACAGTCTGTCACCAATAATTAATCCATTTCAGCAAAATGAGATATGGCTTTAAGGTCCTTTTTTTTTATTTTTCATTTTCATTAACAAAAATACCTACAAAATGATTTATCCACATATCTTCCAAACATTATTTCTGTTGCAAAATGAAATTTGTACATTTCTCCTGATCAATTTTATCAAATTTAAAATACATTGGTCTTGTTCGTTTCCCTGTTTAGTTTTAGTTTTGATGACATCATCATTTTCCTCATTTCTCTCTTTATCTCTCTCTACTAATTACATCTGTTGACATCATCAAAACTAAACTAAACTATCTAACCAAGCATAGCCAATAGGACCAGTACCGGCTATTGAGGCAAAGCCCAAAAGCCCCAAAAAAAATTCTCAAAATTAGGCCCCCCCAAGTATATTAGACCTTATGTTTGTGTATACATAGTCCAACTAGTTTTTGTCTATTAGCTACGTATAAATAAGCCCAATACAAAGTTGAAATTGATAAAAAATAATAATAAATTACATTCTGTCAACATTCAACAATGTCTCAGGAAAGATTAAATGGATTGGTATGTTACCCATTGAAAAAGATTTGGTAAAGAAACTTGACTTTCAAGACTTAATTACTACGTTTGTAGCAAAAAAATGTGTGTAAATCAATCTTCAAATGTTAGATTTTGAAGTGTTCTACATATTTCCCTTCTTTTTTCTTGTGTTACGATATATAATAGTTTTTGCATCTGTTAACTTTTTGTAATGGTTATTGATGATGAATATTTGTTGAACAATATTAGCTTGAAAATATATAGATGCCCATTTTATAACTTTGCTTTTGGCCTCCAAAACTTTAGAGCCGTCTCTGATTCTGACCATAATAAAAAAAAGTCATAAAGTTAAGGGAAATGCTATAAAACACACCCCTATTTGCTGATATAAAAAAACACACACACCTATCTATTATAGTATTGCAGAATTACTTTTGGTGAATGGGGCTTTCTGAGCTTGCCACTTGTCCTCCAATCCTTTGCATTTTTTAAGCAATTAGCAAAGTCCTAAATGGTAGTATTTAATTCCTTACCGAGTTAAGCTTTGCTGCCGTAATGATTCTTCTCCAATACAATAACCAAAATTTTTCCAATTTTCCCGAATTTTTATATTAGGTTACCATAAAAATTATATTAACGAAATTGAATGACAAAAGGAATGATGTGTGTGTGTGTTTTTTTTTTAGTAAAAAGAAAAGGAAATGGAATGATTCTTCACTTATACGTACATATTTTTTAACGACAAAAGGAATGATTTTATTCGTTGAGAAAGGAAACAAGTATCTCCTTTCCTAATAAAACATGTCGTTGACAAAGGAAAAAACTTCTTAATTTCCTAAGGAAAAATAGTCTTATGGTAACAAATTCCGAAAAGAAATTTGAAATTTGTTTACGAAATTTGCCTAACTAATTTCATAGAAGAATAATAGAAAATCTGAAAATGGTGATAGTAATAAGGAAATTGTTCAAGAAACTATATCCTGTGCTTTGCCTAACTAATCACATGCTATTATATGATCAAATTAATTGTCTAGCTTTGCATCAACCATATCCCCATTAGTGAAGGAGAATTGAGTTACGTATCAGTACCATCCCTAATCCTCCCCTTCAGTAGCTTTGCCAAAGTTGAACGATAGATAGTCCCGAAGAAGGTAAGATCAGATATATATCTCTCTGTTCTTTTTCTGTTGAAGATATAAATGATAAAGCTATCTCTTTTTCTAACATTTTAAGTTTTTTTACATGAGTAGGTGATTTACAATCTAATATTTCTCCCAGCTATCTCTCTCCCTCTTCTCTTCTTACTATACCGGCCACCATCTTATCTTCTTTTCTCTACTTTTATTTGTTGGTCAATAAGCTTTCTGTTGGTTGGCATTTTTTTTATAGATTTTTACAGCAAAGGTGAGACTTTCACTTTTTAAATACTGTACAAGATCTTCTCTCTCCAAAAATAATGAATTCCGCATAAAAGTTTAATTGATGATCCATGCAAAAAACAAAAAATATGGATAAAAAAATGAAAAAGTTATATGCATTTTTTTTATCCGAGTAAAGTCAGATTTTTTTTTTCTTATCTGTTCAAAGTAAAAAATAAAAATCATTTAACAATAACCGTATCTCAATTGATAATTAACTTTATTTGGACATAAGACACTGTCAAGTGTGGTTCATGAGTGTGATTCATTATGTAAATTTTGTTAACGTCACAACATGGATTATGAGAACAATAATTCAAATGTGAAACGGTCCCAAAAGAAAGATGGATTGCGTAGTTGGTTTGGATTTAATCAATGTAAATTTTCTTTCATACAAAAAAAAAGGAATGGTTGTCCACATAAAACATCAAATTTATTTTTTTTATCATTGTTGTCATTTTACTATACCACTATCTTATCTTCTTTTTTCTACTTTTATTTGTTGGTCAATAAGCTTTTTGTTGGTTGACATTTTTTTTACAGCAAAATCAATTGTGTAGAGGAAAAGACATACAGATTTTTACAGCAAAGGTAATCACTTTCACTTTTTAAATACTATGCAAGATTTTTCTCTCTCTGAAAAATAATGAATTCTGCATAAAATTTTAATTTGATGATCCATGCAAAAAGCCAAAATATGGATAAAAAAATGGAAAAGTTATATGCATTTTTTAACGAGACAAACCAATAATACACAAAAAGTTGATGAAAAACTAAAAAATATGACAAAAAATCAAATAAAATCGAAAAAATAAACCAACTAACTCTTTAGGCCAAAATGCATCTCAATTAACTTACAATGACTGTTTACTATATATGATAAGTTATTGTCCCTTCAATTAGAAATGTCGAGTAATAGTAAATGAGCATTGAAGTATTCCAAATGAACTTTCTTTGTAAGGTTACTTTTTAGATATTTTGCTAAATTGCAATTTTTTTTTTTGGGTATAGGTGTTGAACGATTAATGAATTTTGACAATTTAAACTAATTGCATGTATCTAGATTCATCCTGTGCATAGCACGGGTTTCCTGCTAGTTTGAATGTATATCACATGCACCCTAAAAAATGATACAAATCGATTACCTCTTATGAATAAAATTTTATGATTTTTGGTGATAAAAAAAATTTCTAGAATGCAAAAAAATTACAAATTACTCCGTATAGAGAAAATTTTATGAATCATACTGCTGAAAAGTTACGAAATACTAAAAAATATTACAATTGGGCCAGTTAGTCTTGAGATGGTACAATATGGATTACATAATAGGTGCATATAATATACATTTTAATATGTCTGTATTGTAGCCATTCTCAAAAGTTAAAATTTTTTTGAAAATATGACTCATAAATACTCCCTTATGGCACTAAGTAGCGGTGACCCAAGATTATCCAATAATCCCTTTTTCATTATTGCTAATGACTGACAATCATCAAAATTTTCCCTTGATTCCTATATTGTTGCTATTTGCATACCAAACAAAGATTATTAATTTGATATTGACAGGACATTAGTTGAATCAATGACCTCGTGATTTACAAAAGTCTGCGGGTTCTTTCGGCCTGTTATCATGTTGATGGTATCTTTAATCATTCAAATTAATCAATTTGGAGAAAATTATGGGTACGGGAAGGATACCACGTGGTATTCTCTCGGCACATCCGAGCCGTTTTATGCATTTAACAACGGTCCGGATTAAAAGTGTCGTCCGAATTTTTAAAAATAGAAAAGAAATTAAAAAGCGTGTTTTAATCCGAGCTGTCCGATGTATTTTTGAACGGTTCGGATGTAACAAAGAAGCGCCATGTCACCCATATCTTATTTGCACCCAAAATTTTCTCCTCAATTTGTATTTCTGTATATGCTTTTGCTAATTCACACCTCTTTACAAAAGTTGAATAAAACTTCTGTTAGTTTATACAGCATTAGGCACGATAAACAAGTTTTCCGACTTTTGATGATTACTGTCAAAGACAAATTTTTTATTTTGAGCTATAACAAGAAAACATAATAGCCAAGAAAAAAAAAAACATTGGATCACAATAAATTTTATTTTTCAAAGTTTTTGTTAAGAAAAATTAAAAGAAACAACCAACAAAGCCTTGTAAGGCCTAATTTGGCCTAATAAGTTAAACAATTTTTTACTATTCTTTTTTTTTTTGTCTTTATTCTTTTTTTTTTGTATTTTTAGTTTTGCGTCAAACTTTTGCAACCTATTGATCCGTCTTGACGAGAGGAATCGGAAAAGTAAAAATTTTTGACCGAAACTCTTAATTTTTTTCAAAAATACAGAATAAGTCCAAACAACAAGGAAAAGTAAAAAGTTGCTGAACTTATTAGGCCAAATTAAGCCTAACTTGTTCTTAATTTTTTCAGTTTTTTGTTTTTTGGAACCAGATGCTTACTAGATTGCATAATTTCCTAAAGGGATTTTTTTTGCACTTACCCTTTATCCTTTTGCAGTTTTTTTTTTGACATTCGTCATTTCTAATCTATTACATAGGATTGAGTGGAATGAGACTCGATATCGAGATGCAATGTGGGGCGTGCAAAAGCTCTACCGCATGAGCTAGCCACCGCTTGCTTTTGCAATCTTTTTGTTGTGTTTATTTGCATAATATTTTCAAATTGCCGTTCACAGGTTAAAAGTGAATTAAAGGTCAAAATGGTTTGATTTTTTTTCAATTAAGAATAACAAAATTATAAAGTGTAAGAAGATAAAAAAGATTGACAAATCATTTCCCTCTTGTAGTGGCCGGATTCGCAGGGGTCAGCAGAGGCACTCTCTCCGAACTGCAAGGAAGCTGAAAAGATCAACTATCTCAGAATCAGCAAAACTGAATGCAGTTAGATCCGACTCGACGGTGCTGAGCATACGGTGCCCTCGGCGAGGAACACGGATGTGTGGTTCTAGACGAATATGGATTTGAATGATCTTTGCTGAGCCAGAAGTGCCGAAGAAACGACTTTCTCCTCTTGGCTCTTGGGACCTCCACCGATCAGCGTGTCGAGTGCCCAGGGACTAGGCTGATCGAGAGTTGAGTCGATTGACTGTGGTGGTGCGGGGGCTCGGGATTCGCCTAGTTCAGGGGAAGCGTACTAGACACACTACACATTCCCCAATGTAGCATTAAATGCGGCAATCACCTACTCTGCCACCGCCGCCTACAGCAGCACGTGGGGTGACGGAGAATGTCTAAAAGGTGATTTGACTACTCGAGCTCATGTGTCGTGACGTCATCCCGTGCATGGCGTTTGTGGCATGGACAGAGGTCACCTCACCTGTCATTCCGAGCGCGAATGACAGGTGCGTGGGGGGCACCGAGCGCGTGGGACACACGTTCTCTGCATATAAATATCCACTTACAACTACCACTAAAGAGATCTCTCTTCCCTTATTCACTACCCTATTAACTCCTCTATTTCTATTAAGTCCTTTGTGGCATTTTTTCCTCCAACGACTGACTTAATCGTCGGAGTGCCTTCCCGGACCACCACCATTCGGGCTAGGCACTAACGAGTTTATTCACGTGTGCAAGCCATCCCCACCAGCGAGAAGCAAAGGCTCAAGTGCGCACCACTCTTTCCCATCACTACCCCAAAGGGTTCAAAGAGTTCACTCCGACAATGATACCCCACACCTCTCTTCAAAAGTAGTAAATCAAAAGTTTTCAGGTTTTTTGAGATTTTATTCATTCGTAGATGTAGGAGTAACATGAGATCATGTACATAGTACTATGGACGTTTGCTATATACTTTGGATACATATTTTAGAATATTGTCCCTTCGGAGACATCCGATATTTTAGAATATTGTTTCAGATTTTGATTGAGATTCTAGATTTTATATTTTAGTAGAAGCAAATTATCATATTTACCATATCTGTGAAATTATGATAAAGCTACAGTAAAAGCTGGTAATGTATATTCCAAAAAGCTGAAAAATTAGCTTTTATAAGACTTAACACATAAAATGCTATTAAAAAAACTCCAGAAGATACCCAAATTTAGTTTTTGAATTTTTTGAATTCCCTTCTTGTTTTAGTTTTTCAAAATTTGTAAAATCTGAACATCTGTTATCTAGATTTTTTAGTAAATGTTTTAAACTGAACACCCATATGTTAGTCTCTTATCGATTAACATTTTGTAGAATCCAGCACAAGGACAAGTAGAGAGTACTTCCTCTATTTGTGTTTGTTCGTCCATTTTTTCGCTTTCATTTCACGTTTTCAATTATTTAAATCTTTCAATTTATAATTATAATGAGTTTCATGATTTTAAGAAATTCGTATATTAACTAATTGAGAACTATCAAATAAGATTCGTATTGCATATTTTTAAAAATTCATGTTGAAAAATATGTGCAATTTTTCAAAGAGCGTGGAATTGTGAAAGTGGACTACTATTTTAGTCCCTTATTATAACATGTTAACTTGTTAAGTACTTTGTTAAAAAAGCTATAACAAATAAAATATTTGTATCGAATGAATGAGAGATAGGAGCATCATATTCACATAAAGACGTCAATTTGGGAAACGCGTATAAAAAAATGACTAACAAAACGTGCGAAGTGGAAAAGATAGCATGAATACAATTACTAGTAATAATTAGAGTTTGGAAAATCCTAACTGCAACAATCAAAAGACCGGTGTCGGTGATGTGTAAAAACTGTATCGATATTTGACATAAGTGTTTTGACATCCATAAATGTGTATTTCAATTCATGAGATATGTGTATTTTTATGCATAGCTTAATAGATAGTGGTTAGCAAAACAAATTATAATTAAACTATTACATTAGTACAAAAGTTGACATCTTAGCGACAATAAGGCTTTATTTGGCCTAACTTATTGTTAACTTTTCGCACGATTTTTTTTTCAATTTCTCTAAAATTTTAATGGATAGAGTTATAATATTTTACATGACACATCATTCGACTCAATAAGAGGAATTAGAAAAATATAAATTAAAAAATAAAAAAAATTCATATAAGATGATGAAAAAGGCTAAAAAGATGCTTTCCCAAAGCACCACAGTAACAATTGGTTAGAGACAATATGAGAAACAATTTATAGGGGAAAATGAATCGGATAATGTGGTATTGTGATGCAAGGATTGCAATCTAGTAAGAAGAAATTAACAGATAACCACCAAAAAGATTGTAAAAATTTTCATAATTGTGATTAATCGCAATGCCTCTCTTATATGAGTTGGGACATCCACAAAGATAGGCAAAGATAGGAGTCATAATGGTGTTACAAAAAACGGTTGCATCAAAATTTGGATTAGTGTAAAAAAAAGTCTCAAACAAGTTAGGACAAGGTGCATTAAGGGGAACCCCGGGGAGATGCACAACACCGTGTTGTGTAGTTACGGCGCGATCGCACTGACATCGTTTCGGTGATTGGAGGGGTTTACGGTGTAGAGCTTGTTGAATACTATAAGTATTCCAAAAATTAACTTAATCGGATATCGTTAAGTGCGTCATCAGAATACAAATACCTTAAAAAAATGGAACAGAAATGGACACAAACACTGGATCAAAACTACTGAACCCATTCTTTTTTAAGTTATTTGTATTCTGATAAGACACCTAACGATATCCGATCGAGTTAATTTTTTTATACAAATGCAATACTTGACGAGCTCTATGCAATAAACGTCTCCAATCGTCAGAAAGATGCCCGCACAGCTGCGTCGTGTAGCTGCACAACATAATATTGTGCAGAATGTTTCACAAAATTGATTCAAACTTATAACTGACTTATTATGTTTTGCAAGATAAATTATTTTTTTTTATAATAAATCAAACCCATTTGGCTCTGCAAGTTTCTTGTGAATGTTTTAGATTTAGAGGAATCACACGGCCCTAGAAATAGTGGGCCGGAACAACTTTCACCTGCTACCTTTTTCAGATCACGGTCGGGTGACGACAACGTCGTCCCCACGCACCACCGTCGAAAGTATTAAACGGGGTTTTCTTCATACCGTCGGAAGTGTGCAAGCCGTTTCTGTAGCATCAGCCCAAAGTTCCCGCAACTTTGTCCCACACCCACTTCCGTTGAAGCGCGTGAACAATTGTCAGAGCACGCGTGTGCCTATTTCTGATTTCATTGCAAAATTTTTGAATAACATACAGAGAAAGAGAGAGAAGAAAGGTGACAAGTGAGTGCACTAAACGCCAAAGCGGAATTGATGATCTGGTAGTGTATTGGGCCCACCTCGAATGCCCAAGATTTTTTGTTCGTGCTTCTTCTGTGATTGCAGTTGGGCTCCTAAAGGGGCCCATCCATCGCTCTTTTTCTCTCTCCAGCTGTTTCGATGATCCCCACACTCTCTCTCTCTCTCTCTCTCTCTCTCTCGGAGCTGTTTGATGGCTCCGCGATTGACTCGTTAATTGTTTTGGATTTTGGATTTTCCGGTGTTTGATTGAACCATGCATATATACACAATATCCCTATCATTTTCTCGAACGCTGTTACGTGCACAAGTGTATGTATAAAGACGTCGTACTGACGGCGTTAGCGATGCCGTCTTGGATCCCATTCGGTCGATCCGAGCCGTTCATCCTTCTCAAAATCAAATTCCGAGTGGGCTTACGCGAGAATCGAGGCAATCGGACGGCTGTATGAGCTCGATCCAAAATCACCCCATTTCATCCAATTTTTTTTTGAATGAAATAGGGTGATTTTAGATCAAGTTCAAACAGCCGTCCGATTGCCTCAATTCCCGCGGAAGTCCACTCAGAATTCGATTTCTAAGAACAATGAACGGCTCGGATCGACCATTTGGGACCTAAAACGGTGTCGGTACGCCGTTGGTGCATTTGGGTCGGTGCGGAAAGAATTACCAATTACACTGTTTATAGACTTCTGGTATCCTAGCTCTTTCATATATACTGCTGCATAAGAAAATAGAAGTACAAAAATGTACCAATTTCACTGTTTATAGACTATAGATACAGTAACTATTAGGATTCTCCAATGTAATTCTCGAAAATATTTACTAGAAATGTGATTCTGGTGTGTGCCCCAAGACGGTGTGAGAATAATCTCGGCATATATAATTTAGGTGGCATTCATATATCAACTTGCGTGCCTGCTTCCTATTTATTTTTTTGTTTTACATTGAGAACGTGGTCCAAATATCAATTATGCAAAAGGAATTGTCACTAATCAAGATCATGATATTGATAAGCATTGCATATTTGTGCGGCCCTACTATGCGGTATTCAAGCTGTCAAATGTGTTATTTAACGGTTCTGATTTTATCTCAGCACTTTACATATTCGAGTCGTCCATTGCTAACGTGAAATTCGTGCCATTGATTGTCGACATCAATTCGAGCCACTGATTTTTAGTTTGACAACTATGGTTTGGTAAGGGGGGGTGGGGAAGTGGACCAACACCGTGGGTACCAAGTACCAACAAGTGGTTTTAAACCTCCAATTCAATGTTTGGTCGGTCCAGTACCTGTTTTCTTTCCCCCAAGAATCCCTTCTGATTGAATTTCGCAACTCTGAGTCTTTGTTTATTTCTAAATTGTATCCAGTACGCTCAATGTGGACTCCATTTGTATCCAAAAGTTCAGTAAAAAATATCTCAAAGAGGCATCGAAAGTCCTTTCACCCACCTGCCTGTAAGACCGAAAAGTGACCGTGTGGCGTACTGCCCACTTCTTCAATGGAACGTACGGGGCAGACCTTAATAACACAGTGGAGGAGTACTATTTTTTTCAATCAGAAATTTGGGCAGTTTACGTGCACCTCGGATTGTTTGTGCGCACCCCGATTAATTTTTGAGATTATGAAGTTTGTGATTTAGCAAACCCTCAAGTAATTAAGGTTTGAAATATTTGGCCTCCGTCAGATTCAAACATGCGATCTCGTGAAGGACAAGAACATTATAGTAGTGTATATATACTGTTCAATTGATCAATTTTTTTAATTATGTTTTCAAGTTTTTTTTGTAAATTTCATGTTTCAAATTTTGATAAAAAACAAATAAGCTTATTTGTTTACTTTTAAAACTACGATTCGGTATGTCATAATGGCCATAAAAAAGTACTCCCTCCGTCTTTTTTTAAATGATCTATACATGTAATTTCAAACTCCTAAAAAACATAGTTTCCTATAAAACTTTTTAATTTATTTTATACCAAATTAAAGTTCTCATTGAGTACTTTAATTTGGTGCAAAAAAATTTAAAAACGTAATAGAAAGTACATTTTTAAATGTGCACAAAAATATATGTTTTCCAAATTGATCATTTAAAAAGGGGAGGAGGGAGTACAGTTTTACGAAAAGTTATATTTTACTCCTCTCACCTTTGAGTAAATTTATCTTGACCATCTAACTTTACCTGGAGCCCCCCAAGTAAAACGTGTACCTCTTTCACCTCCAATTTTCTCTCCAAGCGGCAACCAAAGCAACAGCGTTCTTTTCTCTTGTGCTATTTTTTTTATTAGGGAGGTGAGGGACCAATGCGAAGAAAAATTTAAATAAGGTGGGAAAATTAGGAGGGCTCATTTGTTTGCTAATTCTTCGGATTTGAGTGAGATATAAACTCCTTGGGATATAGAAATGATGGAGAGACAAAAAAAAAATAGTGTTTGTTTTGATTGTGATTGAAACGAATATTTCTTATTTTATCCTCAAGTGCATTTTATTTTCATGCAAATCGCATGAGAACAAAAATCAAAGAGGGCAAAATAGTCAAATTTAATAGCTTTTGACGGAGGGGCTAAGAATCAAACAACCCCCCAAATTTCATATTCCAAGATATAGGCACCATCGGAATATAAAATCTTATTTATAACGCGATTAAACATTCGATTTTGAAACACGCGGCATAACATATATATTCATTCGATCTCCCCTTCAAAATCCCCCAAACAAACAAGCCGGTAGTGGAGGCACAAGAAGTAATGCAGGATGGGAAAAGGTCAAAAAAGAAAAGGTGCAAATTGGGGTCTGGGCAACAGACACCAATTATCCAATGGTCTTGAGGCAATAAATCAAAGAGAGAGAGAGAGAGAGAGAGAGAGAGAGAGAGAGAGAGTATTGAATAGATACTTTTTAATTAGTGATAAAAAAAAATAGATCCTTTTTAATGCACGTTGTTTAACAAAAATGAAAAGAAAAAAAAGAGAGACTAATGGAGGGAGCTAATAAAATTTGTTGTCCTATATAATCATGAAAGTTAAGGAATGAATTACTACTATGATTTTGTTACCCTAAATTTATATACTCTCTCCGTCCCAATTTGTTTGCTCAATACGAAATTACGTGTAATTTCTAAACTAAAAATTAATGTACTTATAAAAATAATTTTCTAATCAATATAGATCTTGTTTAATGAATCTCATTGAGAACTTTAATACGGTGCAAAAAAATTTAAAAATTATTTTGATAAATACATTATTTTTTAGTTTAAAAATTACACATAGTTTCATAGTTAGCAAACAAATTAGGACAAAGGGATTACTTTTGTCTCTTTTGAGCTTTCGAACGACTACTTTGATTTTGTAACCCTATAAATAGTAATCAAGTTCAAAGTAGCATTAAAATTTGGGTAAGTTATCAAAATCACCCTTCAGGTTTACAGAAGTTATAGATTACCTCCTCACATTTTGAAAAATTACTCCCTCCGTCCCATAAAATTTGATCACTACGAAAGTACGTGCAATTTTTAAACTAAAAAATAATGTATTTACCAAAATAATTTTTGAATTTTTTTTGCATCGTATAAAAGTTCTCGATAAGATCTATCAAACAATATCCATATTAACTAAAAAATTATTTTTGTAAGTACGTTATTTTTTAGCTTGAAAATTACACATAATTTCGTAGTGATTAAACCTTATGGGACGGAGGGAGTACAAATTATCCCATATTACTTAGCAAATTACCCCCTATCAGGTTGGGATATTAGGAATTCGACGGTATGACATCATCAAATATTAGTTTCAATGGACAAAACTGCCATTTTATAGAATAAGAAAAATTATTTTCACAACTCTACAACCTTTCACGAGCTACAAAAGGAGAGTTTAGTCCATAGCATTTATGAATTAATTATGTCAGACAAATTCTGTTGAATTTCCTAATGGCTACATCATTATAGGGGGCAATTTGTTATGTGATATAGGGTAAACTGTAATTTCCAAAACTTAAGGGGATATCTGTAAGTTCTATATACCTCCAGGGTGGTTTTCATCATTTACCCTTTATTGGTAACCTTTTTATGAGAAAAGACACACAAGAGTTAAGACGACAGAATTAAGCAATACCCCCGAGCCCATTTCCCGCCCTAAACATGCAAAAAAGGTGAGAGGTAAATTCATTGATCAGATGACTACGACGACCATTACACGATGAGAGATGCTCCCATCCTCCTACTCCCCGGGAAAGTTTTGAGTGAAACGGTGGTGTCACGATTTCACTCACGGGGTGCCGTGTTTGCATGGCATGGTATCCAAGGCTGACTTGGCCGAAAACTCAGTGCCGCCGAATCAGCCTTAGTCCCCATGTCTACGCGAGGGAAACCGTGACACCACTTCGCCGCGCCACATAGCTTCACCGTTAGACAAAAATACCCTCCCACTCGTTCTCCTCCTGTCCATCAGCTCTGACCCCCGTAGGCCCCACCTCCCAGCTAGACTTTAAGAATCTATCTGTCCTCCATTACCCGCAAATCAATGGCACTCCCCTCTCTCTTCACATCATATATTAGTATTCCATCTGTCACATAAAATTTTATCACTACAAAATTACGTATAATTTTTAAACTAAAAAATAATATTTTTATCAATTTCTTTTTTTACATCGTATAAAAGTTTTCGTTGAGATCTATCAAACAAGATTCATATTGACTAAAAAATTATTTTCCTAAACACATTATTTTTTAGCTTAAAAATTACACGTAGTTTCTTAGGCTTGTTCGTTTGGGGGGTTTTGGAGCAGTTTTGGCACTGTTTCAGTTTTGATTATATTATCACTTTTTTTTCAATTTTCTCTCTATCTCTCTCTACTTATTATACCTGTTTATATAATCAAAACAAAACAAAATAAAATTTTGCAGCCGAACACAGTCTTAATGATCAAACTTTATGTGACGGAAGAAAATAGTATTATTTATATCTACTATATAAATACCCACATATATAACTTTCGTTATCTTTATAGTGTTGTGTATTTATAGAGTGAGAGCCTCACTTCCCCTAACATTTAAACATTTACGATGAGCCATGGCTGTGTCCGCCGGTACCCGGCGTTCCTGGCCCTCACCACATTCGCCGCCCTGTTTCTCCTCACCACCCCTGCCATCGCCTGGCGGCCATGGCCCAACCAGAAGCCCAACGCCACAGAAATTGTGTTCGGAGCCTCCAAAAAGTACGAGGGCTCCTCCGAACTCGTCAAGTTGAAATACCACATGGGCCCAGTCCTGACGGCCGACATCTCCATCCACACGATCTGGTACGGCACGTGGAAGAATCCCCAGAAGCGGATCATCCGAGAGTTCATCAACTCGATCTCCGCCGTCGACTCCAAACGGCCTTCCGTCGCCGGTTGGTGGAAAACTATCCAGCTTTACACGGACCAGACCGGCGCCAACATCTCCCGAACGGTCCGGCTCGGTGAGGAGAAGAACGACCGGTTTTACTCTCACGGTAAAACCCTCACGCGCCTCTCCATACAATCAGTGATAAAAAGCGCTGTAACGGCCTCCACGCGCCCTCTCGCTATCAACCCCAAGAGTGGGCTTTACCTTTTGCTCACCTCTGATGACGTGTACGTCCAGGATTTCTGCCAAAACGTATGCGGGTTCCACTACTTCACGTTCCCGTCGATCGTGGGGTACACGCTCCCTTACGCCTGGGTGGGAAACTCGGCCAAGCTATGCCCAGAGACGTGCGCTTACCCGTTCGCCGTACCGGATTATATCCCCGGGATGAAGCCGTTAAGGTCGCCTAACGGCGACATAGGCGTTGACGGAATGATAAGCATAATTGCTCACGAGATTGCTGAGCTGGCGACGAACCCGTTAGTTAACGCCTGGTACGCCGGTGGGGACCCTGTTTTCCCGGTGGAGATAGCCGATCTCTGCGAGGGCATTTACGGAACAGGGGGTGGTGGGTCCTACACTGGGCAGATGTTGAACGGTGCCGATGGTGCCACGTACAACATGAACGGGATAAGGAGGAGGTTTTTGGTCCAGTGGGTTTGGAATCATGTGGTGAATTACTGCACTGGCCCTAATGCACTTGATCAGTGAATTAAATTATCTACTACTACTAGTCTTTTTACTCGGTTGTGTCTCTCAGAGTAATTATTCAGTAGTCTTGGAGAACAGTCTCGGTCTCTTTTTCTTTTTTCGGGTTATCTGGATATTGTTTCTTTTTTGGGGGTTTTTTTGTGAGCTGCTTGTTCATGGATAATTTGATTAGTTTAAGTTTAGTTGATGTTTGGTTTTTTTTTTAAAAGAAAGTGTAATAAATACTAGGTCTATTTCGTATACTATTATTTGTATTCAAGTACTAATTTATTGTTCTGAAGTTTTGTTTACCAAAAAAAAAAGAAGTACTAATTTATTAGTGAAATAAGCAAAAAAGCAAAAAAGCAAAAAAAAGAAGGTTAATTAGTGGGTTATGGTGTTTCCCGCCTTCAGTGGTGGTGGGGGTTGGTGGAAGCCTTGATGGAGATATTTTACGGGAAAAATTCAAAAAAACTCTTAATCTTTGGACGAGTATTATAGATATACCTGACTTTAATCAAACGTTAACTAGATCCTTGGCCTTTGCATTCTGTTATCAATTAACACACTCATCCCATTTTCCGTCCAAATATTAACGGAAAAGCTAATGTGGTGTTCGTGACTCCCTTCAGTGAGTATCTGACGGGAGAAATCGGATAGGGGGGGTTCGTCGTGGATTAGGGTTTCTTCAAGGGACCCACCGTCCATGTACTCGAGCAGGACTTGGATTTCTCCTGAGTGATTGAACCTGTCGTGGCACTTGACGACGATCGGGTTGTCAAAGTTGCAAAGGATCTCGATTTCACGGCAGATCTAACGGCGGACAGAGTCATCGTGGTGGCCGTAGATGACTTTCAGGGCGAAGACTTTGCCCGATGGGCGGTGGAGGACTTTGTAGATGGTGTCGCCTGACCCGAACCCGATTCGGTTGATTTGATCTAACTTCGAGAAATTCACCTAGAGCAGCGTTGATGAGTTTGATGATGATGGAACGGAGCTGGGAGGGAGGGGCAGAGGGATAGCGAGGGATGTGTTGCGTTGGGAGTCACCAGGTGTCTCTAAGTATCCAACTAAAAGCCACATCAGCTTTTCCGTTGGCATTTGGATGGAAAATGGATGAGAGTGTTAATTGATAACGGAATGCAAATGTCAAGGGTCTAGTTAACGTTTATTGAAGGTCAGATGTCTCTCGGTCTAAATGTCAGGTTTTTTTTTTGTATTTTTCCCATATTTTATTGACATTTCAGATATTTTTAGTTTTTGAATAATTTCTGAAAATGGGGTGGTACGGATGTGTTGATATTTAAGGAGCTTCTGTGCGTCCGTGCTTACCATTTTTACGCAATCGTCCTGGAGTCACCTACTCTGACCGTTCTACTCCTACTTTAGTACTACACTATAAATTTTTTAAATTTTGGATTGTTTCAATTTTCGAATTGGACCCGATTACCAGGAGTACCGAAAATGTATAATAGCTTGCGGAACTTTTTTTTTAATCCCACATTAATAATTCTAACCGTTGGAGGATAATTTTAAGATGATTTTTCGAGAGATCCTTGTAACATATGAGCTCGATTGGATACGAATAAGTTATTGATCCAAAGTTCAAGTTTTTATTTAGAATTGTCACGGCTCAGGATATTTGTGTGAGACCTCAATATGGGTCCCACACAAGTGTTGTACCCATTGCATTTGTTCATGTGAAACTCAAAAGTAAGTCGTGCATGCCATACATAGTATTTTCAATTACAAATTGTTTGTACTCCTAAAATGTTAAAGCTAAAAAGTTTTTATATTATTATTATTATTATTATTATTATTATTATTATTATTTGTGAAACTTTTGCGCATAAACTCCGAAATAAAAGTTCTAACTTCTAAGGTGTTGAACCCTACAGCATTTTCATGGATTTGAAATTCTAGAAATATGAAGGACAAGAATAAAAGATAACAACAATGCCTAAACTCCCATCAAGGCCTCCTTGCAAACTCCTTATTGGTGAAATGATTTGATCAAGTTAATTGTACCGTAGAAATTGTTTTCAGTATTGATTCGAAACAATTGCCGCTGGGACCCGGGGGTGCTGTGCACCCCTTGGTTGTCCGGTCATATTTTGGACGGTCCGAATACGTTCGGTGATAGAAAAATCAAAACACATCTGTAGCATCCAAAGCAAGATCGAATGGCCAAGATGTACGCGGCACCGTGCACATCACCCCTGGATTCTTGCCGCTGTTGCCTTGAGATTTTGTTTTGAAACTTTCGCCATCAAAGTTAAATCAAAATCGGCCTATGTGTGTATTTTTAAAAAGCAAAAGATGCATGCTAGAACAATTTTTAACATCTTTGAGTTCGACACTTGGATATGCATACAAAATCCTAAAGCAATTCCTCTAGTCCCACTCCTTTTTGGAAAAGTATGCATACAGATTCGTATGCACAATTCCAGACAATGATGATTTCTAGCATTTGAACATTATACAAAACAGTAGAAGACCGCTTGCATCATCGGTGGAGCCAAAAATTAGAGTCGGAGGGAGTCAAATAATGAAAAAAAAAAAATTTAGTTTGATGATTTTTCCAAGACTAAATTCAGTCATTCGAGTTTTTATGAAATGGTTTTGATAAATTAAAAAATTAATTTCGAGTATTATTGTTATCATATCATTCGACGAATGTAGTATCATTATTATATAGTATCATTCATCAATATTTAGTGTTCTCAAAATGAAAATTATTCTTACTTTTAGATTATTTTTGCAATTTTATATATTTTTTAAAGAATATCTTAAAAAAAATACAAAATATACTTCGAAATAAAAAACTGGGGGGGCCGGGGCCACCTCAGCCCCAACGTACCTCCGTCTCTGGCTTTCGTTGGATGATTTCAAACATATGTATATAAATATGTGGTGTATATAATTTTATGCACACAAGATAGCTTCGTATTTTTTTTTTATATCACCCAAGAATCATATTTTTTGGAGCTTAGGTTTTTTTTTTGTCTTCTCCAAAAAAAAAAATGCTTTTTTAGTTTTACCTCAATTTTTTGTGTAAATTATTAGTTCATCTTGAAAAAATGAATATAAAAATATGAATCAAACTAAATATTTTAATAAGAACAAAAACAGTCCAAATCTAAAGTATCTCTTTTGGATTATTGTTATTGAAAGTGAACTCTTATTAAGTTTCGATGATAATATATTTTTTTAATTATTAGACTAAACAATCCCCCACACCCACACACAAAAATTGAATCGCGCGTACTTTTTATATTTCCCTAACTTTAATTTTTCAGTTGGAGGAACTATAGCTTATCTAACTTTTTATGAGACAATGCCATTGGCGTATGTTTAGCTATCAAGGGTAAAATTAAGCTATCAAGATTTTGTACTTTGGATTGGATAGCTTTTACCATTGCAAGTAATTTGATTCTTCTTATCGCAACGTTGCCCATTTAAAGAGAAAGGTATATCGTTATCTTATTCCATATGCATCTCATAATTAACAATTGGCCTTCATCGCTAAGGTGAACAAATTGAAAATTAAATGCTTCGTACATTGGATTAGGTTAAAAAAAAAAAAAAGAAGTTTGGAGTATGATTCGAGCTATGTGTTTATACTTTGCTTTGTTAAATAATTGAGCATAAAAAAGGTTTAACTTTGTGCGTCTTTTCTTTTTGTTTGGCTGAAAAATTTGACAACAAACTCGTGAAATCTCATAAAATTAACTACAAACTTCGATTGGTTTTGGCGCTCACGGCGTTAATGCTACCGTCGCAAGTTAGGTGGAACTCTCAGGCGAAGGTCTCAGGCGAATTCTCAAGCAAGGAAGGTAGCTAGCTAGCCTTGCAACTTGCAAGTGTTGATTTGATAGTTGTTAGGCTTTATGTTAAAAATTGTTACACTTTTCACCTCATGGCGTACACTAATAAATCAAAATTCATAGATACAAATTATCATATCAGGACAAAATAGACTATCAAATCTGCCCTGAAAATTTTGGCATATCTCGAGGATCCTTTTCCACTTTATGAACACTTCACTTTAGTTTTAGGTTAAATTTATGGGGATTCCCTCCTTGATGCTTATGACATACTCCTACGCTTTTCTTTTCTTTTCTTTTCTTTTTTTAAATTTCTTCTTTATGGTTGGGAAAATTTCACTGACTTTCCCTGAATTTCACTAGAATCACAATTACACCCCCTGTGCACTCCCCTACTTCAGTATTTTGTGTAACACTTTAGTACATTTGCTCCGTTTATTCCAATTTTTCCCTTGCCAAATCAAACAAAGCCATATGACTAGTTAATTAAAAATAAATAAACGTAAAATTTAAAAAGTAATACCAAATCAACCAATCTATGAGACAGTATAGCCTAAATTTGCTATTTTTATTTTTATTAGTTTTGTCTCCAAATTTATTACTTTTTAATTCGCATTGATGAGAGAAATCTGAAAAGTAAAAGAATCATGATCAAAAGATAAAAAAAAATATTATTGGAGAAAAAAAATTCTATTCGCATTATTTTTTTGGATTTTTTTTCCTTCGGTCTATACTTTTAAATTTGTTCGACTCTCGTTAAGATGGATATGAAAAGCCAAATATTCTGACCATAAGCTAAAAACTATATACTCATAATGAAAATGAGTTATATCCGACTTGAGTTCAAAAAGTTAGAAAATATGGACCCAACTTGAAAAAAAATCAAATAGAAGAAAAAAAAGCTTGTTTGTTTTGAATTATGTTGTCTTCAATGAACGTTTTTTAGCCTTTTGCCATAATTATTTTACTTTTTATATTTCTCTCATGAACGTGAACCGAGAAAGTAATAAATTTTAATGCAAAACTAATAAAATTTTTAAAAAAGAAAAGACAAACCAAATACTTAGTTTTGTTTCTTGAATTGATCAATATTGTAGAGGCTTAAGAGATTTTATACTAATTTTTTAGTTTTACATTTATTTGGTTTTAATTACCTTTTCATTTGAATTGTTTTATTTGGCAAGGGAAAAATTTGTATTAAAGAGAAAATGGACTAAAGTGTTACGTAACATACTAAGTAGGGGAGTGTAGTGCGATTTACTAGAATTGAGGTGGTAATAGTGTGATTCAAGAAAAATTTGGGGGTGTCAGTGAATTTTACCCTTTATGATGATATGGTTCTTGCTTTTCTTAACATATCCATTTTTTAGTGCCTTTTTTCAGTTCACTTTTATCAAAGGGGCACGTTTTGTCATGCACTCATTTTGGCAATGCCAATACTGCTAATCTGATTCTGACAAACACTAAAAACACAACAACGGTGTTATATACACAAAAAAAATTATTCATAAAATTACTCTGAATTTGAAATCAGTGGCTCAAATTCACTTGGGAGAAAATCTGAGCCATAGATTTCAAATTTTGAGTAAGTTTTTTGGGTAATTTTTATGGGTACTTCAGCATTTTTGAAAACACAAAGCATTGCCTCCATTGGATTAACATTTTTTCTTTATATTTATTTGAGTGCTTTTTAATTTATTCTGCATTTTTATTTCCAAATTTTAGATTTCACTAGTGGAACTTAAATTTTAAGTAACATGGGTAAAACGAATATATTGAAAAAAGAAACAAGCCCTTTTTAGTCGGGAAAACAGATTATTTAAATCCTGTTCCCATGATTTTTGGCTTTATGACTTTCTAATTGATGTCATGTGAAAATAATGACCAGTCTCACAAAAACGTGAAATGTAAAAAAAAAAAAATCCAAAAATAAACAGCGCCCAGCGACGAAAGAACACATGACTAGGCTTGCCTTTTGTTCTTGATCGCTGCTTGGATTTTGCACGTGACACAGATAAATATTAGGAAAAATAGGGCTCATTAGAATAATCTAATGAGTATCGTGTATAATCTACTTGGCTAGACAAAGAATCTTCCAATTAGAATAAAAAATGGAATGTTATGGGATTAAAGAAATACGCAATATCTAAGAAGCTAACATTCTTTAAATTATAGTAAGACTCAGTGGGGCCAAACCCGAAGAATAAATAAATCGGTTGATTGATCATAGGTTTTGGGTTGGCAAAGTAATTGTTACTCTTGGAATTTTGCAAGACGTTTTGTGTCGTTGGTGGGTTTGAGTTGTTATCACGAGTATCGTGTAACGAGAGGCTTCAGTGATTAACCGTCTGTAATCACCAAGAGATTATAACAGATGTGTCGGTGCCTTAAGGGAAGAACAAGTTTGATTTTTTCTCAAATAAATTGAAAAAATTCAAAGCGAACAAATTAGAATTTTTTTTCTAAATAAAGACAAAAAAATAATTTTTCATAATTTTTCAAAAGTCTTTCTCAATTTCTTTCTCTTTTTTTATATTAAAGGGCAATTATACTCTTTGTAGGCGTAAGCATAAAGCCTTTTTCCTTACCATAATTGATAGTATACTATACATTTTAGAGATCACGATCGTATACAATGTCGTTATAGTCAAAACCGGCGGAAAAGCAGCAGGGGGCGCCTAAAGGGATTTGGCCTTTTGACCAACATGTCCCACAAATGTATGCATACAAACACACACTTTTGTTGTCTTTGTTCATTTGTCTCACCATGCCTTATTTTACCCATACTTCTTTGTGATTGAATGACTATTTTGAAACCACCAATGCAACGGACATAGATGAAAGTTCATAAAATCAGATATAAATTTATAGATAACAGTTTGATTTACGTGAATTATAGATGAGATCCATGCACATCGAACGACGAGTCACAAATGTGATTTTCATATACACGGGACAATTTTGTTTATACCTGTAACGAGGGGCGTTGTAATGAGCTGTTGAGTACAGGGTGTAGTGAGTAATATAGACCGTTGATCTCTATAATTAATGGCTCAGATGTGATTTACACTATTACTGGTAATAGTACACTTTTACCGGTAAGAGTACATAGCGAATCTGAACCATCGATTGTGAAAATCAACGGTCCATAATATTTTGTGTGGAAGCACAAGGATATGTTTTTTAGTATGAAACACTTGAGGATTAGCCCCACCAACCCACTTGCCTTCCCCCTCCATTGCTTGCACAATTTGATAGACAGCTAGATGGATTAAGAGCTTCACTCAAATTTGGGCCATTAGTTCTCACCCTTCTTTTCCTTCAGTATATATATTTTTATATTCCATATCAAGGATCATGCGGAACTTTAGATAGAATATTCAGTGTCCGTGGAAAAATTTCACCTAGCACGCCAACCGTTGTGTGATTGATTAATACAGTGAAACTCGTATTTTAAAAATACACTGAATTAGTGGAACGGGGCCTAAATGAAGACAGAATAAATTCAATTTACGAGATCTTTTTTGACATTGTAGAATACACTTCTTTGATCACTACCCTTTGAGAGTACTTAGAAGACTTAAATTCAAGGCTTCAAATTCGATGATTATCTGCTACTACTAGTGAGACGGAGAAGTATATATAAATATACCTACGAAACTCCGAATACCTTCTTTTGGAAAAAACTCAATGTTCTTTTTGTCTTTTCTTTTTAATTCGAGAAAGAGTAAGAACTTCATTGAACAACTCTATGTTAGCGGTCCAAATCATATACAGATAATTGAGGTCCTATAAATACATAGACAATCGAGGTTGTGTGACATGTCATAACAAGTAAGAACTTCATCGCAAAACTCTATGTTGGTAGTCCATATCATATACAGTTAATCGAGGTCCAATTAAGATTGTGTGACTTGTCAAAACAAGCAAAAATTTCATTGAAAAAACTCTATGTTAGTTCCAATCGTATACAGTTAATTGAGATCCAATTGAGATTGTGTGACCTGTCACAACAAGTAAAAACTTCATAAAAAAAACTATGTTAGTCTCAATCGTATACAGTTAATCGAGGTCCTAAAAATACATAGCGTGAACTGTCACAACTAGTAAAGTAAGAACATCCTCGAAAAAATTCTATCTTAGGAGTCCAAATCTTATATAGTTAATCGAGGTCCTACAAATCCATAGCTAATCGAGGTTGTGTGACCTGTCAAGACTGCTTTTCTTAATTCAATCCCGATAATGAAAGCTTGTATCCAACTACCCACAAACGACTTTCCCAAAAAGCGAAGCAATTATTATTTGTTCACATCCTGTTCGTCTTCATTGATATTTGCTCCAGCAAAAGTTTCGGCACAGGAAAGGAAAGATTGAGAAGAGTTGGATACAGTAAATTTCCCCCCATTTAACCAACTATGGCAGAAAAGATGGTCCAAAATCCAAATGATTTCCCCCCATTAACCAACTATGGCAGAAAAGATGGTCCAAAATCCAAATGATTTCCCCCCATTAACCAACTATGGCAGAAAAGATGGTCCAAAATCCAAATGACACCAGTAGATACGACGAAATGGGAATTATTGTTAATTCACTTCATACAGTCCCCATATTCACATGAATATATGAAAGTCGGACGTGGCTGCAAAACAAACCGAGCTGATTGCTAGTAGCTCGAGCTCGACTTCTTTGTTTTTAAGAAAAATGAATTTCGGTTCTATCTTGATTTATAAAAAGCTCTACTTGTAAAAGGCGACTTTTCATATGAAATTTCGTTTAATAAATATAAACAAACCTCAAGCACCTCAATAATAAACGAGCTAAATTCGGCTCTGCTCATTTGCATTCCTACGCACCCGTAGCCGATACACAAACCCGTAGCCGATACACGAAGCTCAGGCTTCTTGGCATTTTCCCATTTAATTGGTTCTCAAACTAACGACTCTGGTGATCTTGTATTGTGTTAAATGCTCAACCACTGAAGCAAATTAGAAAACGTTAAGAAGAAGTGGAACTGTCTGTGAAGAGTGGGTGCAAATTTATTGGCTATCAAAGGAGATGAGAGGTTTAAAGTAAGGACAATAATTAGTTGACGGGTGGGGACCACACTGTAAATGTCCACATGAAATAATTTTGATGCAGGTATCCCCATTTTTGAATGAGATTATCTTATTTACAGATCCTCGGTAAATAAGGGATTTATCTGAAGTAAATCTCTGGTCCATTCCGGTATTCAACTCCCGTAGTCCCATGATAGTTTTTTTTTTCCTGCAGTGATTTAAGGAGGAGAGAGAATGAAGACGGCCCCGGGTGGATCTCCGGATGGGCGGCGGGGATTTTTCTTTTTGCCGACAAGAAACCCCCTATTTACAGAGGATCCGTAAATAAGATAATCTCTTTTTTAATAGATTTTAAAACTAGGACATAGAGGATGCATGTACTAGGCAACTGAAATGTAAGTGGTCCTCTGAATAGAATGGCCCTAGTGTCCCCATAAATTCAAAAGGAAGAATTTTAAGTCCCTATTGTTCAACACTTTGAAAGAAATTTTTTTTTTTTTCACAGCCTGGACCACTATAAAAATGTCAGCAATACTATTCTGTAATGACCACAGATGAGCTTGACAAACCCTTGTCATAGTTAGTTGTGGTGATACCCACTACATCTTTTTCCATACCTAGTTATATGGCAATTTTTGGCAACCTATGATTTTCATCCTCATTGTTATTTTATAGCCAAGTAGTTTCTTTTCTTTTTCTTTTTTTTTTTTTTTTTTTTTTTTTTGGGGTGGTGTGTGTTTCATTTTGTATTTGAATTTACTAGATTAGCCTTTCGTTTACGAATATTTTGCTCACTTAAAATGGCAAATATGGGTTATATACACACACACACACACTGGTGATTTAGTCAATGATCCCAGATTGAAGGTTTTTTGATGTTTTGAAGATTTTAAAAATTGTTTTTGCATAATCCGAACCGTTCAATGTGTTTAAAAACGTGTTTTTAATGATCTCCGCCAGAAATCATAAAAAAATGACCGGGAAGGGATTGATCCGAGCACTTTTTCACAAAAAAATGTACATATACAGTTTTATGAAAAACTGCTTAGATCAAGTCATTCTTGGCATTTTTTTTGGATGATTTCTCGTAAGGACCCTGAAAAACACGTTTTAAAGACATTGGACGGTTCGGGTCATGAAAATATGGCCTGGAACTATGAGTCCAGGACTAGATCTGGACTCTTTCTCTCTCTCTCTCTCTCTCTCTCTCTCTCTCTCTATATATATATATATATATATATATATATATATATATATATATATATATATATATAGGGAATGGTTCTAATCTGGACTTCCCATTACCGGACCTCATGATCCAAACATTTTTTTGACGATCCTATCCACCCAATGTGCTCAGAAGGTGTTTTCAAGGGTCTTCGCGGGAAATTTTCAAAAAAAAATTCCAGGAACAGCTTGATCCAAGCATTTTTTGCAAAAAATATATATTTACATTTTTTGCGAAAATTGCTTGGATCAAGCCCTTTCCGGTATTTTTTCTGAAGATTTCTCGTTTAAACCCTTGAAAACACCTTTTGAACACATTGGATGGATCAGATTTTTCAAAAATAATTTGCAACACAAAAAAATTCATGTTTTTCTTATTTCCGGGAGGTGTGGCTTGGAACCGTGGGCTATATATACAGTGAGCTTCCCATCAAGACTCCCTGATGGGCTTCCCATCAGGAAGCCCTCCAATTCTCCTATTTCCCAATCAAATTTTCACAATCCCGAACTGTCCAATGTGTTTAAAAGGTGTTTTTAAGAGTACTCATGAAAAATCAGTGAAAAAAATACCGGGAAGGGCCTGATCCAACCAGTTTTCAATAAAATTGCATATATATAGTTTTTATCGAAAACTGACCAAATCAAGCCCTTCCCGGTATTTTTTTTCACTGATTTTTTCCGGGGACCCTTAAAAATACCTTTTAAACACATTGGACGGTTCGGATCGTAAAAATTTGATCGGGAAATAGGAGTCCCTGATGGGAAAGATTTCATATACATACATACATACATACATTGCAAGAAGACAAAAAGAAGAGAACAATGATGAGAAAGAAGGGGGCGAAAATCAATTACATATGGGCTCACACATCAAATTTACCTCATGCTTCATTTCCTTTTCCTACATCTTCCGGGACTCGAACGCAGCCCATGTAGCAAATATGAGAGCACTTCCAAGGGATCTAGTAAATGGGATTCAAACCAAATTTGAAGAACCATTTCATTAGAAAGCACTTCAGAGAAGTAACAAAAATTTACACTATTTTTGTTTAGCTTTTGCTCTCTTCAAGCTCTTCAAAATAGATATAAAAAATTTATTACCTTAACAAAGAGGATTTTTAACAGCCAAAGAAAGAAGTAAAGAATCAAGTTTTAAAGATCTCATTGGAGTGCACTAATTCTATAGCCTCTTCAACATATATACCTATGCCAAATAATACATTAAATGTAAATTTTTGCTTCAACTTAATGATGCTCTGATAACATATCTTGTGGATATCTGTCTGGATAATGTAGGTGTCAACATGATAAATTGAGATTCATAAGACAAAGGTTTGAAAGGAGGTGGCAGAAATTAGATACCCACCTATTACTAACTCTAAACAGCTATGACTGAGGTCTAAAAGGACATTAATTTCCTAATGACGCCAAGTTCATAGGAGAGTAACTGGTTACTCTTTTCCCTTTCTATATAGCATGTGAAAGATATGGTAACTGAACTTTCATTAAAAAAAAAATCTGCAATACTGCAAAAAGTGTTGAGATGAACAAAACTGGAACCTGTCATTGCTGGATCAGTAAAGGCCATTATAGACTGACAGTAACCTCAACACCAGGCCGTTATCATTTTGTTTTTGTGGGTGATATTGCAGGATGTCCTAGGCCAGCATTTACACACCTCGGACTAATCCCTGCAGCCACACCCACAGCCCTTTCACAAGAATACGCGCGGGGTGAGGTGGCCCAAAGATTTACTAGCAAGGAGCCCTTTCACATGCATATGCGCGGGGTGAGGTGGCCCCAAGAGCAAGGAGAATTAGACATGAGACCTTAGGAGGGAGCAAATCTCTGAGTCCCCAAGCCAAGACTCTTGGCCAAGCGCTTGGTAGCAACTCACTTGGCCAACGAATTACCCAATCCCAAAAGTCCATCAGTTCTGCAAGTATGAAAAATCTGACACCCCTTTATTGTATGTACCAAATATGCAATTATTCTCACCAGAAAATACAGAATACAGTTATTTGCAAAGGAACATTATGATTATGCAGATAAATGTAAATCACAGAGACAGGAGGAATAAGTTATTGAGTGTGTTGTGATGGAGAGAAAACTGATAGAGCAGGGAAGATGGCTTTGCGTACCTTTTTTCATGCTCCTTCTGCACATCTCGTATGTGATGGTTGCCACGGAAAAACTTCAAGAAGAGTCCCAGTCTCGTATGCGATGGTTGCCATGGCGAAGTGACTGCCTTCCCAACTGTCATAGCGACTGAGTGAACAATGTAAATTCAATTTGTGCTTCAGAAACAACGGTATCAAACTCTTAGGGCGGGCTATTATCTGAAGGGCAGTTAATGTTTTGAACAAGGGAGTGAAGTAGTGAGATAATAGGTTTCATTACTAGAATACCCGGTTTACTAGCAAGGAATAGTGTATAGATTGCACAGGTAACTCAGACTCAACATTATGTTAATTTAGACTTCAAAATCAAGACAAATGTCTATTAAAGTACACTTATCCCTTTGAATGATTGCGTACTGAGACAGAAAGATTGAAACTTTCTTTTGATACTGGTGATATGGATTAAATGTTTTGTCCTGCAGCACAGTCTGTAGTTGTAGAAGATGAGCCGTTCAATAGTTATTCTTTCTGCCTCGGTACGTAATCAAGGTCTCGTTCAATTCTCGTGGGCTGTGACATGATATATCATTTATAGGGAGAGATGTCTTATGTGGTAAGACGAAATAGACATTTTGTGTATTCATTCTTTCAGGGGAAAGAATGAAGCTTCCACACTACATGAACATAGTACAGCCCGATGATTTCCATGGTTACCGTCCAAGTTTTGGTAAAAATTAAGAGACACAAACTCCCAGTCTCTTAAGACGATCATTGAGTACTCTCCACTGAAAGGTCTGGTAAAACCATGTTTAAAATATTAAAGGATACATTCCTATGTACCATGTATGGTTCGATTCTGAAAAATTGACCTGATGATTTCCTGAACCTCGTGAAGTTCCAATATAATAAGACTAAGCACGTAAAATTGAGGATCAACCTAAAGTTCAAACGGAAAACAAATTTCACTTCTCTGATCTATAGTAAGTAGGCCTCATAGAGTGACACACCGTTGATATGGACTTGTAGCACCGTTTAATGGGCAGTTGGCTACTTCATGCATGTATAGAACTTAAGAACTTAGTCCAAATATACAACTGCTTAGAGCCTCTTCAATGCATCTCTATGTCTCTATTTTAGAGACCGGACGTGACATATTGAGGAGAATTTCTTCTAATGAGCCATGAAATATACCAAGAATCTTCTGCCATTTCTCAGTTCATATCTTCAAGAAATTAAATAGTACCACTTTTAAAAATGACGACACGGAAAGGCACAACTGATAAATAAACAAATCCAGAGTTCCCAGTAATTTATAACAGTTGCCTTTTCTCTTGCAACCCAGAAAAATTGTGCTTCCTAGGCAGGCGGCCCTGTGATTTTCGGGGCCTTAAGCAAGTTTTAACAATGGGGCCTCCAAGAATTTTTACACATATAAATTATTCTATAAGAGTCCCATAATTTCTTTGTGGCATAGTGCTGATGTGCATCGTTTAGGACCTTGATGACCGGAGTTCCATTCCCACCGCCTGTGGAGAAGCATTTTTTAAACATGTTTCAAGTTCAAAAAATGAAGATTGGGTGCAGGGGTGATGTACATCATTTAGGACCTTGATGACTGAAGTTCCATTTCCACCGCGTATAGAGAAGCATTTTTTGACATGTTTCAAGTAAAATTGACCTCAAAAAATGAAGATTGGAAGGATTGAGCACTGGACCTCATGGGCATTTTTTAACATATCTTCAATTTTGGGGGCCATATTATTGGGCAAAAAAATGGGGACTCTAAGCAATGGCCTGGTGGGCTTATGCCTAGGCTGGCCCTGTTCCTAGGCAAGAAGAATGATCTTGCAGATGGTCTGTCTCAAACAGCATAAAGAAGATACCCCTAAAAATAAGGACGTTCTTCCTTTGCTTTGCATACAAAACTATCCTTACAAAGTTGAAGTGACTGCATTTGTTGGCGAGCATTCTAAGCACCACTTCATGGTACACTATTACTTTTCCCAATAATAGTTCTTTAGATCAATTTTAAGTACTCTATTCTACACTAAGTTCTAGAAGTTAAACATATTAATTGTTAATATAGATCAATTCCCATAATTCTCAACAAGGTTATATATTTGTATATTATTTTTGAAGTGATCCACACTTCAAAACTTACTTATAGCACTCAAAACCAGTCAAAAGTACTGGCGGAAATAAAAATTCACCCAAAGTGTTACACTGTCCACTATGGAAAAACTAGTTCAAATTGTCATTGTCATTCAATATGATGAACAACTGTCATTCCATATGATGAACAATGCAACTCAGCATTTGGTCTAACCCCGCATTTTACTAAACTACTAAACATTACTTGTTCAGCTCACTGACCTATTTTGATACAAGTTTATTAAAGGAGTCAAGCGAGGTTCTGAATGTTTTTTAACTCCAATTTGAATTTTATATGCACTAAAGGAAAGGACCGGAGATGCCTTGGGGAGTTTTTGGTAAATCAGGATGGAGCAGGAACGTAATGAGAACATTCCCTAAGAATGCTCATCCGATATTTGGTCCCCTAAAAAATATAATAGAACCTACCTTACAAATGGAATCATCATTCACCAGTTTAGTTGAATGGCCGCTTGAATGAGAGGCCGAGTACTATGAGAATTCTATTCTATCCCTTCAATTATTCCAACAAACCAAACAATATATTGTTGGGAGTCTGATCCTCCTGAGGTATTCTTTCCCATGTGCGCATAGGCCCAATACATTGGGGAGCACTCTTAGAGTCCATACCAATCACTTGGACCCAATATATATTGAATGACTCAAATCCACGGGAAGCTTTGTAAGCGACGAGTCACTTAATTATATATTAAGATCTGCTAGCACTTTTTCTATTTATCCGGCATGGGACTCAATTTTTCACGCATGTTCCCAGCATACATAAGCATTAAAGTGGAATGGAAATTAGTGTCCAACTACTGAAACAAATTGCAACAAGACAGTTCAACTTCAATAGCTAACGATGACAATGAATGACCCAATTACAAGTCCCCATGAAAGAGTGATTATGGGCTTACATCTGATGCGGCGAAATGTGAAAGCATACCTTCGACTAGAATAACAGCACCGAGACTCAAGCGAGCAAGAACAGAACCACTTCGTTCCAACTCTGCTCCTTGTTGTTGGCCTGAGGCTCTTTTTCTTTGCGACAAACCGGGGTTTTTTCCTACTGGTTCTCACTGATTATTGATGCCCTTTCCGCCTTTCCTCGTTTTGTCTCTTCTCAGCAGTCACCAGATTCACTTTTCATTTGGCAGAAGATGAAGAGCCAAACCCTAGGCCCAGTGAAGCGGGTTTGCTGGGTATTGGGATGAAGCGCGATAGCTCAGTTGGTTTTGGGGTGGAGGATTTGGGTTTGTCTAGGGATTTTGATGGACGTAAACGCTGGTTTGGTTTGGGCATGGAGAAGAAGAAGATGGGGTTTCTTGGTGGAGAAGACGTGAGGGGGAGTGGAGAATTTAGCGCCATTTTCAGTTTAGTTGGTTATAACACATTTTAACCCGTTACACTTTACGAACCTTAACGAGCAAAAAAAATATAGAACAAATTGTCGGTATTTTGTGCAAAATTTTATGTTCTAGTTTTCAAGCCTATCCTAGAACACTCAAAACACGGAATGAGATTTAAGTTTTGGTTTGGATAGAGGTACACGGATTCCTTGTAGATGTTTTGCAGTAATGCTTACACCCAAATTTAACAAATTTAGCCAGGGGCCATAACAAAGGATAAATTGGGCCTTCTCGACCTAGCAATGAACAATTTAGGGCCGAATGAATATTAACCACTATGGGGCCATGTTGTTGTAGCTAGGCCCAGTTAGTTTTGATATATGCATTGATTCCATCTTAATTCAATTTGGTCACATTTTTAAGATGAATTGATTTATCTTACAAATCATTTAAAATATAAAAGGGTTAGTTGTTAAGGGATAACACACACTTATCCCTAACTTCGCACAATGTTAAGCGATAATATCATACGTCTTTTCCTGCCAATACAACACAAATAGATAGAGATGGCCAAGGCCTGGCTCGTTGTCATTGGTCATCCATGTTCTAGATTGGTTGGAACTATATAATCAACTTCTAGGCAGGAAGTTCAAAATTAAAACAAGAAGATCAAGGCGCCAAACCATGGAGCTCGTTGGTCTCTAAATACAAGAATTGAAGAAGGATTAGGGGATCCTCAACCAATAAGCTAACGCTGATAAACCCACTCTTCTCAGAGTTTTATCCCTCCACTCATGTGGATTTTATTGTTTCTTTGCTCAAACATTTGCCTAGCACTAGACTAGCATTCGTCTTTACATTTCTTTGTACCCCATCTTTATAAATTATCATTAATAAAGTTGGATTTCATTTTACCTCGTTACGTTTCATTTTCAAAAATATTTGAGAAATTATACGTCCTTTTCGATAAGGCACGACGAACTTGTGTGATTCTGCCCTTTAGATCACACCAATTACCTACGATACGAAGTTTGAGAAGGCACGAACCCTTTTCAATATTGGACTGCAATCTAGTCTTGACACGCCCAGTCTAAACCATTCAGTCCTTGAACATTTTACGTTCAGGCCATCGCGGTTATTTGTCATGTTTCGGGAGACAAACAAGTAGCGAGCATGATACTTCCCACCAAAATTGTAGTCGTGCCCCTGATCATAATAGAAGGGAAATTAGTTTATACTACTAACCTCCAAGGAGAGTTGAATAGAAACTATTTCTTTTCATTCCTCGTGATACATTTTGAGTGCCAAAATACTATATAGGAGGTAGTTAAAATAAATATGTAAGGAATATTTAGAAAATAGGGGTAACAATGAATAAAATTGGACAAAAAATTTAGTAAATTATGAGCTGAAATATGTTATTGTTTTCACTATATTACCACATTGAAATATGTCAATATTTTACAGTATCATCCAAGCTAAAGAAACATTAGAGCAACTGCAAACGGGGATGTAAAAGGAGTAGTACACCTGTAGTGATGTCAAAAGGGTTTGAACATGGCACAAACACCAACTCATCTAAAAGTAATTGTTGTTAGGGGAAGGTGCAACTTAATCTTAAAGGGCAGCGCAAAGCCCTGCGCTTAGTGGCAGATGGACATGAGGCACTACAAAGTGCTGCCCATACAACACCGATAAGTGAAGGCAGTTAGTCCTCCCAATACGCTTGCCCCACGTGCAACAAGAGCACTCGAGTACATGATAGATGCTAGCCCCATAAAGCCAACAAAATCCAATGTGGATGAAAAACTGGTTGTATACCTATAATTTGGCACAACTTATAGAACTCCAAGCTGCAATGGTGTAAAATGGCAAAACTGTATACTGGGTTCCAAGATGGCTATACTTGCCACCTCGCAAAGGAAGCAATCTTATATAGCATAACAGAATAATTTTTTGTGAGGAAGACTCTCATCGCGACAAGTGACATAAGATAGTTGGTTTGTCATATAGGATTTTTAGTGACACACGTGACAATAATTCAATTACCATAAGTAGGTAATTTCAAGCAAGTTCCATGATTTAAGTAATCAACACTCAAGATTTTTAAAGAAAATAATTTGTCAAATAATTTTAAATTCCAAAATCTCATTAATCAATAAATTCTACAAATGAAACAATTAATTAGCTAATTAAAATTTTCAAAATAATTAAAAAAATCACTCAACATTTGCAAATAAAAACAATAATCAATTATTTTCAAATTCCAAATACATCAAAAACTTATAAAAATGAAAATGTTCATCCCCATTTTCTTAATCATCAGTCTAAAAAACTCTCAAGTCTCTCAATTCAACCAATTATATTTTTGTGCAAACCTTAATGTTTGAAATTCTTAATTTGTTAATAGTCGAATAAAACAAATAAATAAGAATTAGAAAGCAACAATGAACACAGAGAATATAAGTGGAAAAACCCTGTATGGGCAAAAATCACGGGAAAGAATCAAATACTATAAAAATCATTGTGCGGTTACAACTGACCTTACTCACAATTGAGACTCCTCGCAATTGACCTAAGATCGATTGTCAACTCTTCATTCACCACACCCAGTATTTGATTGCCGCCACCTCGAATCCTCGAACCTTCCAAATGTTCTTCCGGAAATTGAACTTGAATGAAAATGTAGAAACCTCTTGAAGCTTTGATTAACAATCCATGAACAAAGTGCTTCAAGATACACAATCAACCCTCTTGGTGTTATTATATTAAAGAACAAGAAAAAACACGGTTTTCCCTTTTTTTCTTAGCTGACTCTCTGCTTACCCTAGATCCAAAACCGAAATATATTTATAGAGTTGTTATTCCGATCAATCGGATTGCAAGCCGATTGATCGGACCATTATAGATCTGATTTTCGGAGATGCCGGAGTAAGAACCCGATCGATCCCTCTATTAATTGCTATGCTGTGAAACTGGTTTCATACCACGATCCACGGCCTGTGCTAAAATTAGAGTCACTCAATTGAGAAGCCGATTGATTGCATGATTGATCTTCCCGTTCCGAATGCCGTCGACCAACTAAAAACACTAACACTTCAAATGACATTACAAAAAGATTCCTTCCACTCTAATCCTATATAGACTTCTACTTAAAAAATTACAACTCTATAATCAAAGAAATACATGTAAAAATGTGATTTGTCGGATGGAATTGCCAACACAAAAAGGATGCCGCTTTTTGGAGCTTACAATGTTGTTTTTATACTTTGGCTAGGGCCACGGTTGGCCTGGTGCAAATGAACAAATAACCCATGTTTTGGTAAAAGTGAGTTAGTTTGTAATAATTTTTTTTTTCAATTTCTATTAATTGGTATTCATTTAAAAAAAATCCATAATGGCTTTCGATGTCGAAATTTATGAGAAAAACAATCGATTGAAATTGTTAAAACGACATTTTGAAACCAAAAATGGTCAAAGGGTTATATAATTGGAATATTATTCTCAATTTAGCAGTAAGTGTCAAGTTAATAGGTGCTATTGCTAAGATCTTGAAAGGTACAATACTAAATTACTATATGACTATCAGATGACAAATAAGATCTTAACAATTCTTTTAGCCAACCGTTTTTTAGTTTTGTGGGATAGAATTTGTTCTCTTCTTCTTCTTCTTCTTCTTCTTCTTCCAAAGTGACATATAGTATTATATTCTACTTTAAGATAGAATGATGAATATCTATCTAACTTTAACAATTAGTATATGAATAAAATAAGAAGTCGTAGAATACAGTTGAATCATATTGTGGAAAAAAAAATTCAAAACTCAAACATATGCCCTACACATATGATACATAATAATCGCAAAACTAACATCCAAATATAAGAAACTCTATATCCATATGAGTGAATTAATATTTTGAACCAACCATACATTAAGAACAATGATTGCACCACTGCAATATCCAGCTCCATAAACAAAAGAGTTAAGCCCTAAAGCAAAATATGAAGGTTGTGAGGTATTTTAAGATTTGATTAAGTTTGATTTTGTGAGGTACTGAAACAAGTTATAAGATTTTTTTGACAATTTATATTAGAGAGTAATACTTAGGGATGGAGCCAGGATTTTGATTTGGAGGTAGCCCTTAAAATTAATATTCTTCCTCCTCCATCCCACAAAATAGTAGTCTATTAATTATATAGCGACATGCAATTTTTGGATAAAAATCTCAATTAGTTCTTTAATTTTGTATGAAGAAATGTTCAAATCATGTACGGACGTGCTTTATTTTTCTATTTGGAAATTAGAGGTTTTTTGACAATGGATTATCTTTATGAACGGAGGGATTATTAGTATAAAAAAAGGTATAAGTTTTCTAAGATTAATTATTTTTAATACCCAAAAGAATACTCATTTTCATAGGTTAATCATCATCAACATGATTAATACCCAAAAATTACACACGTGTTTTGTAGAATAACACTATTCTTGCCATACGAATATAAATTATTGGTATATGATAACATTAATTCATCCCGTTCATAGGCCGGTTTTCCGTTAGATTATGGAATCAAAGTGCTACAAGCATATAATCATGTAGCATGGCACAACGCTAGATTTTTGTGAAAAACTAGACTAAGAAACAAACAAGGCCATTTTAATGTTGAAAGTATTCATCAATAGTTAAATTTTTTCGTGTATTACGACTCCGTGCATAGCACGGGTTTGATGCTAGTATATTTTTAATCCCAAATGACTCTTTTAAACGTCATAGGGATATATTATTTTCTCCCAATTTCAAATGGCTATAAAAATCAACAACAACAGAACCCTTCTAGTCTTTAATCATTGAGGGTATGAACGGGAAACGATTGAAGATAGACCTCACCTTGGGTAAAATGTATAAAGTGGTTGCGTTTAGAATACCTTTTAAGCATTATCCCCTCAAATATCCAAGAACCGAATGGTTATAAATATCAAAGTGGGTAAATGTTATGCAATGCCAATTTTTTCCTTATTTCGCCAACACTCACCAAATTAAAAAAAAGATTAGTATAGGCAATTATGGGGTTGATAATGAGAGTTGAAAAAGATGTTGATAATGAGGTTGAGAAGGTAACTAGTGGAATTGGGACTAAGAAAGTATAAAACGTGGGTGGAGGGAAAATTAGTAACTGAAAGAGAATAAGTTCCGTCTAGACCGGACACCACCATTTCTGAGCCCATCTGTGCAGTCATTGTTATAATCTGAACCGTTCATATTGTACAGCTCACAGAGTAGTGTATTCATGCAAAAAATCAACTTGGTCAAACATCAATAAATATACCAAAATTTGAATTTTTGTTTCTAATGTGGACAACCTGAATTCTGTTAATAGTTATTACTCCAAATTGTCAAACTTTTGAAATATCTAACGATGTCTAATTAAGCTAATTTTTTAAGTGATACATTATTCTATGGACATTACGAGATAAACGATTTAGGTTACTGTCATAGATACAGTGGGACCCACAATGGATGGCGGGAATAACTTTTTCGCTATTTGAAACTGTTTTTGTTTTAAAATTAGGCACAAAATCACTCTAACATACCCATAAAACACACCCACAATTTACTCCGAATTTGAAAATAAACGTCTAAGTGAATCTCGGCTACGAAGTATTACTTTTCACTTTCTGAACAGATTCTAGATGCCTTTCTAAATACCTAGACTTCTAAAATACTTGCGCTTGGACCGGGATGTTTGTGTACCAGAAAAGTGTTTGCTACATAAAAATTTTCCTATAAATCCACTCAAAAGACATCATGTACCAAATCATGTCTCTAATTTTTCCAGTCTCCCGTCGAAGACTGCATTAGTTTGCATCCAACAAGTAACTGCACACCGACAAACTTTGGCCACAAACTCACTCAATCGAGTGAGTTCAGACTCTCTCTCTCTCTCTCACTCTCTCTCTCTCCGCACAATTCATTCTCCTCCACAATTTTTCCTCAGCTAATCATCTCTCGGTATTCATCCCGTTGATGGAATTTCAACCTCGGTCCAATCCCACCACCACATCACTCTTCTCTCAGTTTTCATTCTCATGGCTCTTCTTCTACTCCCTCGCTTTCACTGCCCCACTTCCTTCTCATCAAACCCTACCCATCGTCCACCAACCACACGACAACGTTCTTCGCTCGCCGTCGCATCAATGCCGTCAACGCGCGTTGGGGTAGAATCCAGTGCGGGACGGAACACTGGTGCCGCTGTTCTTTGGTTCAAGCACGACCTCCGCCTCGACGATCACCCTGGACTCATAGCCGCCTCGAGGTGTCGGACGGTTGTTCCTCTCTACGTATTCGACCGCCGAATTCTCTCCCGTGAGCGCTCTCTCTCTCTCTCTCTCTCTCTGAAAAATACGCGCCTGCACGACACACACTCCTGACTCCTTGAATCACTTTGAATTCATAAGTTTTTCCTACTACTTTTTAACATCACTCCTTGAATCGATTTGAATTCATCGATTTTGCATTAAAGTTTATAACTTCCGTCTTGAAGTCTGAATTTTTGCTGCAATTCACAAATCATAATTTGGACTCTTGTAGTATATTGTATGTGATGAGTTTTTATTTGATTTAATCTTATGAATTTTTAAACAAGTTTATGAATGTTTGGACAAAACATTGTGAATTTTTATTCAAATTCCGTACAAAATGCTGAGAATTTTTATACGTGATGTTATAAATTCAAAGCTATTCAAGTGGTGCATATGTATTGTACCATTTTCTATATGTACTTGTAAGGTTGTGTGTATATATGTACATATGCCCGAATTGAATTGTTCTTGGCATTTTCTTTTACACAACTTCACCGTAGCCTTACGTGTTAAAATAAAAATTACATATTGTGGTGCACAGGAAGAGAACCTGAAATAAACTAGTTAAAGTTTTTATTTGCTCAATCCATGTTATATCAGAAATAGATGAATACTTCTACGAGGAATATGGAAGATTACCATCAACGTTTGACTTCATGGACGTGATTAAGCTGTGGAGGTCAAATTTCTGTGTAATTCCCTGATATTAGGTGCTTAAGCTAGGTCGTTTCACGAATGCCTTTGATAGCAAGATGCCTAGATCTAGGGGACGAACATGACCACACGGTTCTCTTGTACCTCCTTATTCCAAGAGATGAATAATTGAAAGATTATTTAGCCTAGCCAACCTAGATTTGACTCTCGATACCTATTCGGAGGACGGGAAGGCATTTGTTGCGGAAATTTTTTGCAGCTCATGTTAAATGTATGACTATGATTGGTATAATTACTACGTCAATGACTGAACATTAAGATTTCAGAGATTTCTAAATGTCATCTGCAATGAGTGTTTGAAATCTGTAGTTTAATCAAATGCATGTAGTTTAATATTCCAAGAGAGAATGCATTGGCTTAGACTTGGAGAAGCCTGAGAGTGGTTCATACTGTGGAAAATGCAAATGAAAAGATTTTTATTGTTCCTTTGGGACATTGGAAATATCTACTCTAACCTACCGGAGGGGAGAGGGGAAAGGGGAAAGGGAGGAGGTGGGGATTGCACTGCACCCCTGTCCTCAAGAGCGGGGATTAATGCTCCCAACGATTGCCTTGAGTCAAACTTTCCTGGGAGTTTCCCAAATGATAAAATCAACATTTGCTAAAATCAACAGTTGATTTTACAAAAATGAAAGATTTTAGCAAATGGCTTCCTCATTTGCTAAAATGCAAAATTTTATTTTATCATTTTGAAAAGTCCCCACACATGTTAGTGAGGTAAGGCCCATGGTGAAAGAGGCTCAGAAAATATGAAGTTCATCGTTGGGACTTGGGACCATAATAAACAATGATAGGTGATACGAAGCACATTAGCGGTTTTAGATGACTGAATAGAGGATTACGCAGCTTGGAGACCCTCTCATCACGTGAGAAGAATTTTGATTTCTGGTCTTGTTTACTGCAGGCTTTTCTGATGAAATGCTAGAAGTGCTTCTTCTTGCTTTGGAGGATTTAAGAAAGTCATTGAAGGATCAGGGGTCCCATCTGGTGATCAGGTTGGGGACTGCAGAAAATGTGTTGCAAGAACTTGTAAAAGAGGTTGTTACACATTAGGTGCGCTTACTGTGATAGTTTACTGTTCAGGCATGAAGAGAACTTCAAGCACTATCCACTCATTTTGCTACATTAATCGACAAGGAACAGGTTAAAGCCACCAACGTATTCGCTGAGGAGGAGGTAGAGTATGACTTGCGTAGAATGCTGGATGTTGTTGGAAAGACCTTATCAACAATGTCTTTTCCAGAGGGGAACCCAAGATTTGCGCTGTG